>OX387189.1:22500-622500 GCA_947561395.2 Buxus sempervirens
TTAAGCCTAGTGTTGAGGAGCTACGAGCCAAGATCGAAAGACTGAAGCTCGAACTTGAAGCACAAAAGCTTGAACTTGAAACACACAAGCACCAGGCAAGATTTTGCAGAAATCAGACTGTGCCTCAGATTCAACCACCCATAGATGTGCCTCAAACTCAACCACCTTTAGGCGCAAATTTGGAGAGGGAGGATGAGGATGTAGTCCAACCAGAAGCAGGAACACGACAAGAGAAAGGCGAACCCCCAAAAGAACTACAGAATACTTCTGTAGAACTGGAAGGAGCCCCAAGTGACGCTGAAGGATCTGAAGCAGAGGCAAAGACCTTAACCAAAGAATTAGAGATCTCAACTGTAACTAAAGAAACAGAGATCTCAACTGCAACTGAAGAAACAGAGACCTAGACTGAAAATGCAGAGATAAGCGAAGACATGCAGCACCATGGAATCTCCATACATAAGGTATCTTCAGTACATGAAGCTAAGGAAGAGCAGCCCATAATTGAGAGCAATACAAAAGAAAACCATTCACAAGAGGATGACATGAGGTCCAAACAGCTTGCTGTTTTGGAATTACACAAAGCCTTGAAGTATCCTCAACAACAAAGGTACTTGCTGCAATCAACGCCTTCCTTACAGCAGACTAAGAAGGATTATTCTAAGGATCCTTCTAGAATCCGATGTGTGTTGTCCCAACAGCACCTTATATCAGCACTACAGTGGAGGATGAAAGACATGATGACTCCACAGCAAACCAGCTGCCCATACCTCTTCAAGCAGAAAAGACTTGCAAGGCTCAACAAATAGGAGCCACAATATCAATTGAAAGAGGTCAGAAGGCAGCCTGTGAACTGCAAAGTTTCTCAGCAAGTTCAACGATCAGCCCGGTCATCTCTTAGCTGGGCTATCAAGCTAACTTTGCAAAATGAAGAATTCTCCCTTGAGGATGCATTTGATCTTATTGATACAAGTGCGGACTTTAACTGCAGAGACAAAGATCTTGTTCCAGCGCCATTATGGAGGAAGTTAAGAGAATCAGCAACGAAAGCCGCTGGCCATGCTGCTGATATTTCTTTACTTGTTCTTGAGGCTCAGATACGTTGTCAAGGCGCATGCCTAAGTTTTGATCTTATCTTACTTGGCAACCTGGGATATGATCTACTATCGGGAACTCCATTCCTGGCTACAACTGATCCTTACCAGACAACCCCCAAGGGTTTCCAAGGACAATTTCAAGGAGTCCCAGTCTACCTTCCATTTGTTGAACATCAGAAGAAGGAAGGGAAGGACGTAACATTGGTGCAACCTTGGCAATTCCAAAAGATAATTGTAAACATCAAGAAGGGAATTATGCGCCAAAGAAGTTCTGAGCAGTTGAAAGATGCACCTCTCAGTATACGGCATCTCAGAAAAGGATTGGTAAGAACTGTCTGTCCCCTAAAGGCCTTCTGGAGCAGACATATATGGGAAGTTGAACTCCCGTATAAATAGGAATTTGACAAAAGAAGAATTCCTAAAAAAGCTTGGGCAATACAGATGCCTGACGCATTGGGAATCCTCAACAGAGAAGAAATTGGAGGATTGTTGGAAGAAAAACTGAGCAGACCAAGCAGGAGCCCATGGTCGAATGCTACCTTCTATCTGAACAAAAGGTCTGAACAAGAGAAAGGTGTACCAAGGCTTGTGAACAATTATAAGCCATTGAACAGATTGCGACAAATCAAGGTACACCAGCACTCTATTGGTTTTAAGTTTCCTGATCCAAGAGAAAACTTGTTGCAGTGGCCCTTGGGATGTGATAACCACTTATCAGATTTTCAGGACTCTGTAACCAACAGGAAGCTTTTGCCAAAAGAACTTCGGAGAAATGCATCATCAGAATGGTTGCAAATACATACAGATGTGATCCGAAGAATTAAGACCTTATCTCCGCCTAACAATGCAAAGGAGAAAATTGTGGAAACAACTGAATCTGATGCAGGAATGGGGAGAATCTCGAAGCAAATCACTGGAACGAAGGAAGTACTTGCTGTCCTAAAGTATGTTTCAAATTTTGAGATACATTTCATCTTAAGGACATATTACAAGAAGGATGTGAAGGGGCTTTCTGCCAGAGAATAAATCTTTGCAAAATGGAAGACCATCCTCTCTCTCTGTGGTTTTGAAATACAATATATTGAGAGAAAATCCGATTCTATCCTCGATTTCCTAGTAAGGAGACATCTGCAAGGCTCATTGCGAAGAATCACTAGAAATCCAGCAAAAGATCCTACCAAGAAGGCCAGAGATCCAACGGTGAAGCCAAAATTCAATGCACAACAAAGAATTAGCTTTGCCAAGGATTCCAACACAATTTGGAAAGGAAAGTGGAAGCAAAGGAAGGGAGCTTTTACTTCGGATTCTAACACTATCCTGATGGGCAAGTGGAAGAAAAAGAAGCAATCAATACTGGACTATCACAGCGGATCATCCCATGGTGGATAATCTGCAAGAAGGCCCAAAATTAACGGGTTGCTTAGCCAACAAGTTACTTGGAGGAAAAGCAACGAATCTTGCTACTTTATGTAATAGCAGAGGAGTAGGTTCCCTGCATAGTATGTCAGTAGGAAAAGCTGGTATGCCAGCTAAAGGTGTAATAAAGTTGTTCACTCTCAAGTGGACACGTGTGTCAGGTGGGGATGCCCACTGTTTGTCCTGTAGTGGTGCCGTAGCACCCAAGTAAGGTGAAGCCTTAGGGCCCAAGTAAAGGCCAAGGCCATAGGTCTCTATAAAAGGGACACTCCCGTAAGAGGAACTCAGTCGGAAAAGGAGTCTTAGATGGTGTGCGCGCGTCAGAAACGCGGTACGGGAAAATTCGGAGTCGCCACCACCTGATGGGGTGCAGGCGGACACCTGGGTGCCTAATCTTGTCTATTAGGGCTTTTGGTCTGAGGCTTGAGATTCTAAGTCTGTTCTCGGTTGCAGTCTGGGGAAGTCCGTAGACACCCTAGTCCGCCCCGTCGGATGACAGGTCCCGTAGGTTCCCTGGTTTGAGTCAGCTTACATTGGTCTCACCTGATTCCTAATCCGATATGCAGTTTGGTTAAGTCTGGCGAGACCACCTGAGTGGTGTGGGTCCCTTTAATTGCTTTTATCTTGATTACTTAGGTGATCTGAGTCTGATTGGGTGGACCCCGTTGGAAGGCCCACGGTATCCTTGGTGGGCTTAGTCAAGCCCGTGTACCCTTGTGGACCTCAGTCTAGCCTGAGAGGCCCTTTGGGCTTTGGTTAGTTCAATTGATTTTACTTTAGGTTCAGATTTAAAATTTAAGTATTTTTCATGAAAAGGTGGGCCGGATAGGTTCATGGGCCCCTAAGGTGGGCCCACATGGTGGCCAAGTATTTTTATTGGATTTATCTTTTTAATCTGCCAAAGTGAGTTGGACACTGGGCTTGGGCCCGTAGTCCAAATCTGGGCTTGTAAGCCCAAGTTACCAGAAGTTAGGGTTTGCACCCTTCCTTGATTCGGTTGGTGGGCTTTGGCGGGCCCGGTAGGCCCTTGCCCTTGGTCTCGGCCAAACCACGCAATTCATGCATCAATTTCACAAGTCTGATTCGAGTGGACCGCCTTAGGTTTGGCCCGCCCGGTTTAATCGGTTAATTTTGCTTATCTTGATTAAGTTGCATGCATACATGTTTATTGGGCCGGGTGGGCCCCGTTGGAAGGCCCACTGGAAATCAGGTTGGACCGGGGGTCCAAGTCCCATGTCGCCCGGAAACCCTGTTGGTTCATCCGGTTCGGTTCGGAAATGCCACCCATATCTAGCAAAAGTTACAGCATATAAGTCACAGGGACATATCAAAATCAACATTTATCAAGGAGAGACTAGCTCATTATGCTGGGCGCCAGAATTGCGCGTGGTTTTAAATGAGCGCGAGCTAAGCGCCAAGACAGCGCGAGATGGGCACCAGGTGGGCGCCAGCTCGGCGGGTAGTGAGATAAAAGGGGCGCCTACTTCCTAAGTGAGCGCAAGTGAGCGCCAAGTGGGCGGCTACTCAATGCGATTTTCAACTCTCTGTTACTTCGAGATATCCATCTCTGGCCGATCTTTTTCGGCCTGTAATTGTTCCACTAGTCTCCTAATATGCCCAGAACACTTCCCAACTAGTTTTGGATTTAATCTAACTGCTTAAAGACACAACTCCATATCTCCTGAAAAAAGGAAAACCAAACCCGATTATCACAAAACAACACAGGCCTAACTACAGACAGTTAATGGGGTGATGAGCGCATGCTTACAGGGACACAACAAGGAGCAAGCAGCATACGGCAAGGGGGTTGGGGGAGCATGTTAGCAAGTATAGCAAGCAATAAAACAACAAGAGAAAAAAAAACACTAATAAACAGAGATTGCCTATGCAACATGGAAACCTATTTTTTTTTTTCACCTACGCATGTCCCTAAGCTCTGTGCATGCATGCAGACATTCGGAGAAGGGAAGGAGGAGGGGGGTTTACAAGGGTACATTAGATGACGGGAACCTAGGGAACATGCTCCCTTTTCGATGCAAACAACGCATGCCTCTGCCTCTTCCTCTTCCTCGCTGGGTGGTCTTCATCGGATGGAAGTGAAAAAGAGAAAAAAAAGCATGGCAAGCTTTCATGGCAATGGTCTTATACCACCAAAGAAGACCGGCTTACAAAAAAAACCGCATATTCATATATGTAAACCCAAAGTAACAGGGGTCCTTACCTGGTGGTTCTTGAGTTCTGGAGCTGAGTGGGGGAGCCTCCTCGAAGCCGGACAGCAGCTGGAGCCTCCACTTTACCGCACCGACGGTGGCAAGCTTCCACTTGCTTAGGTTGAAATGGAGGAGAACCAAAGAAGGGTGAGGCGCTTGGGGTTTTTTGGGAGGCAAGCAGGGATGAAAAGAGGGGGGCTTCGGGTGAGGGAAGAAGAAGGAGAAGGGAGTTAGTTGAGGAAAAACCCAAAACCCGACGAAGAACAAACCAAAACTCCTCGAACCCTCCAAAATCCGAACACTTAGCTTTTTTTTTTTTTTAGAAATCTTCCAACCCTCTGCGCGAAAAGTCGCGCGGCTTATATAAGGGAAAAAAAAGGGCGCCCACTTGCTTGCCACGTCCGCTCGAGCGACCGCATGATGAAAAATCATTAAATGCGGCCGCTCATTTGTCTAAAAAATCCAGAATTTAAGATTTAATCCCTGGTAATTTTCAATTCAATCCGATATTCTTGGATTTTTACAGATTTAGTCCCTGGGATATTTCGTATATTTGGATATTTGCGGATTTGATCCCTGAGATATTTTCCTGCGCAACTCGCCACGTGTGCAGCTTTTTGCCACGCGCACAGATTGCCGGTTTTGCTGCTCGGGAATTTCGTCAGCTCATATTTCCTTCATCCGGGCTCCGATCTGGGCAAACTTAGTTGCGTTAGAATCGTATCGGAGCCCTTTATCCGATGACCTAGGGGTAGGCCTCCGGATCGGATTTTAGCAGAAAGTCAACTTTTGGCTCTGCTCAAGTTTGACCGCCCGCAGAACCTTCATCCGGACCCCGATTCCTGCAAACTCAGTTGCGTTGGAACCGTGTTGAGATTCTCTATCCAATGACCTAGGGGTAGGCCTCCGGATCGGATTTTAGCAGAAAGTCAACTTTTGGCTCTGCTCAAGTTTGACCGCCCGCAAAACCTTCATCCGGACCCCGATTCCTGCAAACTCAGTTGCGTTGGAACCGTGTCGAGATTCTCTATCCAATGACCTAGGGGTAGGCCTCTGGATCGGATTTTAGCAGAAAGTCAACTTTTGGCTCTGCTCAAGTTTGACCGCCCGCAGAACCTTCATCCGGACCCCGATTCCTGCAAACTCAGTTGCGTTGGAACCGTGTCGAGATTCTCTATCCAATGACCTAGGGGTAGGCCTCTGGATCGGATTTTAGCAGAAAGTCAACTTTTGGCTCTGCTCAAGTTTGACCGCCCGCAGAACCTTCATCCGGACCCCGATTCCTGCAAACTCAGTTGCGTTGGAACCGTGTCGAGATTCTCTATCCAATGATATAGAGCAAGGTGGCCAATTTTCACTTGATCAAAAAGTCAACTTTTCACCCCTTAGGGTTTGACTTTCTGTCCTGGGTTTGCATTTCTGGTTTTTCTGGGAGCGCAAAAATGAGGTGCTTACAGACGGAATCTAAAAAAGTCTTGGACAGGAACTCTGTTTGAGAACTTGTCTTAGAGCTTGCTCTCAGTCCCTCTTAGGAGTTTTCTCCTTCTTTAGGGAAACCTTCTAGCCTAGGTTCGAAGGAGGGTTCCCAAGCCGACCCCTCGGCTTGATGGGTTCATCAGTGTCTTTTTATCTTTCTTGAGTCCTTTTATCTTTCTTAAGTCTAGTTTGTCTATATCTATCGAGTCTGTAATTTCAGTTCTGTTCTTCAGATCTGTCTTTACAATTATGTTTAATAATATCAGTACTATGTTTTCCATGTTCTTTCTATGTCCATATAGTTTCTCTTCTTTCTTCTTTCTAAGAAAAATCAAAAAAGATTTTTGTTTCTTTCCTACAAGAAAAAAGAAAAAAGATTTTCCTTTCTTTTGAGTCTGTTAGTTTTGTTCGAGTCTTGCATTCTGTCTACCCAAATCCATTGACCAGACCTCCATTAGAGCCATTAGGAACCACAGGTCCCAGGTTTTAAGGTTTAGAAGTTACTAGGTCCCCCTTGTAGTGGTGAGAACCGGCGATGTACCGAGAGGTGTCTCTGTTGGTTGACGAGCACAATATTCCGCCAGTTCTTTGTCCACGAAAGCAAATAGGTTTCCATATGGAACAGACTGGAGATCCTGGGGACTAATTTTCTCCCTAATGAGATCTGAGAAACCCTGGGGAAGTCCCGCAATGAATTTTTCTTTCCAGAAGGCAGTAAGAGGGCTTTCGACTTTGAAGATTCGAGACATCTGTGAACAGCTGGGTATGGAGCGTTGCTGTACAAAGATACATAAGAAGAAGGCCAAGAAAAAGATAGGACGCAAAGAGCCAAGGCAACCCAGGATGCGGCCAAGGATGAAGCCAAGAAAATCCTCACGTCTATGTTACAACTGCCGGAAGCCTGGCCACATGGCTAAAGAATGTCCTGAGAATAAGGTTCACCTTCTTGAACAAGAGGATGAGCATCCTCCTTGTTCCCTTTGTACCCCGGGAGAAGATGATGATGGCGTATGTGCAAACTGCCAAGAAAAGATGATGTAGTCATATGAAGCTAAGCCAGAAACAGAACAAAGCTCAGATTCAGACTCCTCTTCCTCATCCGGATATGCCATAATCGGCATGGTACTTGCAAAAGGGAAAGAATCACCTTTTGATTCAAGACACTATGTCCAAATGAAGGAAATTGATGCTCTTACAGAAAGACATATCAAGGGAAACCAGCCCCTTACCAAGAACGAGTTCCAGCGTTCTATCAAAGAACTTCAAGGACAAATTCTAATGCTACAAGCAAGAGTATGGACTCTTGAGCACCAGCAGAATTATCCTTATACCTCGTCTGATGATGAAGCAGAAACCCCGAAGAGCTTTATTGCAAGCTCATTCTCAGAAACGACACAGAGGTATCTTATCAGGCTCACACTTATGTTCAAAAGTTTACAGGTGGAAACCTTTACACTTCTGGATACTGGAGCAGATTACAATTGCCTGAAACAAAGACTCGTTCCCTCTGCTGAAAGAATTCCTGGAGGAAAACAAGTACATGGAATTAACGGACTCCCTACTTCCTCTGCTTTCCAAGCTACTGCCATAAAATCCCAACTTCAAGAAGGTCCTCTTCTATCTCTTGATTATCTTCTATTTGAGCACCTTGAATATGATGCCATCTTGGGAAGACCTTTTTTGAACCTCTTTGAGCCATTTACCTTCTCCTCAAAGCATTTCTCAGGACAATACAATGGGGAATCTTTCATTTTCCCTTTCCTCCAACAAGATTTCCCATCCTCAAGACCTAAACCATTTGTCGGAATGTTAACTAGTCCTCCAGAATCTCCACAGAGACCATCACCAAGGTCAATCCATTACTATTGTGACACTCCCATGGGAGATTTGGTCCTTTCCTCTCTTCTTGAACCACTAGAACAGTCCCCTTGGCAAGTTGCTAATCAGCTGCTTGGTAAGATGAACTTTCAAGGAGAAAGGAGTCTTTTGGACTGGAAGCTTGCCCATCAGATCTTAAGGGCAACAGACTCAGCCTATATCAAAATTCATCAAAATGCAGAAGATGAGGCTGGTCACTCCATACTCATACTCAAAAGGGTTCTCGATTGGAAACACTGGACGAGCAGGTTTCATACAAAGACAATGCTGGAGACCCCTTGCATTGGAGGAATCCTAGTAAATTATCTGAAGTACCGGGCTGCCTTCTTTGAGGCCTTTCATGTTGAGAACTCAGTCAGAACCCATACATAGTTCATAATCCTAGGAAGGACTTTCAATTATGGGACGAAGCCTCTCTGGTTTGAAGAATATTGGTGGCCAAGATTCGAGATTACAGAAGATGGATTGCCATTAGACGTCGCTAAGGAAGTATCGTCTGGCAAGATAATGGACACTACTGCTTATCCATATCACAAAATGATCTTCCACTTATGGAAACAGGAGTGCCCATGGATCCTGAAATGGACATATGAGATGAGAGCCCGAAGGAAGAACTACCAGCTGTACAGGACCTACAAAACAAGATGGTACACTCCTACAGTTCCACCAGCAGAGCAAAAGTATTCACAGGAATCTCAATATCCTCCTCCTATGGAAGAGACAATGCAATGGGCGGATAAACATCTACCCTGAGTCCGTGAATACAGGAACAGTGAGTTCACCCCCTCCTATAGTTCTGATTTCTACTTCGGCTGGACCCCGGATATGATGAAGGCAAGAGATCAGTTCGAGGAAGAATCAAAGGCAGAATCCATAAGTGGGAACAGGCACTTCAAGGCAACAAGAGGAGAATCTTCCAGAGACCCTATCATAATCGAATTCTCTTCGGACGAAGAAATGTGTTAGGGTTATTCTTGGAAAGTTTGTTTGTAAAAGTTGCTTTATGTAATAGCAGAGGAATAGATTCCCTGCATAGTATGTCAGTAGGTATCAGTAGGAAAAGCTAGGATGCCAGCTAAGGGTGTAAAAAAGTTGTTCACTATCAAGTGGACACGTGTGTCAGGTGGGTATGCCCACTATTTGTCCTGTAGTGGTGCCTTAGCACCCAAGTAAGGTGAAGCCTTAGGGCCCAAGTAAAGGCCAAGGCCGTAGGTCTCTATAAAAGGGACACTCCCGTAAGAGGAAGACAGTCTGAAACAGTCTTGGACAGGAACTCAGTTTGAGAACTTGTCTTAGAGCTTGCTCTCAGTCCCTCTTAGGAGTTTTCTCCTTCTTTAGGGAAACCTTCTAGCCGAGGTTCGAAGGAGGGTTCCCAAGCCAACCCCTCGGCTTGATGGGTTCATCAGTGTCTTTTTATCTTTCTTGAGTCCTTTTATCTTTCTTGAGTCTAGTTTGTCTATGTCTATCGAGTCTGTAATTTCAGTTCTGTTTCTCAGATCTGTTTTTACATCTATGTTTAATAATATTAGTATCATGTTTTCTTCATCTTTGTTTAGTTTCTTTTCTTTCTTTATCATCAGAAAATCCAAAAAAGATTTTTGTTTCTTTTATGTTTATAGTCCTACAAGAAAAAAGAAAAAAGATTTTCCTTTTCTTTGAGTCTTTTAGTTTTGTTCGAGTCTTGCATTCTGTCTACCCAGATCCATTGACCAGACCTCCATTAGAGCCATTAGGAACTACAGGTCAGGTTTTAAGGTTTAGAAGTTACTAGGTCCCCCTTGTAGTGGTGAGAACCGGCGATGTACCGAGAGGTGTCTCTGTTGGTTGACGGTCTTGCTTGTCATTAGGAAGCCTCAGATGGAAGCAGGAGACTGCTAGTAGGAAGCCAAGTATGGAAAATGAAGCCAAAAAAGCCGCAAAGCCGTTAAGAGTGAAAAGGCGCCAAAGGCAGAAGTATGGCGTAGTGGAACCTGAAAGGCACATGAAAGGGTCGAGCGTGACCGTAGGATGCCAGTAATGACACAAAGCCCATGCTTTCCGAGGGTGAACCCTAATTGGTATCAGAGCCATAAGCCAACCTTGCACACCATAGCGTAGACGACCTATCTACCCAACCTGTACATCCTTCTATGTTCATCTGGAGAAGACAACAATGACGGTACACATCTCTCTACTCTGTCGTTAGGAGATCTGTGAAGTTGTATTGCTGTTCATCCACTAAGGTGAATTAGCCCCTCATTTAAGAAGGTATTTATGACGGTGCATGACTCTGTCATTCAGTTGATGAGTCCTCTGGAGTTGCATTTATATCTCTTCAGTGAGTCAACCATTACCCTTTGTTAAGTATATTCCTTTAGTGTGTCTTTATTGTGTTTTATTTTCTAAGTAAACCTAGAAGGAAATTAATATCCAACGGTACGTACACTCTCCTGTGAGCAGTACAGAGCTTGAATATTGTTTCTGTTACGGGTTTTTGTGTTACTATGGGTCGACCCAACCCATAGCCCCAGTCACCCTATGTCGGGATACTTCTACATACCACCAGTTACGGTAAGTGTTTGTCGGATACTTCTTTGTTCAGTACAGTGAACCATCCAAAAACACCTAAGTCCTGGATGTTGTATCTCCTAATCCACCCTGATTAGTGTTAATTAGTGTCTGTGATCATAACCAGGCGATCGCCTCAATTCATGCATATTCTTGTTGACCCAGTCAAATTTGGCAGCTTACTTGCTCACCAATTCATCGGTTGCTTGTTCACCAAGCTATTAAGCTACGATTGACCAGTGTTTACTTTTACCCCATGTCTTAAACCAGTGTTTACTTTTACCCCATGAGCATTTAACCGTTGTATGTGTTTTCTCCCTTTTTCATTAACTTAGCTTTTACTTTTATGTCTTGTTAAAGTCTTGTCTTTCAAAAAGTCCAAAAAAGTGCCCTCTAATTATGTCTTTTACTTTTACTTTTACTTTTGTGTCATGTTGAACCCAAAAGCAGGGGGGGATGGTAAGGTGAACATTTACTCTGACGACGACGGCTAGTCCAGCACACCATAAGAGTACAACCACTTGCTTTAACCCTAAACCCTAAACCCTAAAACCCTTAACCCTAAAACCCTTAACCCTAAACCCTTAACCCTAAAACCCTTAAACCCTAAACCCTAAACCCTCTACCCTCTAAACCCTTAACCCTAAACCCTAAACCCTCTAAACCCTAAACCCTAAACCCTAAACCCTAAAACCCTAAACCCTAAACCCTAAAAGAATTCGCTTGTATCCCTGGGTATTACAAGCGTAATAGAATTCGCTTGTATCCCTTGGTATATGCACTTGCATCCTGCCTTCAGTCAGCATGTATCTATTTATTTTCGCACTTATTTTTGTGGGATTCAAGGGCAACATAGTGCGCTTGTATCCCAAGGTATATACGCTTGTCCCACTAGAAGAAAAAATTTTTAAAAAAAAGAGTGGGATACAAGTGCAAAAGAGTGTGCTTGTATCCTAGGGTACATGCCCTTGTATCCCGCCTTTGGATGGCATCTATCTATTTATTTTCAAACTTATTTTTGTTGGATACAAGGGCAACATAGTGCACTTGTATCACACGGTATATACGCTGGTCCCACTTGAAAAAAAAATTTTTAAAAAAAGGAGTTGGATAAAATCGCAAAAGAGTGCGCTTGTATCCCGCCTTCGGTCTGCATCTATCTATTTATTTTCACACTTATTTTTTGTAGGATACAAGGCTTGTATCCCACTCTTTAAAAAAAAATTCTTCAAGTGGGACCAACGTATATACAGTGGGATAGAAGAGCACAATGTTGCCCTGCGCTTGTATCATGCCTTGGGTCAACATTTGTCTATTTACTTTCACACTTATTTTGGTGGGATACAAGGGCAACATAGTGCGCATGTATCCCAAGGTATATATGCTCTTCTCAATCGAAGAAAAAAAAATTTTTTAAATAGAGTGGGATACAAGCACAAAATAGTGTGCTTATATCTCAAGGTATATGCGCTCGTATCTCGCCTTCAATCAACATCTATCTGTTTATTTTTGTAATTATTTTTGTGGGATACGAGGGCAACATAGTGCGCTTGTATCCCACGATATATACGCTGGCTGCACTTGACGAAAAAAATATTCCAAAAAATAAAAGAATGGGATACAAGCGCAAAAGAGTGTGCTTGTATCCTACGGTATATGCGCTTCTATCCTGCCTTCGGTCGAAATCTATCTTTTTATTTTTTGCACTTTTTTTGGTGGGATATAAGGGCAACATAGTTTTCTTGTATCCCATGGTACATACGTTCGTCCCACTCAAAGAACAAGTTTTTTTTTTAAAAAGGGTGGGATACTTTGCACTAGGATATATGCTCTTGTATCTCACCTTCGGTCGGCATCTATCTATTTAGTTCCATACTTATTTTTGTAGGATACAAGGGCAACATAGCACGCTTGTACCCCATTGGTCCCACTTGAAGAAAACAAATTTTGTACTCTTTAATAAGTTGGGTTACCCAATATGATGACATGGGTTGTACCTAGGTTGTAGCCCTTGAAGAGATGCAATGTAGAGTTTTTCGATGAGCACATTACTAAAATATAGAGTTTTCCGATGAGTACTTCTAGTGAAGAGAAGTATGGGCAATAGTTTAGAATTATATAGATATAAGGTTACTGCACCCTATTGAAAGAGCAAATGGCGGCAATGAAGCTATCCTCCTTTTTCATTGGCTTTTTAGAAATTTTTTATATTTTTTTTGCTTGGTTTTTAGATAAAAGGGCTCAAAGGGTGGGGATGAAATTGTCTGCTGAAATTAAGTTGTGGCAGACCCTACGTGCAACATCCTACGAATGGTGTTCATTTCACATTTCATAATGTGAAATGTCAACTGAAACGACATTTCACATGGGACATGTGAAATGAAAAACATTTGCAGGGTCTGCAGCAGATGTTTTCAACCCTAACAGGCGGACTCTTGTTAGTATTTCATGTGAGCTCAACGTGAAAGTATGTGGGACCTATGGCTTTAATCATTGGACACTCCAACTGATTAAACAACCTCACACTCCAGCAGATGTGAGGGCGCAAATCATATATATATATATATATATATATATATATATATATATATATATATATATATATATATATACTAAAGTAGAGTCCTGAAACACCACATTCTCTCTCCTCCACGTGAACATCCCTTTCTTTCTCCAATGGCCTTTTGGGCCCCACATTAAAATAATTTATTTGAAATCAATAATTTATTAAAATATATATTTATATTTATATTTATATCTTGAAGAATGGGCCAGTACTCCTACAGGCATATATATATATATCTTACCTCCACGTGGACATTGCCCTTTCTCCAATGTTATCTTTAACTAAATTAAAATTATCTGATTAATCCTTATCTTTTTGGAGTTTTAAAGAAAACCATAACTATCTTTAACTAAATTAATAATCTAAGAAATATTTCTCTATTTTCCAAAAAATTCGTTGAATATGGGACTGCCGATGTCTCTTCATCAAAAATATCTTTGTGTTCCCATCTGTGGTTGCCGATGATATACCTTTGAATCATAATAATAGATATTAAAAATGAAAACGAAAAAGAATACCTAATTTTTAGATATATCTTAATTTAAATATTTATTTTACTATTATTTAAAAATAGTAATGAGACATTATTTAAAGTAGCCCTTTTGGGCGCCACTTTAAATATTTATTTTACTATTATTTTTACAAGAAATATTTATTTTACTAATATAATATAATACAATTAGATTTTAATTAGTTAAAAAATTATTATTTATTTAAATAATTTAAGATTGTTATCCTAATGTTTTTATAATAGTAATTATTTAATTAAATAATTATTATTTAAGTACTAAATAATAATTAATTAATAACTGTTATTTAACCCCAACTTGTGTCCTTTCTACCAAACTGATAGGGGCGAGTTAGGGTTTCGGTTGACATCTCTAAAACTAGGTAATGAAAGCTTATCCATATAACAAGAACAATTAAATCTTTAGTGTACGATGGATGAAAACGGTATAATTTTCACTAAAAAAGGGAATTTAGCAAAAAAAAACCAAAAAAATATTGAATCCTGCACATAAAAGATTTAATGACATAAGGAATTGTTGCCGTTAAAATATTGGATTATAAATAAATTACTGGCATGCTTACACATGGTAACAAAACGTCCAAGAATTATAATTACTCATTATAGCGTTTATTTTAATTTATTTAAAAATAAGATATCATATATATATATATATATATATATATAAGTAGAGTCTGCAAACCCCATCCACGTGGACATCCCCTTCTTTCTCCAATGGCCCTTTTGGGCCCCACATTAAAATAACTTATCTTACTCTCTCACCTCCATGTGGATAAGCCCCCTTTCTCCAATGTTATCTTTAGCTAAATTATCTAATTAATTGTTATATTTTCAAAGTCCTAGAACCCCAAAATAATCCAATATTATCTAATTAATTGTTGTCTTTCTCCAATATTATCTTTTAATTGTTATCTTTAACGCAAGGAGGTAAATCCTGATTCTCACGTCATAAATTTGTTAGAAAATAATCCATACCGTTCTTAAAAAATAAATTTCTTGGGGAAATTGATTTTTAGTAGGAAAAATTGGTTTTCATCATTTTCTTTAAAAATTATCTATATTCAATCACCTTATTCTTGGTAACTTGAAAGCAGTAATACTTCTTTTAAATAATTGAGAATGAGTGTCATTTTATTGTTTACAAAATATGTCTTCCAAAAATGCCCTCATTATTATTTTAATCAGATTAATTATCAAAAAGAATTATTAATTTATAATTATCAAAAACTAACCCATTATTTAAACTAAATATATGTATTCTCATTCTCAATTATCAGCCAAATCAATATTTTGTCCAACAATATATCTCTACTGTCAAAATTTGTAAACCAAAAATATTTTTTTATTTAAAAAGTACATCTTTTCTTATTACTTTTTTCTATGTTTTTGTAATTTTTTTAAATTATTAGTTCATTATTTAACATATTAACATATATACTGTCAAAATGTCCTACTCATAAATTTAAAGAAAATAATATATATTTTACATTATTTAATAAAATATTATGTATGAAAAATATATCTTTTCGAACACAAAAAAATCATCTAGTTTAAATATATATATATATATGTTCCATCGCTGCTCTTAGCACATGTACAACAACTAGTTAGCAACTGTTTTTTCACTTATATCCCGGCTACCAACAACGAGAGCGTTTTATCTGGAGCCACTGGTGTCGGCGTGAAATGCACGTATTTTTTTTTTTTTGATGGAAAAATAGAAACGCACGTATGGATGCCCAAGAAGGCCACACATTCAAATTCCATCCGAGTCGGTGGGTTTACAGAGCCACCGGATTTTTGTTCTCGTGGAAAGGCTTTCACCAACGACGCACAGCGAATTATTTTTTAAATATCTATATAATATATTGTATAATATATAAGTCTGCGTAGTCCTGATCCTCAACCTTCCGTTTTCCGTCAGCCGACCTTCTTTTAGACACTATTCCGTGTGGTCATGGCGACGAACCTGCCATGGCATCCTCTGATCTCATCCAAATCCCACATTTCACGCCGTCACCGTGAATTTTCCACGCAACACGTGACTAAAATTCATGCGTTTCGCCGGAACGATTTCGACGGTTTCGCAAAACGATCCGGCGAGGTCTGGAGGGATGCCTGGCGGAGGGCCAACGATGGATTCGAGCAACTTCTCTTCGACGCCACGAAGACCGCAGAGCGTCTTGACCGTAGATACTCAGTCTCCCGGCGATTCAACACCGTCGTCCGTTCCGCCAGCGACCGAGCACGCGAGCTGGACCGTGAGTTCGAGATTGGACGGAAATGGCAGTCTTTATACCTCGATTTCAGCCGGAACTGGCCTAGGGTTTGTTTATTCTCGTTTATTTTCAATAATGATTCACATAATTGGGATAATAGAACTTGAAGTAATTAGAAGCGTAATTTATGGTGATTATTTGGTGGTTCAGCTGCACAAGTGTTCGCATGTTTCCAAGATACAAGAAGTGTCTGTTTGCTAGAATTTTTTCTACTTGAAAGCAGTCCATTAATGTGTCAGTTGAGTTAGTTTTGCAGTTATTTCCATTGCATGAGTGTCCAAAATCTAGATATGGATGATGCCCTCATCGATTGTCTTGCAGATACTGGGCACAGATGTTGGTTTCAATATTCAGGATATGCTGACATGCAACTTTCTTCCTGTTATATCTGCCTTCCTGACAATTACGGTCCCCATGAATTCTGTAAACAGATGCTCGCTTGCATATGGGGAGTAATTGAATTGATCTTCAGCATGATTTAAGAGTTTCAGCTGATGCCTTATTTTGCCTCCCCATTTTGACTTATAAACTCATTTCAACTGGTGATTAGCTTGTTGAAATATTATATTTTCACCTATCAGCTTAAGTTTTAGGTGCGATGGTCGTTTAACATGGTATCAGAGCGGGAGGTCTTGTGTTTAACTTCCGGAGGCAAGTTTGCATTGGCATTTATTTTTATACAGGATGTTCATATCCTATGTTTGTCCTCCCCACGTATGTTTCCGTGCAAAATTGCACGTGCGGAGGAGTGTTGAAATATTATATTTGGGCCTTCTTATATGCATAGTTGCGCCTTCACCTATCAGCTTAAGCTTTTAGTTGCAACGGTCGTTTAACATAGCTCTCATTGAATTGTTTAGGTTCATCCAATATCCAATTGATGAAAGTTGAATTTGAACCTAATCGTTCTTGATTTACAATCCCAATATCAAATCTTCTATTTCATCCGGTTATCAGTATCTTGAGATTCAGATTCCTTATAATTTTAATTGGAACCAAAGTTTTTTTTTTTACTTCAATTCTAATTCCATAAAACAACCAGGCCTATTGAAAAAATTGTGGTAAATCACAGCTATGGATTTCCTTAAATCACAAAGATAGCTATATCAACCTTTTAATTCATCTACTTTACGTTTTTGGGCTCATAGTTTTGGGCAGCAACAATCCTCCATTATATACTTTTGGATTTTTGTTACTTGGACCACTCATCTTTAATGGCCCGAAGAAAATCCATTTATAACTTCTTGATTCTCTTGGAGACCGCACTTAAGACGTGGAGTATAGATAAGAAGTTGATTAGAAGCTTTGATGAAGGCTTTTGGCCACAGTTAGTTTCCCTATTCAGATAGGGAACCATTCCTTTTTTAACATTGCTGATCTTCTTTTAGTCTCCTATGCTATTGGGTTTAAAATTGAAGAGGCCTTCTGAGAAGCTCCTAGAGGAAAAACTACACGGGTAGTAAGAGGAGAGCCAATCCTACATCCCAAGTTAACATTCAAGATCTTGATGAGATTAATCTTGTAACCAAACATTGCTTCTAAGAATTTTAAGGATACACCTAATAACTTGGAGTTGGGAATTCCTTGCATCACAAAATGATAGAAATTCATTAACAAGTCTTTCCCAACCTGAATGAACTAAAATGAAAATGATTAATCACCTTGCCTCAATTGTTTGGAACCTTTAAAGAAACTAGAAGAATTTCTCTATTACCTATCCAAAAAAAAAAAAAAAAAAAAGAAAGAAAGAAACTAGAAGAATTTTAAACTTGAAAACATGGAAGTGGAGTTACATGTCTCAATACAACCTTCCCATGTAAACCCAAACACCATCTTCCAAGCATTTATAAAGTTAACTTGATCCCCAAGTTTTCTCTAAGTCGTCCTTTTACATGATGCCTGGCATTCCAATCTTCATTAGGAGTCATTGCAGTAATTCACCATCAAACACGCATCTCGAAATTGGATAATTATAAAAAAGTGATGTAAGATGGAGAAATGATGTTTTTTAGCTTTTTGGCTTTGGTAGCCCATAACAGCCTTATATGGAATGAGGCATTTGGGGAAGTTCCTTTCTGGACTTGTCATTTTGGACACAGGTAAATTGAACATGTTTAGGTGATGTTAAGAAGGATATTCCTTTAAGGCTTGCGGTAACTAGCTTATTCTATTTCAAATTCAATGTGCATATAAAGCTTTTTTATTCTTTTCTTCTCTGCAGTTGCATGTGTTTCTGTGGAAAATTTAGAAATTGCTACCATATAATTGCTACTAAATATGGTTCAATATTTGCATTTCACATTTCTTTCTGTTTGAATTTGGATAGTTGACTTTCCATCTTAAAAGTCGAGTCACTGGTTTTATGGTATTTAGTTGTCACAACAGCAGTATGTAAATTTTTTCCTATTTTTTTGTCCTTGCAGTACAGGAAGCAGCTAAATGATTTTCTGGATACCCCATTGGGAAGAAGTTTTGCTGTGAGTATTACTTGACCTTTTTATTTCCTTGGTGCGTAAAAAATCCCATGTTCAACTAGTAAGGTATTGCGGTCTGTAGATATGTCCCGGCTAATATGTCTCAGTATAAATGTTTATATTATGCCAGAATACTATTCCTTTCTAATTTTGTAGGCCATTTCCTTCTGATACCTCTGAGAATTTTCTATCTTTTGTTGAACAATGAGGATTAGTATTTTGGTCCTGTGAGTGAGGTACTTGGTTTCTGGTCTTAAAAAGTCAAAGTAGGTGGAACAAGCTCATGTTACATGAAAATGATGGTTATGCAAGCATATTGGGCATAACCGAAAATTTTCAGGATTGGATCTTGTGGCCTCTGATACAGAAAGTTGTGCCCATATTCTTATTAATCCTTACTGGTGCAAGTGATTCATGTTTCTAGATGTGATGGACCTTTTAATTCATAGGCTTGATTTGGTGATTTCATGGCTCAGTAACTATGTAATTCAGTTTTAGTGTATGCTTTTTGAAGTCCAAGAATTTTTGAGGCAAGATTCCATTGGCAATGATGGCCCTACAGCCTTTACCCTAATATTGGACTTGTTCGAGTTCATTGATGAGGAAATGCCAACTTATCTGCACGTGTGAGGTTCCAGTTCTGGACTAGGGAGCATGATTTCTTGCTTAGAAATTTCCAGGGAGGATACTGGATCCTATTTTATATTCATTGCTATGCTGTACAGTATGTGACACATAAGCTCTGCTTAGTGTGGATTCATTTTACATTGTGAGCTTGGTGATCAGTGTAGAGGTTCTACATCTTACATTACACCCTTGAAAGGACTATAAATCATAAATGACATTGCTTGGTCCGGATCCATATAAGAGCTTTTTGTTGGAGGACTTGTGCAGTGGGCCATTAGTTTTGAGGAAAACAGTATACATTTGATGGTTAGGACTCCTGGAATGGCATCAATTTTAAATTTATGCTTGTAGCTAGCCATAGGTGCACCCAATTGTGTAACAGTCTGGATGATTACCAAGTGTGCCATGAGGCATTTGTCCATGTTACAGTAGAGAAAACTGTTTACAATAGAGAAGATGGTTTATTGTTAGACATATTTTACATGTACCCTTTAATATTTACATTTTTAGACCATTTTAAATTTGCTGTTAGCCAAAGAGTTGATCAGAACTTGTATGCAGCAGATCTAATTGATTTAAAAGATATTATGATCATAAGAGAATTGAGTTGTCAGTGGGCTTTCAACTTGGTTATAATTGTATATAACTAATGATGATTAGAGAATGGTTTGATATCAGTGTCTGAAATATGATGAAAATTCCAAAATATCAAGGATAGAAATTTAACTTCGACGTAAATAGATCAGTTAAATCAGTGTTTCTAGTAATTTGAGAACATTGGATGCATATTAAAAAAATTGAACTCTTGGAGAGATAGGACTCATTGCATGATTGCCTCCCTTGCTACTGCTAATTTTATTCTTCAATCTTGAAGAGAAAATAATAATTTGTTCTCTTAGTTATCTCTTTTATGTTTTTATTTGCTTTTACCAGCTGGCAAATAAAGTATTAGATACTATTATGTTTGTTTTGTGGCTCTCTTTCCAATAATTCTTGTCTCAGACTGTACGATAGTTTAAGCTCACTATGGCTTCTTTTTCCCCTTTTTCCACAGACAATCTTCTTCATTTGGTTTGCATTATCTGGATGGCTGTTTCGGTTCATGATTTTTGCTACATGGGTACTGCCATTTGCTGCTCCTGTTCTCATTGGTAGTGTTGCTAATAACCTTCTGATTCAGGTGAATTTGTTCTCTTCTTTGCTTCATGTAAATTTATTTGTGCTCGTTCTTTTTTATTTTGTCATTTGTTTTTATGCTATAAAGTTAGGTGCTTTGGAACATATAAGAAGTTTTTGTCAATGCCAATGGTATGGCTAAGGCTGATGGCCTATACCTTTTAATTGGTGATTTTATTCTTTTTCAAGTGTTTTCAAGATATATGCACATATCCGGTTACCCTGAGTTTAGCAAGCCGATTAGCAATCACGTTTGCCTCTGTATGCACGTGACTGAATGAGACGTTCAGCTCATGTGCCATGGCTCTAGCTCTGCTAATAAAATATGCTAGCCTCCATGACCCAAAAATATCTGCCCTCATCCATCTCATGATCATAATGGAATCACCTTCAATGACGGAATCCCTGATCACCTTTCTTCCCTTTTTAATACATATTTATTTCCTTAACATGGAGCATAATAAATGATTGGATTGGTCAATGACCTTAGTGATACTTTTTGAGTGCTAGAGGTTGGGGTGAAAAGGGAACAGTCAAGGACCTTAGTGATGCTTTTTGAGTGCTAGAGGTTGGGGTGAAAAGGGAACAGTCAAGGACCTTAGTGATGCTTTTTGAGTGCTAGAGGTTGGGGTGAAAAGGGAACTGCTGCACAAATTAGATGCTTTAATTTACTTTGTAGCCTGGCCAACATAGACTTCTTACATAGGGCTCACCATGAGTTGTATCCTATTGATGCATAATGTGGGAATTAGTTGGTTGGAATGGCACTTTGATGGAATAAGTTGGCCTTAACTAGTTGAAAGCCATGTTGTCATACTGTTGATTTGCTGCCTGAAAATTTTCTCGTTTTACAATATTTCATGACAGTAGAAATCTTGATTTATGATGATCTTCTTACTTGTATCTCATTTCTAAAACAAGAAAAGATTGCTGCGTCATAATTTTGTTTCTTTATCACATTCTTGCTTCTTATGTGGGCATTTGTAATCCCTTAATTTGCTCTTCAAGAGTCTGTTAGAATTCCTGGATTCCTTATTTAAGGTACTCTATATTTATTTAATTCTGGTACCAGCTAGTTGGGTCCTTGAAAATAAGCATGTTCATCTAGAACTATCTTCATATTCATTATATGGTAGATCATCGTGACCTTTTGTTAGCTTGGGTATGGCAGATCTGGCTAGGAACCATGTTACAACATACTATGATTTAAGTATTGATATAAGGTGAACTTATTAGGAGTCCTATCGTTGAGAGTTTACATGTGATATATAAATACTGGTGGCAAAGTGTTCTTCGGCAATGATAACATCATTCAATGGATCCACATCTATCCCAAAATCCACCAGCAGATTATCGTGACTTTTCTTGTGAATCTGTGATCAAGACCAGTTTCTGGTTTGGATAGTCGTTGCGATGAGATTGTTTAGTGAATGCATGAGTAATCATATGGCTACCCATTTTCAGGTCCAAAAAATGTCACTTGGTTATATATCTCTTGTGGTGTGACCTTCATGGTTTACCGGACTGGCCGGTACCGGTCCAGACTGTATGGTCCGGGTCAGAATCGGATGGTCTTGGTTCAGTATTCCGGTCCGGGACCATCCGTTAAAACAGAATGCACGGAGTTAGAACAGATCAGGCGGTCTCATTCCAACTTGAGCAATCCCAATGGGGGACCGCCCGAGATATTTTGGGACAACAGTAGTGTACTGCTTGTTCTTGAATAAAAAAACAAGTGTGCTTGAATCAGCCTAACATAACTTTGCCAAGCTTTCACTGCATATTTGAATTAAAAAAATAATCTCCTCTCTCTCATCTGCATCGAGAGAAGAGAGGGAGGGAGGGGAGAGAGAGAGATAGAGACAGAGGAGGCTGCAACTTGCAGCCTGCGAGAGATGGAGAAAGGGGGAGGGAGGGAGGGGGAGAGAGAGAGAGAGAGAGAGAGAGAGAGGGGCTAGAGACTGTTGCCAGAGAGAGAGGGATGGAGCGAGAGAGACTAGCTGTTTCAGCAAGATGGAGAGAAAGGGAGCGAGAGAGAGAGAGAGTGGGAGGGAGAGAGGAATTGAAACTCACCGTACTTGGGGCATGGATCACCATGGCACCACCTCCTCCATGCTTATGGAGCCACAGCACCTTGCAATGTTAACTCAGTGCCGAAGAGAGAGGGAGTGATTGTTTATATTGAACGGTTGAAGACTGAGGAGTGAAATCATTTTTTGACTTTTTGTTTTAGATCGGCCAGGACTGGCCGGTCTGTCCAGTCCGGTATAGTTCGTATCTAGACCCCGCATAGATGGTCCGGTCCCTTGTGCCGGTTCAGAAAACCTTGGTGACCTTAGATTATCTTGCATACTCTATGTAGGTGCATTTTAGGTTTGCAATACAAATAACAAAAGAGGATGACGTGTACATCGAGTTGTAGTATTAGTCGGAGAGAGGTAGATCCATTGCAGGCGTAAACTGCAGTGGCATAGTCATTCCTCATTGTTGCTTGTTTGAACCCAAACAAGCAACAAAAGGCCGATACTAAAAAAGGGAAGGTACAAGGTTCAAATATTTATTAAAAAAACTGGAAGAAAAGAGGGGATAAAGTCAACAGTTGATTGTGCAGTGCAGATGAGAGAAACACAAAAAGCGTGAATTTTGTGAAAGGCAAAATAAAAATCAACAGTTTCCGTCAAATGTATTGAAAGATGGAAGGTAGGGGATAAAGGCAACAGTAGGTTTCTTATAAAAATTGCAACACCCCCACACCCACAGTACCCACAGTGACCAATGTAAACAAACTTGTTCATGTAAATGAGTAGTGCATGGCATCTTCATCAAAGGTTAGAACCACAGGTGTGGAAATTGGATACATGACAGTGGTTATTGGTTAATTATCCAGTCTTGTGCTGAAGTTTGTAGCATTTCTGCGGTCTTTCCATGTAAAGGTAGCGTAAACAAATTGGCTGCAGACAACAGATTGAAAGGCCTTAATCTTTGACCTCTCAGATCTGGCATTGGTTCATGTTGATCAAACATACCATCATTCTTAAGTCTATGCAGGACCTTCTAATGCCATTCATGAAGAGACCGCATTAGGGATCACAGAGATCTGCAAATTACCAAATTATTCCTCCTCAAGAACCCAATTTTCCTATGGGGTACACCTGAATCAAGTAATCATATGGAATTAATACTCTTTTTTTCCTATGGACAATTTTCATGCTATCACCAGTAGAACAGATAGTACTGCCGTAATGTCGTGGTGTCACGATCAAGAACTTTTTGTTCGCAGCAGATCGACCATGCGGCGCTATGACCCTCCTTAGCCGTAGCCAGCCCTCCCATTTAGGTGCTTCTGACCGTTGTCCGAATGCCCACATGATGCATTGGTGGGATATGACTCACTCCCGAGTCCCGCACACCAAGAATACCTTGATTGGCTCACAAGCTATTTCCTAGTGCCCATCTTGACGCTCGCCCTGCTTATGAGGTTTCCCTTGTCATTGAGGCCTCCAAGCACACCTCCGTGTCGTGAGGCACCCAACCAAGCTAACCATCCAACTTGCCCCACACGAAGAGCTTCACATGTATATAGGGTCATTGTCATGCACACTGAATAGCTAAGGAGCTCTCAGGCGCTCCCGTGTTCTTGTGTTGAGGGATGCCAGTTGACAACACCATCATCGAGTCCTTCTCGAGCATACCAAGGCAACTCATATCACGTAGCATCAATATTAGGCCAACATGGCACTCCACGGCTAGCGTTAGCAACACAAGTCATCCTGGAAAGGCGTCGCCCCTTTACCTTGCCTTCCATGCTACGCAACACTTGTGGTGCACATCCGAACCCAAGACATACCTCTATGCAAGCCAACACTAAGCCCTCGTAGCCTAGTGATGGCTCATTCACCTACCATGCCAACCTAAGTATGCATAGCGCACACAAAGGCCTCCCAGCATAGTAGCCTCAAGCACCAAGCAATGCACACTACTAGCTGGCCACCTGCCCTAGTTGTGTCTTGAGACGTTCCATTGATGCCCTTGGACATGCTCTCCAGCATGCCAAGGCCCGCTCCCAAACCCCTTGGGGAGTGCTTGTTCTGTGCCCTACACACGCACCAGGAAGGGCCAAGCACCAGCCACCATCCTTTAAGGTGGATATTACAACAGGTTAAAACATTAAACATGCCGGTACAATCATACTGCCTTTTTTCGGAGTTCTAGGTGGAGTTTTCTCAAGCCGTCTGAACTCGTAGCTTCTTCTCAATCCCTAGTTTATTCTCAACACCCCCCCCCCCCCCCCCCCCCCCCCCCCCCCCCCCCCCCTAATGGGATCCCAAATCACTCTCCAATTAATCTCCAAGCCTTCTCAAAGTCTTGGGGCGCACATGCTAGAAAATCACCTTATGGTTTCTCAACTTGGGCACCCTGCCCATATTTAGGCACCTTTGTGCCATGAACAAATACCCTTAGGTTGGTTCCCAAAAGCTCTCCATGAGTTGGCCACACTAGGCCAAAGTATGCTCCGTTGGGCAATAAGCCACGTGCCCACCATGTCACCATCAGGGCACTATAATGAGCCCACCGATGTGTCTCCTATGGCAATATCTTGTTCCACTAGACTCAAAAAAACAAAATTTTGCCGACATTGCCATCGGCACTCCGGCGAAATTGTAAACCATGATAGGGCTATCATACTTCTTATTTGTTATTACATTTGCATGTTTCTCCTTTGGCATTGTAGGATTTTTTTTTTTCATAATCAATTCAATCATTTTGAATCCTTCTACAAGCTCTATTGGAGGAGTCCAAAAATGATCAAAGTTATTGCATGCTCTATGGAAGCACAATTTGATTGCTAGTCAATGCTTGCTGCCTCGTCCAAACTTCTATGGCACCTTGGCCGCGTTGGCCATGGGCCCTGATTAGATCTTTTTTTCCTTTTAGTGACTTTATGTGTCCTATACAATGTGTGCATCATTCATGGCACGTGTCTATGAGCTGTAACTGCTTTTTAAGTATCTCTGTTGGATATTTTTGGTGCTCTAGATTAAACATTTTTGTGGGTCGATGCTATCCTGAACTATTTTGTTAGTCCTGGAGTGTACACCATGTTAAACTGAATAATGATGATGTTAAAGAGTGATGGTTTGGAGATATGTTATTGTTTTTTCTTTTATTTCCAAAAATCAGCTAGTTCTAATGTTTCTGTTAATATAAGAAAACTCATGGTAATCCTCTAGATTGTTAAATAATTATGCAAGTGGGTTGAACACAAGTTCTGCACACGCAGACAGAATACATGCTTATACCAAGTTCAAGATTTGGAGGATGTTAATGCCTACTGCTTGCATTAACAACGTATCAGCATGCATGTCCAGGTGACTAGAATATTCTTGTGGGTCTCTGTGAAGTGATCACTTGGGGAGAAATTTTACTCTATTCCTCCAATCTATAGCTTCCTTACAAACACTCAGGTCAAGACGAGATTAATGTCTTGGAAATCCAAAATGAGGGTCAGTGCTTATTTTTGTGCGACCATGTCTTGGCAATGGAAAGTATCCCTGGTTGGGCAAGGAAATGACACGGCTGCCCGTGCCTACTTCACGGATTTGTCATGAAGAGGTTGGGATGAACATCCATGTTATCTTCTTTACCATACATGCCACCATCCCTGCCAACCCTAATAGTTAAATAAGTATTATTAGGATCACCAACCCTAATATTTAAAATTGTTTTTAGTAAACAGCGAAATTATTTAGATCTTATGATTTACGTGTCTTCTCCATAACTTGAACAGGGGGCATGTCCAGCCTGTGGAAGCAAGTTCGGGGGCTACAAGAACCAAGTTCTCCGTTGCCCACGTTGTGGGAACATTGTGTGGCAGCCAAAAGGAGACTTCTTCTCAAAGGGTAACAAAGGCAAAAGTCCCTCCTCCTCTGGCCCTGACATAATCGATGTTGAATTCGAGGAAAAATAGTGATACTGTATAACCGATCAGTCCTTGTGGTAACAGTAAGCTTGTTTGCTTATTATATGTTTTGTTTTACTTACATTTGCTTCTCATGTAAATGGAATAAAATTTTAAGAATTGATGTTTTTCTTTTAGTGCAGGAGAGGATAAAAGAAAACTATTGCACCTAAAAGCTTAAGCTGGAAAGTGAAGGTGTATAATATCTATATATAAGGGCTCAGATATAATATCTCAACATGCTTCAATAATTGATTTGCGTTCCAACTCCCGAGCAAACCTACCAAGGGTTTTCCCTGAATCATCAAGGCATGGTCTTCCAGCCGCTGTTGCTCTTCCTGAACGCCTCCAGATGCACTATCAAAACTTTATCTTGACAAAATTAATCGGAGGAAATTGCTATCTGATATCTTCTGTGATGGATGTCTTCTCTACTCTTGATTTTTACCCTTCATTGTCAACCAGTCTTCCTGCCTAGAGTAGAGCGGAGCATCATCTACTCTTTGAACAAAATTATTTACTTATAAACTTATACACTACAATTTATACAAACACAATTTTTATATTTTAGTACACCATCAAAAAAAAGTTTGAACGCCTCGAGATGCACTATCAAAATTTTGAAAAAAAAGTTTTATTATTATTATTATTATTATGAGTACAAACACAATGTTGGTTACTAGGGGTGAAACTGGTCCGGTTTGATTTGGGTTGTACTCAACCCAAGATCAAACTGATGTGTATGATTGAGAATCGATTATCTTCGCGCGAACATCAAACCGAAAAAAAATGTAAAAGCCTAAATCCAACCCAAATTCTACCATTGGTTCGTGTTAGGTCAATTTCATCTATTTTCATTACTTTTAGTTACGAATATAAAAATAAGAAATCATAAGTATCACCTATTGTCACTCATTATCTCATTACTATGAATACCGAATATATTATATATTATAAATTTGTAATATTAATACGTAAATAGCTAATGTATATATATTATAAATTATATATTGGGTTCGGTTTACAGGTTAATATATGTAAGTTGAGCTTTGGTTCAATTCTGTTTAACCAAGCCTACAACACAAAACTGAACCAAAGTATGTCATTTTTTAAAACAAATCTAAACTGAAAGTCATAAAACCCAAACCAAACCCACCTAAAGTCGGTTTGAGCTTACCCCATGAACCTTTCTTGAACTTAAAACTTAGGCTCGTGATTTGAGTCTCAAATTAGAAAAGAAAAAAAGGAAAAAGACTCATTTATATTCTGTTTACATTTTCTTTTAAAAAAGGTTTTTTTTTCTTTTTGTTATGACTCGTGAGCTTGGCATATATACATATATAAAACGAGAATAGCCCCTTGGGAAGTGTGCAAACAACTATGCACGACTTCCCCAAAATGCCCTTACTGTTTGTTGTTAAGGCATAATTAATATAGAGTTAAAATAATCAAAACTTTGCCTATTCATTAATCTTGACAGTTGTAAAAATGTTCCTTCTCTATATGTGTAGTATCGCACATGCACCCTACTAGTAAATATAAATATAATTGTAAGCAAAATAATATCATAAAGTTTTAAAAATAAAATATTAATTCCAAACAAAGTTTCAAGGAGCGTCAGCTAGATCTCAAGAAATTTTAACAACCCTACGTTGAGGCTAGGTCTTTCTTGAAGTTTCACAATCAGCTCGTTTCATGTGATTTGGAGGCTAGAGGTGAAGATCAAACCCCTTGCCTATAGGGTTAGTTTGAGGACTAAGGCAATTATCTTTACCTGTAGGAATGGTGCACTCCGTGGTGTTGTGGTGATGGTCTAATATTCCCGACTAAGACGGGTTGATTTGGTAATTATGGGTCAATCCAATCATTTCGAGTGACGGGGAGGAAGCCTTATGGTCATTCCAAGGGGTAGATAACGTTGGTTGGCCCTTTTCCCTTATATTCGTAGAAAAAAAAGTGAAAATTATGGAAAATGCCTTCTTTTTAAGGAAACTTTTTCTCTCAAGGTCAGTAATTCAAACTTAGAAGTCTATATGCCTCCTTTTGGTGAAAAATTATGAAAAATGCCTCACATGAATAGCGTGCGAGCACCAATTTCCATATTTACCCTTACTTGTTTTTATGACATTGTATATGAATATACTTGTATTCTACTATGATTATGTTTGTATTCTTCTATGATTATGCTTGTATCCTTATATGATTGTGGTTGTATCCTACTATGCTATATCTCGTATGATTGTATTTATATTTTACTATGATTATACTTGTATCCTATATGATTGTTCTTATATCCTACTATGATTATGTTTGTATCCTTATATGACATGCTTGTGTCCTACTATGATTATGCTTGTATACCGTTTGATCTGGTAATTGGTGCTCACATGTTATTCATGTGAGGTCTTTTTTTTTTATAAATTTTTACCAAAAGGAAGCCTACAAACAAGTACAAACCTTAAGGTCGTGTTTGAAACCCTAGATTTGGGGAGAAAAGAAAATGCTAAAATTTTCTTTTCTCTTGTTTGATTTAGATAAAGGAAAATGAGATTTTCTTTCTAAATTTTCTCTTCATTTTTCTCTCCAATGTAAAAAATTTTCTCTAAAAAAAGGTAGGAATTTTGAAAGAAAAAAAAATTTACCATCACTTATCACTATTCACACCACCTACCCACCCCACCACTAGCACCATGCAACACCACTACAACCCACCACCACTACCCACAACCGCTCGACACCACCACCACCCACCACCCACCAGCCGCCACGACCACCCGACACCACCACCACCCACCAGCTGTTACCACCACCCACTGCCACTCGCCACCGCCATCCATCGCTCACCACCCCAATCCATCATCTTACTAAAATATATTTTCTTTTCTTTTTGTTTCTCATTTCATTTAAATATCAGGAAATGAAAGAAAATCAGTATTTTTCTTTTCTGTTATCCCCAAATCCTAACCGCCCCATGGAAAAATTTCCTAAGAAAGGCCTTCCCCGTAATTTAAAAAAAAAAAAAACCAATTTTGCGGGGGGGATTCTGACCGGGCGCGGCGATGTAAACGTTGCGTGACAGTGTGACACCCAGTTCAGAAAGGCCCTTAATTGGAAGAGAGCCAAAACCGAACAGACCTTTTCGCCCTCTGACGATCGTTTCATAGCCGTACCATTCCGGCAGGGCAAAGCCACTGTTCGGGGTTTCCCCCCACACGAATTAAGTAATTCTCTCACTTCATCTACTCCTTCCTTACCCCATAGTAATTCTCTCACTTCTGTATAGCGAGAATTTTTGAATTTATATATCTGGTTCAGGTTATATGTTACGATTCATGTTTGAAATTTCTTTTATTACGTTTTCCGATGTTTTGATTGCTTCCTTCTCAACGTTTACTTTTTTTTTTTCTCGACTTCTCGTTATTTTGTCTATTTTACGTTCCTTTTGTATTTTCAGAAGGCTCTTTGCCGTATCTGCTCTTCAGTTAGTTTAACGTACCGTTGATTTCTATACTGTTTCTGTTTCTCTATTGTGGTGTGTGTATGTGTTTTGACCTTTGTTGTATTTTATTGTTATTGATCTTTCCTTTTCTCAATTAGTCCGTCATTTCTACTCTCTTTCCTCGGATGCGGCGATTTGGTCTGTATCCCTTTTTGCGTTTTCTTATTTATCTATCCTTGTTACATGCTATCTCTCTCTCTTCCTCCTCCTCCTCCTCCTCCTCGTCTTCTTCTTCTTTTATCACTTACCTTCACAACTTCGATGTTAAAAGAAGCTTTTTAAATGAAGATTTGAACTTATGCGAGCTTCAAATTCAACTGATGCACAATAAATAGTGCAACTGATGATAGCTATCTAAAATGATTGAGTAAATTGAAAATTGTAAAAAAATTTCCTGTGAATTTCTTGTTGCTGAACATTAATCAGTATATTCAATAAAAATTTGGCGAATCTATTGATATTGAAGCAGTCCTGGGGTGGTTTAAAAACTCAATCCCTTGAACGCTATGTCTTGGTTCTACTTCTATTGCTACTACCACTAATAATTATAATCATAAGAACAGAAATTACAATGATGACAATCATTAATAATAATAGTGTTGTGGTAATAGTGGTCGGTGGTGGTTGTGGTAGTATTTATGGTAGTAGCGTAATACTACCACCCTCACCACCTCCACCATGATCACCACAACTACTATTAATGATTATCATTATTAATGTTGTTTTTGATTATTATTGTTATTATTAGTATTATTATTATCATTATTGTTATTTTTTATTCAACTATTCTTACTGATACCAATCATATGACAGGCCTGCTGACTGCAAACAAGAAGCAAATTTTTGGTGGTTGAATTGCTGCATGTTGGAGAAGGTTGCAAGGAGAAATGGGAAGTTGGGCCTGGTCACCTTATGTGAAAGTTGGTCCAGCTTGTGTTTCTAAGCCACCAGATATTAAGACCGGCATTAGCTCCCCTGATTTTCGCTTCCACCGTTATAAGCACCTTAACTTTCTCATTCAAAACCGTTCCACCTGCCGGCTGAGAGATGCCAGACTTCGTCATGGAATTTTCTGTTATTCTGAAGACACCAATGAAAAACTGCCTAAAACAACTGGTATTCAGATTTACAATGATATTGAGAGGTAAGTGTTTGCATAAAATTTTTTCTGTTTTGATGAATAAACATGTTTTCATAATTGTGGATTCTGTTTGACCTTTTTTAATGGCTACAGATTGAGACCATCTTCTTCATTGTGAAGAAAATGCAAATAAAGTGAAACTTGAACCTTTCTTCATAAAATTTGCAATTCAGCCATGTTATTGGACGTCTCTATTGGGCTTTTATGGTTTTTTAGTTTATTGCGGCAGCTGGATCAACCCGACCCGGCTAATACTACCCATATCGGCCAAGTTAACTTGCACTTGCACTTGGTTGAAAGCCAAGGCCGATTCCGAGTTTTTAACCTTGGAACAATGTCAAACAGTATCAAAGATGCTTAACATGTAGTAGGTAGCATTCTCTCAATCCTAGGTCTGGTTATCTTAACTTTGCCTTGTTGATAGAAGCCAACTGCTTAGTGGCCAGTAGCCCTTGCCTCTATTCAGAACCTAACCACAGTATGCATCTATACTTGCCTTGCCAAGCCTTAATGAAGGCAAGCGATCTTTGATACCATGCAACAGTTGCCACATAATAACCAAGCTAGTGTGTATCGTCACAGAGCTCAGCTCTAACCAGTCACTGCCTTGCAACTAAGTGCACCGTTGTGCTAGAACAAAACAAATTGCTCCCTTGGAATAGAGCATGCCATGAGCAACATCATGGGTGCAAAATATCGATTGTAGTGGTGCAAAAGTTGCTCTGTTGAAAGCATCCCAGCTTGTTTATGCACATCTTTGTGCTGTAATGGTGCAAAAGATCGACCATGCAATGCTATGGCCTTCACTTAGCCATAGCCAGCCTTGCCATTCATGTGTTGTTGACCTTGTTTAGAACCCTCAAGATGTATCAATGGGCTACAACTCACCCTTTGAGTCCCACACACCAAGCTACCTTGGTTGGTCCATGAGTTACTTCACAACTCACTATCTTGTGCTTGACTCAGTCATGAGGTTTCCCTTGCCATTGAACTCTTCAAGTGCACCTTAGTGTCATAAGGCTCCCAACTAAGCCAATCATATGTATCTGTCTCATAGACAGAGCCACATATCGGATTGTTACCTTGCACATTGAGCAACTAGGAACCCTAGGAGCTACCCTTCTCATGTGTTGAGGGGTTGCAACCCACAACACCTTCCTCGAGTCTCCCTTAAGTACTCTAAGGTATCTCACATCTCGTAGCACCAACATCAAGCCAACATGACGCTTGTGCCTGCCACTAGCATCACAGGTCATCTTGGCAAGGCGTTGCCACTTTACCGTATCTTCCATGCTACATATCCAAATTCCAAACCAAGTCATTCCACCATACAAGCCACGCCAAGCTGCTATTGCCTAGCATTATCCCATCCTCCTATTAAACCCATCCAAATGTGTATGGAGCATACAAGGGCCATGCAGCATAGTAGCCTCTTGCCCCAAGCCACCCGTAGTGCTGTGAAGCATCCAAGCCCTAGCATTGTCCCAAGACGCACCATCGATAGCCCAGGAGGTTCTCGACAAGATTCAGCAAGCTAAGGCCTGCCCCAAAACTGCTTGGAGAGTGCTTGGTCTGATATGCAAGTTTACAGGTAATTGTAAGAATACACGCATTGGGCTAATCTTCTTGAGAACCTTACGAGGCCTAAATTTCCTAGTTTTCAACTTATGGTACATGCCTTTAGGAAACATGTGCTTTAAATGGAATTCCTCCAAATGTCTAAGCTGGTTTATTTAATTTTTCATAACTATTGTCTGCAAAAGCCTCACCATCCTTACTCTAGCTTATTGAGGAAAAGGAAATATATACAATTTATGTGGTGATATGTATCAATATGCTGCCTCAAAACGGATCTTAATGGTTTGATTGATCAAGTCATTAGGGGCAAATTCAGCTTAGGGCCGTGCATCATCCTAAATCTTCATAGACGTTCCTACAATGCACTCTAGCATGTTTCCTAAGCTTCCACTCACTACCTTTATTTGGCCATAACTTTGATGGCATTTGGATACTAATTGCATGCCCAATCTTCTCTACGATGATCGCCAAAGTTGTCTCATACATTTAATATGGCTATTTGACAAAGTCAAAGTTGGAACTCCATGAAGGCAAACAATCTCTTCAACATTGGATGCAACATCTTAAAGAAATGATAGACAACAAAAAAAGATATTAATTTCCCTTTGCTGTCTGCAGTAGTTGCTAACAGAAAATCCACACTAAGGTCTATCTATTACCCATCTGGTATTGGTAATGGAGTATGCTATCCTGTGTTGTTTTTGCCCCTTTGCAAATTTGACACACACTACACCTTTTCTCTAAACTAGTAAATATGCATGTGCGTTGCACTTGGGAATTTTATTTAGAGTAAAAGGTAAACCATAGGTTTTATAATTGGTAAACCAAAGATTGTAGTTTGAGGGAAGATGTATATGTAAATGTTTTAAGAAAATAATAGGCGGGTAGGAATATTCAAACCTCTTCCATTGTCTTGGTGTAGTCTTCAACTGAGCAAATAGGAACTTTTATGATGCTTTATCTGGTTTGGGATGCATTATCAATTCTATGTCTGACTTTTCATTTATTTATTTATCAATTCTATGTCCGCACCTTCATCGTTAGACTATAAAATATTGCTTGATGATAGAACAAAGTTCAAGGAAGTGAATGTGTAGGTTTCCTACTTTGTATGGTCTCTAATATTCACTTAAATTTCTGTTTTGTCATCTTTTAAACCAAGATTTGTAAGTTTTCTATTAGAGTTAGAACTATATCTATAATTATGGTATTGAATAGATTATAGATGTAAGATTATTCTCAGAGGTTTTCTATTTGGAATAGATCTCTATTATGATAGGAATTATATATTTAAGAAATGTATGATTTCTATCGGTGGAAGAAATTTCAACGAGATAAAATTGTGTACAAGGTAAGAAATTGGGTGGACATTGATGTTAATAGGCTAACGATTATTGCTGCCATATTTGTTTCTTTCATATTTGTTTATTTAAACAAACAAAGTGATTAAGATGAGGTTTTGAGATAATCCTATTGGAAATAATCAGACGATAAGAGTAGAAAGGATAATAACCTCTAATCAGTAATATATCAGAATAGTTATTATTTACAATTGATCTTTGAAAGGATAATAGCCTCTAATTAAGAGAATAGAGTTATTATTTGTTATGATAATCCTATTGGAAATAGTAAGACGATAATAACTTTATAAAAGAATTAAAAAATAAAGATTTAAGACAATAATCTTATGTAGTGATTTCACTTTCAGTCTGGTATATTTGTAAATGAGTTCAAATAATTGAGAGTTTCACTTTAATGAGATCTAAACTAATCTATTGGTTCCATATTTGTTTCTTTCATATTTGTTTATTTAAACAAAGAGATTAAAATGAGGTTTTGAGATAATCCTATTGGAAATAATCAGACGATAATAGAAAATAAAGAATTGAAAGAAATAGGTAATTCCACTACACCAATTAAAGTAACGAATCTAACCAGATGAATATCAATCGTTATCCAATTGCAAAAGCAATGAGTTTGTCTAAGAGTCTCTATCCACTCTAGGTTGACAAAAGAAATATGTAATTAGGCAATTTAGTTGACGTTGCAAAGAAAAAAAAAATTAAAACAAAACACTACTTAAAGTAACAAATCTAACCTTCAGGCGCAATCCAATTGCAGAAGCAATGAGTTTATCTATTTCTAATAGCCTCTATCCACTTAGCGATGCAACAAGTTCGTCAATATCCAGGACGCAATCACAGAATTGACAATTCTATTTGTGGTTATTAATGATTTGAAGAGGTACCTTGGGCGGTTGCCGTGGTGATTTTCAAAGGGCAGCAACAGTTTGGCAGTTACCATGGTGGTTTGAAAGGGCAACAAGAGAAATACAGAGGTTGTTGGGGATTTTTCAGAGAAAAAAATGTGGAGAAACATTAAGGGGCTTCGTACTTTTTATAGTAGTAAAGATGTTCTACATCACAGTACATCTTATGCCAAAAGAATAATCATCACAATCACAAGTGTCTTACCCCTTTTGAAATAACCACCTAAATCGCTGCCAGATAGGTGTCATATAATCTTATCACGAAGTGATGTTTTGGAAATGCATGGTTAATTGCTGTTAAATAGGTAACGATCAGGTGCAATATATGGGCAGTCTCTTCTATTAGTTGGTTCCTTCAACTTCCCCAACACATGGCTGAAATATGGATCATTTTGGTACTGATTTTCCATCTCTTCGAACCCCACAACCCCGTATCTTCATTTTCGTCAAGAGCATTGTTTGGCGATTAAGTGAATCTGCCGCACATTCTTTACCAACCAGGAGATGCATTATACCCATTTCTCGACTTTCTACTTTGAATTGTTGAGTTGTGAGAAATCCATTAACCTTGATGTCTGTTGGAGTTAAATTAATGTTTTTTGCTTCAGAACAAAAGGCATGCTGCCTTGCATCTTCCAAGATTATGATTTTAAGAGTCCCAATTACATCTTGAATTGATTGATTCAAACCTGAAATTTAATGATCTTGAAGTAGCTCTTTGTTAAGGTCAAAATGAAAAGACAAATTGTTGACATTAGATGAGTAGCTCTCTGCACTCGAGTTGTTTCAGCCTATGAACTTGGTGATGCTTAAAATCTATCATATAGCTGGCGGGAAAAAAACTGTTTTCTTAATTTCATTGTCATGTGATCACTATTGCATACTCGGCTTGCTTTATTCAAGTTTCTTCCACCATTGAAGAGCAGCTCCTCACTGCCCAAGGTTTACAAACTGCATTGAAGAGCAGCTCCTAACTGCTTAAGGTTTACAAAATACACTTTTCACTCATCAGACATTTACTTCCGCTAAAATAATATTCAAAATTGCTTCCGAGTCCGAATAATCTTCCAGATACATTTACCATATAATCCATCAACTTCAACCGTGACTTCTCCTATACTTGTATCTAGAACTCCCGCTAACCTTTCCTCTAACCCACCACCAAGATCAGGTTCTCCTCTAACTATTGGTCTGTGAATGTATTGGATTGTTCTTCAAGATTATTTTCCCCTTCATTAAAGCCACCTTCTTGTATGCTGTAGGTTCACGTTCTTGTAGGGCGTAGGTTTCAGAGTTACCCTTCAGTACCTCATTTGGGCTGTTGGACATTCTTGTTGCCATCTAGCTTGTATGGCTGTTGACAAATCCTCACAACATGCCTTAACTGCGATCCTCGTACTTTATGCCACCACTAACACAAACAGCCATGGCAGTGGATTGAAATCTGCTCTGATACAGAATTGATGGAGTATGTCAATTTTGAACAAAAATCTCGAATAACAGAAAGAAATTTTGGAGAAGTTAAAAGGATGTAGCTAAAAGGAAGCTACAAAAAAATGGTTCTAGGGTTTCTGCAAGACCTAGAAGAATTCAGATCTGCTGTTTTCTCTGGTAGCTGGGAAAAGAATATGAAATCCCTGCAATAAAACTCAATGACAAGAAGTATTATACCCACTATAATTGCTGTTGCTCTAATCAATGAAAGGACACATCACTCAGATGACCAGTACATGATTCATTAAAAGAAGACTAGGGTCCTAAAGCAAGTCTAATAGAAAGTGAGATCAGAAAGAATGAACCTGCTCATGACTCATTAAATGTCATTAGTTCCCTTTGTGCTCTTGCATCACATTGGCTCCGAAAAAGTGGAAGACTGTTTGAAAGTAAGCAGTTGAATGCTTTGGAGCTTGCATTGAAGATGTTTGGAAATCTGTCTCAGTGGTTTTTAATCTTGCCCGAGTTCAAGGATTGCGATATTTGCAGTTTGTTTTAGGAATGGTGTTCGTTTCAACACTCATATGTGCTTCAGTGTTCTTTTCATGGTGCAGAATTTCCTAATTTAGCTTTGCTGTTCTAGCTTATCTGTACATACTTTTGTCCATTAGGCTTGCATTCTACACTTACACAATATAATATATTATTTGTCAATTGAAAAGGGAAATGGAGGAAAAGAAAAAAGAGTGCAACTAAGAGATATTTGGGCATTGAAAGGAAGGACAATATTGTTTGAGTTAAAATTTAAGCAACATCAGGATTGGTAGAGTTCATGCCCTTGGAAATCAAGCTTAAACAACCGAAACTCATGCCTTATTTTTTGGTAGGGATGGGGGAATTCACTTTTGCCTCATCTAGTCATCTCCTCAATTCTGAATCCAATTATGAGGTGAAGAGCGTGAAGAATTGAGCCTTGGGACACCTGCATCTAAACCATGTGCAACCAGACTGCCAAAATGAATAAAATGACCATAGCAAGTCCTCCCTTCAAAAAATCATCTTCACCATGCAAAAGAAAAGAAAAAAACAACTTTATCAATTGAAAGGTGAGAACTACCTGAAGAAGTAGATATTTTTTTATCGTTAATGAGCATGGTGTATTAGAAATAAAGAAGTGAAAGATCTGCCCAACTACCTGAAGAAGTAGATATTTTTTTATCGTTAATGAGCATGGTGTATTAGAAATAAAGAAGTGAAAGATCTGCCCTAGGTGATTTTGAAGGTGATAGAGGAGGCGGACGCTATGGCAAATTGTTTAGGGGAGATGGTGTCAGTTGTCCAGAGGGGTTGAGTATGCGTCGTCAGAGCTTGGCAGACTGTCGGTCTCCGGCTATTTTGAGAGCAAGAATCAGGCAAACAGTGAGAGATGTGAGGATTTTGATCAAGATGTTCATATTGTCATTTGCAAATCTCACCAACCAGTTAGCATTGAGGATTTTTGAGCTAGGAAGGTGGTTTTCCGAGTCCTTAATCCTAAGCTTTGAAGCTGTTGTGTGGCTTACTGAAAGGATTAAAGGATTGCGATTTAGAGAGAAGCCTGGTTTTTTGGGTTCATATCGGGAGGGCAATGTCTCGTTAGTGTTTGAATTCTGGAGCAATGCTGAAGGCAAATTTTTACAGTCGTCGTCTCTGGCAAGTCGCCGTTGGAGAACTCTAATCGTTCTTCCCAAAGAAAGCAAGATGGCGGGGTGGGAATATGTTATGTGGGGGTGTGAGTTGATTTTGGACCCAAGGGGTTCACCATTCTCAATGGAAGGTGTTGGGAATTTGTGGTTCAGAGGTAATCGAACCAGCTGCATCTCCCTTGCCAATGGTTTTCATCCGTCATTGCAGATTCGGCAAGATCAGTTCGAAATATGTGCTCAATGGAGGTTTCCAGTTCTTTGTTCTTCATCTGAAGAAGTTGTTAGCTGGGAAAGGATGATGATGGAAATTGGGAAAAGGAGGGGTATTGCGATTCAATTTATCCCAGTTTCCTCTAGCATAGCGATTGCTTGCTTGGGCATCCAAGGAGGAAGCTTGCATGTTGCTGAAGGGAAGATATGTCTTGTGAGTAGATGTAGTGTCAGGTTCTCCCAGTGGATGGTAGGGATGGTGGGTGGAGTGGATGTCGGAAATCATGGAGGTACCTGGTTAATGCTATGGGGGATTCCAATTCACCTATGGATGGAGGTGTCTATGAGGGTGGTTGGTGAGGCGTGTGGAGGAGTCGCGTAGATGGGGTCGTTTTGTTCTTCCGAACAATTTGCCGTGGCTTCTCGGTCAAGGTGAAGGAGTCATCTCATAAGAGGATTCCGCGGATGATCGATGTATGGGATGGGTTGCAGAAATATGATATGATGGTGCAAATCATTGGGGAAGGATGGCCGTGGTCTCAGTTGTTGTCGACCGAGGGGGTAACAGGCGGTGAAGGAGTTTGGAATCAGACTTTCAGGGATGTAGTTGTGCAAGGTGGCGGTTGGAAGACGACGAATAGTGAAACCGTATGGTCCAATTTGAATTTTGGTGCATCCAAACACCCCCAATGCCATAGGTGGAGTGGGCCTGGTTGTTTAGGTGAAAGGCCGATAGAAAGTGCAAACGGGCCTGTATGGTCTGATGAGAGGCATTTATGTAATACAAGTGGGCCTCATGGCCCATTGGAAATGGAAGGCTCGTTGGGTTGGAACCTAAATCATAGGAGAAATGTAGGGGGGAAGGGGGAATTAGGTGGGAGGGAGAAAATCAGTGTGCGATGGGATTTCTGGTGGCGCTAGTTGGATCAGTGCATCAGAGGTTGATCGTCGTCACAGGGCATTGGTGGTGGGATCGCCCAATCGTAAATTTGGTGAAGACAGGGTGGCAATTTCTTCGGAGCAAGAGCGGAATGATTTTAGCATTGGGTTGGGTGGGGAGTCCATGGGGCATAGCATGGAAGGTGATGTAGGCAAGGGGGGAGATGGTCGATGGCTAGTGGATGATCTATCTGTGCAAATGAGGTGGAAGAAGCAAATAGAAGATTGGGTGGAGGTAGTGATGGCAAGATTCTTTTAGTCATCATCATCATTTGGAAGTAGTGATGGCAAGAAAAGAAAAAATGCTTGTGCATAAACCTCCCCAGCAGAGTCGCCAGGCTGTGTGTGCGTTCGATCTACGGGCCGCACAGCGAGGTGCACGTAAATGCGTGTCTCTTTTTGGGAAATTGGGATTTGGAGTCACCACTACCTGAGTTCTTGAAATTAATCTAATAGGTGGTCTGCGGCTTGAGATTCAGGGTAGGTTCTTGGTTATGGTCCGGGGAAGTCCGTAAACACCTAGTCCGCCCCATTGGGTGACGTGTCCCATGGGTTTTCCTGGTTGGAGTCAATCTTGTCTATTTCACCCAATCCTATATCAGATATATACTCGTCAGGTTTAGGTTTGTGTGGGGACCGCTGAAATGGTGTGGGTCTTCTTTTTATTTGATTTTTTATCCTTTTTTTTTTATTGTGAGGGTGATCTGGGTCTGGTGTGGGCCCCATTGGAAGGCCCACGGGTGTGCTAAGTTGGGCTTAAGTTAAGCCAAGTCCCATTTGGGGGTTATATTGGATAACCCCCTTTTGGAGTTGGTTCATTTGGTTTGGAAGTGATTTAAGCATGCAAAGTTATTAATTGGTTTAGATTTTTAGAGAAGGCCCATTGGGCTTGGAGGAAGCCTATGGGAGGCCCAAAATGGTTTGGATCCACCCTTGAGGCAGACCTTGGTTAAGCAAGGCAGGTGTGGGCCCCGTTGGAAGGCCTACAAAGGAGTCTCATTGGGCCCTGGATGGGCCCAAGTCCCAAGAGAGGTCTCAGATTAGTCAGAGACCTCATTGGTCCAAGGTAAGTTAAAATAGATTGATTTTAACCTTGATTAATCCATGAAATCAGATTTTTGGTCCCTTCTGTGTGCTGCCCGTATACACCATACGGGTAGGCCTTGTTTGTATGACACATACGGAAAGTGCCGAACCGCCCTGTGTATATGGGCAAGACCTGAAGAGCCCAAAATCCAAACTTCAAGGGGGAGCAGGGGGCCCCCTCCTCCAGTGAGTCTGAGAGTGTTTGTGGGTCACTGTGTTGGCCCATAGTGGTCTTTCCTCCTTCATTTATGAACAAAAGCTTAATTTTCTACTTCTAAACCGAAGGGGGAGTGAGGGAGAAGGCTAGCTGGCTAGGGGCCTCTCCCTCCCTGCTTTGAGTCTAAGCTCATGGGGTTGAGGTGGGGAAGAGGTTCCCCACTTGGATGCAAGCAATGGAGATACCCTCCTTCAAAAGGAGGCATTCCAAGGATCCGAAAGGTCCTTTACTTGATAGTCACGGCCAAACCATGTATGTATTTGAGCAAGCAATCAAATATTCAAAGAAAACATGCAATGTAGATGTTAAAACATACTAATCAGTGAGCTAGCATGTGTGTGCTAGACATGTTGATGTTTATGTTAATGAGATGGACATGAGGAGGAAAGAACCCTGGACATGCTTCTTAAGTGCAATATGTATGTGGGAGGTGATTTGTGCTCATTTCATGTATGCCAAGCAAGCCAAAACAGTGAGTAAAGCATGGTGAAATGCATGTTTAAAACATGATAATCATATGTACTACCTCATGTAAACGACCTATATCATGAAACAATAATAAGGCATGCACAAAGGAGATTAGGAAACAAGTAAAAGAAAGGAGGAAGGGGTTTTAATGGGGTACATGTGATAATCAAGAGGAGTAGGGAGAACACTCTCTCCTTTCATTAAATGGAATAAAACAGTAGTAACAAAAAGGTCTTGAAAGAGACTCTTAATGGTGTTGCATGGCCCTCCTCCTTTCTTTCTTGGACATAGGTACCTCCCTTTACCATGGGATCTCTTTCTTGCGGAGAAATGAAGGAAAAGGTAAAGACAAAGAGTAGGCAAAGCATGCTCAAATGAAAAAACTGTAGCCAAGAAACATGTGCTCACATGGTACTCATTTTAACATATGTTGAATAAAAACTACCAAGGATGCTTACCTTGGGGTTTAGAGTTCCTTTTGTGGGGTGTGGAGGGGTCCCTTGTGAAGTGGACAACACTTGGGGGTCCTTCTTGAGCTCCACAAAACTTCCTTGCTTCCTCCTTGATTGCCAATTGAAGGAGAGGAAATGGGGAAGGGTTTTTAAGATGATTAAAGGGGGTTTGGGAACTGAGAGGGTGATGGAGAGGGGTTAGAGGTCTCTCGGACATGGGGAGGGGATTAGGGAACACGTAATGTAGAAGCCAACCCCCAGCTAAGAGCTGTGGGCCTGTCTTGTCCCGAATCATTACAATCGTCCACGTGGTAGATTCGCGCAGTAGATAATATTTTCGAAAAATCTTTCAAATCCGTATTTAAAGTGCGGACAGCATATTTTTAGCCTAATTTTTCTCTGATCGTATATTATATACGGATTTTGAGATTCTCCGAGATTTTCTTGGATTTTGGATAAGATTTTGTCCATATATAGTATATGGACAATTCATTTCCGTACATACTGTATGGACATGAAATTCTCTCTCCTAGCTGTCTGATTTGACTAGCCATAAATGTGAGTTGACGAGAGAATCATTACCCGATTTTATTATTTAAATAATTAGGATATTTTTAAGAGAAATTGTTATTTTAATCAAGATATTTCTTCTCTTCTGTCCTTTTGTCCTTGTCTTTGCCACGTGGTAGATGTGACTTGCACATTCGCCACGTTGACAGTTTTTCTACATTTTTGCCCTAGGGCTTGATCTGCTCATAGCTTCTTGATCTGCCGGGATAGGGTATGACAGCCAATTCAGGTTTGGAGCAAAAAGCCGAAACTGCTCCCTAGGTTCTGATTTGCTAATAACTTCTCCGTTTGGACCTTGATTCTGGCAAACCTGATTGCATTGGAACCGTGCCGGAAATCTTTATTCGTCGGGATAGGATATGACAGTTAATTTGGTTTGAGTAGGAAGTCAATTTCTGCTCACCTGGGGGGTTGACCTGCCTATAATTTCTTCATCTGGACTCCGGTTCTGACAAACTCAGTCGCGTCGGAACCGTGTCTGAATTTCCTCTCCATTGAGATAGGGTATGACAATCAACTTGGATTCGATCAGAAAGTCAATTTCTGCCCCTTAGGGTTTTGAGCTGCCTTCTAGGGTTTTCACTTCCGGGAGGTGCAATAATGAGGTGCTTATAGGTGTGACAGGGAGGGGGAGAGTCCCAGAGTGGTCAATATGGCTGTGGGATCTCCTCATGGTAAGGAGAAGGATGGGAAGAAGTCTATCTCAGAAGAGGGAGTCAGACGTGAAGAGGAGAAGTGTCGCGGTGGGGGTGCGAACGAGATTTTGTAGTATGTAAATGGTAGTGGTGGTGCTATGCTATCGCAATCTAGTCATAAGTTATACTCGATAAGAGCAAAAGGGAAAGGGAATCAGTCTGACTCATTTCTGGAGAAGATCAGCTGGCGGAAGGCAGTTGCATATATGGAGGCTGAGGTAAGTAGAGGTTTCTTGGAGGCTAACATAGCTTCACCTTCTTTGGAGTCAGTGTTCTAGCCATCTCTTAACTGTTCAGAGTCGCATTCTCTGTGTGTATCCCCTTTGTCTCATGGTCAGCCAAAAATAGGTATGTGTCTGGATGGCTATTTCTTTGTATATGAATATTTATTATCATCTTTACCTGATGTTGTTATCACTAGGTGCCATGGTAACAGGTCTGAACATGATGATGTGTCATAGCCGCTGTGTATAGAGGATGGGGAGTTGGGGGCTTCTGTAGCTTACAGGAGAGTGGTTGAGTTAGGGGAGTGTAGTAAGGTTTGGAATGAGGAGGCAGAGGCTTGTGAGTTATGGAGTAGGGTGAGGGGCTTTTTAGAATTAGTCATTGAGGAGGTAGTGTCCTTTAGAGGGGAAAAGGTGCCTATTTCTAGCGTGGTGGAAGGCTTTAAAGGAAAGGTTGGGGAGGGATTATTAGGTGATCCATGAAGATCTTATTATGGAACATTCGGGGTTTGTGGGGAAGGGAGAAAAGGCGGGCAATTAGAGAGTTGTGTAAGATACAGAGGTCGGAAGTGGTGGTTCTAGTGGAATCCAAGCTTGGTGAGATCCATATGAGGGTGATTAAAAGGTTGTGGAGGATTGGAGGTATAGAATGGGTATTTCTACCCTCAGCGGGTAGATCTGGTGGGATCTTGGTTATGTGGGATTCTTTGTGTTTGCGTAAGGTAGAGAGTCAGATGGGTGAGTTCTCGGTTTCAGTGTGTTTTGAGTTTCTTTGTGATAATTTCAGATGGTTATTGACGGCATTTTATCTCCTTTGTCAAGCCTGGGGTAGGGAGCGGTTTTGGTGAGAACTGAGCATGCAGGATCCAAGAAATAACACTCCTTGGGTGGTTGTGGAAGACTTCAATGTATAGAGATTTTCCCATGAGTTTAATAGAGGGAGAATTAGGGTCACTAGGAGTATGAGGGATTTTTCGTCTTGGATCCAGCATTGTGAGCTTATCAATTACCTGTTTCAAGGAGGACAATTTACATGGTCAAATCTTCAGGTTCCTCCTTTATGTTGTAGACTAGATAGGTGGGCGTTAGGTTCTTTGGATTGTCATTTTATGCCTATGGTTCAAAAGTTATTGCCTAGACCTATTTCGGACCATTCTTTGGTGTTATTGTCAAATGAACTGATGCAGGGAGGGCCTAGACCATTTAGGTTTAAGAACATGTGGCTCCTCCATCCTTCCTTCCCTGTTCTTATGCAGGAATGGTGGTGTAATGGAAGGAGGGCTGGGTCAGGGTGGGCAGGTTTTAAGTTTATGAGGTGTTTGAAAGAGATCAAAAGCAAAATTAAGGCATGGAATGAGGAAACTTTTGGAAGATTGGAGATCAAGAAGGAGGCCTTAGACGAATTAGGAGCTTTAGATGTAAAGGAAGGCAGTGGGGATTGGAGTTTGCTTGATAGCGTCAGAAGGGTGGAGATTAAAGAGTTGTTGGAAAGAATTTTAAGGAATGATGAGATTCACTGGAGACAAAAATCCAGGGTTAAGTGGTTGGAGGGGGATGGAAATATGGCTTTCTTCCATAGGATGGCAAATGGGAGAAGAATCAAAAACACAATTTTGAGGTTGGAGGTGGATGGTACGATTGTTGAGGATAGCGAGGAAATAGGACAATCTTTGTGTCGGTTTTACGCTAATCTGTACAATTTTGAGACCCAGTGTGGGTTCATCTTGAAGGAAAATGGTCAATCGAAGGTAAACGAGAATATGAGGTTGTCGTTGGAAAGAGAATTCGAGATGGAGGAAATTAAGGTGGCAATGTGGGAGTTGGAAGGCGATAAAGCACCTGGACTAGCAATCGAATTTTTCAAGAGGAATTGGGAGCTCATTAAGGAGGATTTGTTTAAGGTGTTTCAGGAGTTTCATTATCCACAAGGCAACAAATGCAACATTCCTTGTCCTTATCCCAAAGAGAGTTGGGACAATTGGGATCAAGGATTTTAGGCCTATAAATCTTACCACTAGTGTCTATAAGATTATTGCAAAGGTGGTCCATTAGGCTGAAAGCGGTGTTGCCAAAAATCATATTTGTAAATCAAAGTGCTTTTGTGGAGGGTTGTCAGATTCTTGATTGTGCGTTAATTGCAAATGAATGTGTGGATAGTAAGAGGAGATCCGGGATCCCTAGGGTGGTATGTAAATTGGATATTGAAAAAACATATGATATTTGGAGTGGGCATTTATTGATTCGGTCTTGAGATGGAAAGGTGTTGGAGAGCGATGGAGGCAATGGATTCGAGGGTGTTTGGCTAAGGTTCATTTTTCTATCTTGGTTAATGGAGAGGTGAAAGGTTTCTTTCCTTCATCGAGGGATATTCATCAGGGAGATCCTTGTTCTTCATTCTTATTTAGCTTCGTAGCTGAGGTGTCATATAGCTTCTTCACAATTGGGATGAGTAGGGGTATGATACAGGGGTTTTAGGTGGGAAGCAATGAGTTAAGGGTCTCCCAACTTTTCTTTGCAGATGACACCTTAGTGTTCCTTGAGGCATCTAGAGACCAAATATTGTGGCTTAAGAGTATCTTACACACATTCCATATGATTTTGGGTTTGAAGGTTAACTGGGGCAAGAGTTCTATAGTGGGGCTGAACATAGGGGATGAGGAAATATTGTCCTTGAGCCGAATTTTAGGATGTCAAGTGGCTTCATGGCCTATGTCTTACCTAGGCCTTCCTCTTGGTGCGTTGCCTCGCAGTTTGAGTTTTTGGGAGCTAGTGATAGAGAGGGTAGAAAAAGGGCTAGCATTATAGAAGATGAACTACCTTTCTTTTGGAGGCAGAATTGTTTTAATTAAGGAGGTTCTTGCAAATCTACTAGTATATTTCATGTCCTTGTTTGGATGCCTAGGAGGGTGTCGGCGATCATTGAAAAAGCAAAAAGGAACTACTTGTGGGTAAGGGGGGAGAGAAAAAGACTCATTTAGTGGGATTGGAAAAAGTGTGTTTGGGAAGAGAGCATGGAGGATTAGGGTTGGGCAAGGTGGCTACCTGGAATTCCTCTCTTTTAGCTAAGTGGTTGTGGCACTTTAGCACAGAAAAAGGAAGTTTATGGCATCAGGTGATCACAAGCAAATACGGTAGTAATAATAGTGGATGGTTCATCAATTAGAGGGCACATCCATTTGGAAACTGCACGTGGAAGGCCATCATGAGGTTAGCTCCTTCCTTTTATACTCATGTTAAGTTCAGCATTGGGTTTGAGGTATCTTTCCGGTTTTGGCATTATATATGGTGGGGCAGCAATTTGTTATTGAGTCAGTTCCCTCGCCTATTTTCCCTTGCTCTATATCCCAATGCTTCAGTGGCCGACGTTTTATCTTGGACCCCTCTGGAATATCTTGGAACCTTCCTTTTAGGAGAGATCGTCGCCTTCTTGATCCCTTTGGTCATGATACGGTAATTTGGTCCCTTCTGTCCTCTGGCTCTTATTTTTGCAAATCCTTTTTTAATGCTTTGAATTAGACTTCTTTGCATCTCGATGTGTCATTCTTTGTGTCCCGGTTATGGAAGCCTAAGGTACCTCTTAAGATCAAGGCCTTCTTGTGGATTGCCCATTTTGTACAAGATTAATACGGCTGATTGAATCTAGAAAAGATGGAAGACAAATGTCGTATCTCCTCAAGTATGTTTTATGTGCATTGTAACGCCCTGAATCCGGTAGTTTTTTTTTTCTTACAATGGATCAAGGCATTACTTAAATGATAATAAAGCAATTAAGAACAAAAGCATAAATTAGATAAGGTAAATCAGAGTATGCCAAAATTTAAACAACTCTTTCATTAATTCAATATAAAAGTTTTAATAATCCTCAAAATAAACTTTTTAGCTCAATACATGAAATCTGAACTCAAAGGGTAAATTAACTATTCTAAACACTTCTCAAAACCTACCATAAAAGAAATAACTCCTAAACAAATCTCCTACAAATATATAAGACAAACTAATAAACTATAAAGTGCTTATTCAAGGTCCTCTGCTATATCCTTTGTATTTTCTACCCCAACTTGCACGTCCTCTTCAAGAGTATTTGAAAACAAATATTGAAAACAAGGGTGAGATATAAAATCTTAGCAAGTAGCAACATGCATGTTATAAAACAGTCCATATGATTCATAAACTATTTTCATGAGGTACAACGACTAAACCAAAGTTCATAACCAGAAAATACAATATAAACTCCAAATCCAACAAGTTATAACCCAAAGCCAATATAATATTCACACAACAAACCACACAATTGTGACATCATAGGACTTGTGAAATATGATAATTTTGAAATGTTAAATCCAGTCCCAATCGCCCCCTCACGCTCTTACGTGTGATGAATCGGCTTACTCTGGGTTTCGGTCATCATGAAACCGGCCTGCTCTGGGTTTCTGACTTCGCTTTACACTACAGATCACTTAAACCTGATACAGGTATTAAGTTGGCGAATACAATCCAGTCAAAGAATAACGCTGCAACATATCCAACAAAAGACCTCACTATCTTGGTGGAAACGGATTGCTGCAGCTCATTCCCTCTTGGAATAGTCTCTTTTTCTTGGAAGAAACGCATAAATGGAATTAAACTTAATCTAAACAAAGATAGACGGACCTCACTATCTAACTAAACTATGGATCTATAACAAGCTATGCCCGGTAACACAAGGCAAACAAATACTGAAACATGTTATTTTAGATACCAAAAATATCATCAATAATCCACAAGTCAACTCCAAGATACAAATAAGAAATCCAAGTCTCAAACCTAAGCTACATGAGTGAGAAATTCACCACTCTGAGGTACACGGAGGAAATAATAACAATTCTGCTATAATAACCATGAAAACATTTCTAGATAGGACAAATACAAGTGTAGAAACCAATAAAACCAAAATGAGTTGAAAAGAAAACGATTTGGAACGATAAACTCAAATAAAAGTCATTTTAGTAGAATGTACCCAAATTCTTTATAAAAATCCAAATTAATCATTGGCCAGTGCAAACACTCTCAAAATACCCTAATCCAATTGGTACATGAGTTGGAATTCCATAAAAATCATTTTAAAATAAAAAACTAGGTCAAAATGCACAAATCTAGGTTTGGGCGCTTGAGCCATATCCCAGGCGTTCAGCTTAAAAAAAAATTCCGAGTATCGGGTTTTGATTTCTAAAAAAAAAACATAGGCGAAACGCCTGCAATGGCGCTCGAGCGTTGATGAGCGACGGTTGTTTTAGCATACTGCCTAGCCTGGCGCTCGAGCATTATTCCACGCGCCCGTTATTTTGTAGAAAATTTTGGGTTCTCCGAACTTTAATGAATTCTTTGTGTTAAATCCAAATCTCACCAAACCAACTCCCCAAATTACTTCTAAAACATGTATTATCATCCTTAAAACATGCTACATTATTCCAAACACATCCAAACACGATTAACAACAAATTCTTACAATTGAATCATGGTTTCTATCTAAAAATCTAAATAAACAAGATTTTAACAAGAAGAACATATAAAATTTTTATACTTTAAACCTCATCCAAATCCTTCCAAATCACCATAAACATGTTTCTAAATCATCACAAATCCGAAGAACACGATATTTATCGTCTAAACCATAAACCATGCAAGTTTTCCAATGTAAACTACTTGCCTTAATAACTTGAAGTCCTTCTTTTCCAATAACTTCAAGGTAAAGCAAATTTTCTGAAATTTTCGCACCACTCTAGGCATCTCCAAACACGATCTCCACTGTTCATATTGAAAAACCACTAGTCACGATCTCCAAATTTTCTGCAACTTCTCTTTTTCTTTGAAGTTTCTTATTATCTCTCTTTATTTTTCCAGCCGTATGCACGAATTTTCTTTCCTTTTTCCTCCACCCGATTGAATTAATAGAAACCCTCAAATCTTCCCTAGTGCCTTCCTTTTATAGATTCACCCAAATACAAAGTCCTAATTGGTTTTGGAAAAACCTTCTAATTCGAATTCCTAATTCTATTTGGAAAACTTCTGTATTTCATCTCAACTCTCCTTCTAATTATTTTCTCTTAAATCTAATTTGTAAGAAACTTCTATTTTTCTTTATTTTCGTGCTAATTTAATACCTTATTTTAAAATATTACTAAAACAACCCAAAACTCCTTTTATCCTTAAATTTAAGATCCCTAATTAAGTATTATTACAGTTGGGTCATTTTCTCATCTTTTAAACTATAAATTAAGCTATTTAAATCCAAATTTAATCTAACTTAAATCTAATTGTTTATTTCAATTCTAATAATTATTTATTTTTTTAATTTAATAATTAGCCATTGGGAAAAGACTAAAATACCATTTTTCATTATTATATTATATTTAACCATTAAATTTATTCCAAAATTTTCAGATTTAATCTCCTCATTATTTCTCTTCATAATATGAGTGTGAATTATAATTTCAATCTCCAAAATACTTGGATTAAATATTTATTCTCCAATATTTCAAATATGTTTATTTTATTTCTTCTAATATTTAGATTTTTCAATTATATTATTATTTCCTAAAATTCAGGATTCTACATGCATGGAGATAGGAGCGGGCATCGACCACTTGTTCATTCAATGTTAATTTGCGAGTATTGTTTGGATGCAGCTGATTCATACGATTGAAGTATTGTGGGTATTTCCTTATTCACCTAGAGCATGTTTTTGATCAGTGGCAAGTAAAGGGTCTGGAGAAGAGAGGAAAGATCATGCATAGAGCTTTGTTCCATGCAGTGGTGTGGTTTATTTGGTTGGAACGTAATAGTAGGATCTTTTGGGATACACGGTTGACGGTGTACTAGGTGATTGATAGTATCTTGGTAGTTCATGGGCAGCGGCTCTTCCAAAGTTTCAGGGGGTATGGCCCACAGAGATTGTAAGGGAGTGGCGTAGGTGATTTTATTCGATTCATTCCATAGATGGTGGAATGGCTAGAGGAATGGTTCCACGAGCAATCCGGGGTGAAGGGTAAACCTTTTGGGTGAGTGAGTGTCCTTGGTATGTAGCTGAATGGCTTGTTCAATGGCAATCCAAGGCACTTTGGTGAGGGGGAGAGTGTTTGTATTTTTGAGTTTGTGAAGGTTGGTAGGGTGTTTGGGTGGGATGTTTTTGGTCATATAGTGGCATGCCGTCTCTTGCAATGCCTTTGATTGTACATCACTTATCTTTTTTACACATTCATATATATATATATATATATATATATATATATATATATATATATATATATATATATACATCTTCATTATTCATCAAAAAACTACCTGAAGAAGTCTCTCATACATAGTGTCGATCCAATGATGCAAATGCTTCACTCGGAGAATCCAACTCTGATGTTTCTTGAGATGACTGAACCTGAACTGACTGAAGAAATCTGATACTCTGTATTTGTGTGATTACACAAACACTTATAATTGGAGAGCCCAACTGTTGGTGCTACATGAGATGACTGAACTTGAATGGTTTATGGTAGATCCAAAAAGAGTCATCACATCAGCATTCCTCTTGATCCTCTTGTGTTGTAGCGCTGCCAACTCTACTTGAACCCTCATGCTCGACCACTCTTGCCTCATCCTTTCAATCTCAACCAACAGGCATATCCCCCTACTTCTTGTGGGCAATGGCTTTGTCAATCCTGATGAGTTATAACTTTCTCAAATACATTTTCCATGATTATCGTTATCTCTAAACAGTTTCACTGTGTTTTGAAAGGGGATTCTGCTTTTTTTTTTGGTCACAAAGAAAACATATCCAGTTGACAAAAATGTAAGAAACATGCTGCAACCATTTATCACTATTATTAATTTTGCCAATAAAGACACTTCCAACATATCCTCATGAATTGGGTAGTACTATGCTATTGCCTTTGTTTGTTTGTTTTTTTTTGGGGATGGTTAATGTAAAATTTCATTAATATCATAGAAGGAAACTACAAGGACCCTTGAAATATGGGCAAGAAGAGTAAAAAATAAAATAAACGTAAGACCCCCTTGATCCATAGTGGCCCACAACAGATCTAGAGCTAATCCAAAAATAACATACTAGACCAGTTACAAATTAGCTGAGTGACAAAAACAGATTGCCCATGTGGTACCATGTAACAATGCTTGAAAGAACATCTTCCCTTTCTTACAAAGGAAATAAAATCACCATTATTGTGCAAAATCTGTTAAATTTCTTGGAAGAACCGAACTCAAACCAAATCCCTTCAACAAAGAACACCATGTGAATCTAGCCATTTCACAGTGTATTGACAAGTGGTCCATCGATTCCCCATCACTAAAGCACAAAACACACATGGAGGGAGATAACTATTCACTTCTTTCTCCGTTGGAGATTGTATAGAGCGTTGATGCTATTGTAGAGTGTAGTTCAAAGAAAGGCCTTTACCTTGGGAGGAGCCAAGGACTTCCAACGAAATTAGGTGGGAATGGAGATGGTGCATGGTCTACAAGAGTACACAAACTCAAAGAAAGAACTAGATGTAAAAGAGTTATGCGGAGACCAAAAGTGATGATCTGGAAGGTGAGGTTGAAAAACCATAGAAATAAGATCGCTATAAGGGATCCTATGTCCGCCAATTTAGCAGATTGAAGGTCATGGCGAAACTTTTGAATCCAAATGAATCATGTGGGTTCCAAGATAGAATATCCAATACAAGGGGATCCATAAGCAGTCTAATACAAAATAGTTTGGGGTAAAGATTGCCTTTGCTGGTCTGGTCCACAGTTTTTTGTTTTGGTGGCACACCTAGCCTTTTACCCCACTAGTGGCACATTTAGCAGGAGAAAAATCTCCAAACTGCATCTCTGGTATTTTAGCGGTGTGCCGGCAAAACACTGCGGTGTGTAATGCGAAACGTGGGAAACTGTAACGCCCCAAATCCTTAGTTTTTTTTTTCTTTTTCCAGGATCAACGCATTACTTAGTGATAACAAACAATTAAGAACAAAAGCATAATAGGATAAAGGTAAATCATAATACGTTAAAATTTAAATAACTCCATTAATTCAATATAAAAGTGTTAATAATCCTCAAAATAAACTTCTTAACTTAATTTATCAAATCTGAAATCTAAACTGGCAACTACCTATTCTAAACACTTCTCAAGAACCTATCATAAAAGAAATAACTCCTAAACAATTCTCCTAAGAAAACATAAAATAAAAATAATGAGCTATAAAGTGCTCATTAAGGTCCCCTGCTGTACCATCTGTATTATCTACCCCAACTTTCACGTCCTCTCCAAGAGTATCTGAAAACAAAGCATTAAAAACAAGGTATGAGATATAAAATCCCAGTAAGCAGTAATATGCATGAGAGAAAATAGTCCATATAATTTAAAAGTCCATTTTCTTGAGGTACAACGTTAATCCAAATATTAATAACCAAAAAATATAGATATGAAATCCAAAATCACAAGTTTTCAATCCAAATCCAACATTTAATATTAATAATATTCACACAATAAGCTACACAATTGTGACATCACATGACTTGTGAAATATGACCCCTTTAAGAGGTTAACCCTAGTTCTAATTGCCACTACACACTCTTACGTGTGATGAACCGGCCTACTCTGGAATTCAGTCACCACGAAGCCGGCCTACTCTAGGTTTCAGATTTTGCTTTATATCACGGATCACTTAAACCTGATACGGGTATTAAGTTGGCAAGTACAATCTAGTCAAATAACAATACTACAAAATATTCAACAAAAGACCTCACCATTTTGGTGGAAACAGATCGCTGCAGCTCATTCCATCTTAGAATAGCCTTTCCTTCTTGGAGGAAATGCATAAATGGAACTAAATTTAATCCAAACAAAGATAGACAGACCTCACTATCTAGCTAAACTATGGATCCATAATGAGTTAAGCCCACTAGACACAAGTCAACTAAAAACAATTTATATAGTTTAAAAACATAGATCAATAATTACCATAAGTCATTCCTTCATGATTATAAACTAACAAACATTGCCCTCTTATTAGAAATATTTCCTCATGGAGAAATCAAATATCCTTACTTTCATAGAAATGCCAATTGTATTTCATAAGTCCACAAATTTCAATAATCTAGAAATATTCAATCAAATACCCAAAATCCGTTATATATAAATTTGAATAATTCTAGAGTTCAAAACATGCTTAAAACCATCTTAGAAAACTGTAGGAACAAAATAAAAGCAATAAAAACCCCTTTAAATTCATCAAATCCACTATTCTAGCCTTAAACCACCTATTCCATCAAAACGTACCCAAAATCTTTATAAAAATCTAAATAATACTTAGGCCTATGCAAACACGTTCAAAATACCATAATCTAATTGGTACGTTAGTTGGAATTCCAAAAAAACAAGTTTAGAATCAAATTTTAGGTCAAAAGGCAAAAATATGAAAAATCTGGCAATGGGTGCTCGAGCCTAGGGTAGGGCACTATATCGGGCGTCAGTTCAAAATCAAATAAATGGAGATCAGCAGCCCCAGTTCATTCATCATGCCAACATCTTCCACGTTGGCCGTTACTTTTTGATAATGACTCACTTCCTTTTCTAAGATGGAAACAGTTGAAATCCAGATTTCTGCATCTGACAAGAATTTTTATTGCTTTTGTATTTATAAGGTAACAATTTTTCTGATCATCATAAAGAAGATATTTCCATGAAAATGTTTATCGAAATTGCATTTGGGGAATCTGCTACACAGAATGAAGTATAATAGTAGATATTTCCATGAAAATCTAGTTTCTTCTGCTCATTTTCGGTGTAAAGGTTCATTGTACATTTGTTCTTCTTTATATATATATATATACTAATACTCTCATTATTCATCAAAAAAAAAAAAGTAGATTATTCAGTCACAAAACCTCATGCCTAAAGATAAGGTCAGCACATCTGTGAATTCTGAACACCTGTTTCCCTCATAATTGTTCTGGTATTCTGCCATTAACACATTTCACTGATTCAGGTGATCCCCTCAATGAATCAGTTCACATCAGAGCCACTTAACCCTTGACAAAAACCAGTCCATTTATCTAGCACTAGTACTCTCAAAGATGGCATTCATTTGATTGCAACCCTTGAGAGGATGTTAATACTTGCCATGTATGAATAAACGATGGCAATTTCCAAACAGGTGTTTCTACTTCAATTGAGCCTGTGAAGCAGCGCATTCATTCGTATATTGGAAGGTTTCAATGTGTATTTTGGCTTCTATAGAGTTGAGTACTCTCAAAAAACTTATATGGAATGTTACATGCATAAGAGTGGATTATATCCCAGCAACAACATGTTATTCAATATGGGGGTAATGTAATTGTAAGAATTTTGAAGACAAGTTGCATGAGGTTGACTCCACTAATAGAGGGATGCCTTATTTACTGTTTGGATGGAATCTGGCATGATCACCTTTTTTTTTTCTCTCTCTTGGGGGGTGAGGAATACTGGCTACTGTAACAGTGTATGTTGTGTGTGTATACACAAGCTTTATACCTTCAAAGCTAATCCAGGTAGAGAAATTGTAACATTTTTCCACTATATGTATAACCTGATTGCATCCCACTGTTGGACATTCAAGCCCTAATGGATTTGATGGTATCTAGATGAATCAATTGTTGATACTATGATGGGTTGATGAAGAGGTCATCAAACACACAATTGACTGTTTGAATACAGGAGATTCTCCTTTTGAGCAGCCTACAGTGTATTAATTGTGGAGAATCGAATTTCAAGTACCTCAAGCATAGTTGATAAGGTATTTCTGTAGTTTAATTTAGTTTATAAGGCTTCTGGTAATTGAACAGTAGAAAGTAAAATGGAATTGGGTCCAGAATGCTAGAGATTCAAATGGAAGGCAGCTAAAAATGAATTTCAATTTGTAGATGGTCCTGAATAGTAACACCGTAATATTGGGAAATTGAAAGAGAAAATATAGCTTTTTTCCTTTCAAATATATATTCTCTTTCAAAGATCAGGAAAGGCTAAGATACCTTTTATGCTTCTCCACATCAAAATGCCAATTGAAGGATATCTTTACAAAATCCTGCTCATCTGGCTCCAAAACTGTTAAATTAAAGTTGTATCAAGGTCATCAGAATCGATGGTATCACCTAGGAATCAGCTACATTCTGAAAATAAAGCATCCAATAGGCAATATCATAGGAACCACTACAATGAAGAAAAAGGTGCTAGAGGATTCTCACGCTTTGAAGGACAAGAGGCAAAAATGGAGAGAAAGAGCTGTGTTCTTTCTTGACTTTTGAAAAGGTGACTGAATTTGTTTTTTAGGTCCTACTCTTTGGAGTAGATCTTCTGCATTCTTCACTTCCTCTTTATATCATATCTTCATTATTCTCTTCAAAAAAAGGGTGATTGGAAGTTTCTCTTGTTTTGAAGCAGTACATGCAGACATGGGGCAAAAGAGATTTTCTCTTGCTTCTTTTCTAGAGAGTATTGGAAATATTAATATTATTGAGGCAGACTTGCAAATAAAAGCTTTAACCTTGTCTACCCTTTGACCTTTCCAAAATCCAAATTTCTAATAGGGCTGGCTTGGAACAGAATTAGGATTAAAAATGACTAAGAAAAAGTACTTGCAGGAATTTTTATCTTCTGACTTATAAGCTGGGTCACACTGTTTTCATATTAATTCAAAATAAGAATGTTTGAATAAGTGGAAAAGTGAAATTGCATCATTGACATGAACATCACTCACAAATTGGGAGAATTATATTGCTAGAATAAAATGGTTTGTAGTATTTCAAAGATAATAAAGCTGATAAGCATTGCAAAGTTGTCTATTACTCCACAAATATCCTTCAGGAACATGGTTTTTCTGCCATTGCTAAGATTCAACTTGATTTGTGTCTGAAAGAGTAGTATAATGCTACGAGTTTTCCGAATGAAATTTTTTTACCAACTTTGTTTGCTATTGTGTTCTCTTATTGATTTGAATAATGGCAATATTTTCTTGTAATAACTATGTATCAAAGGTTATTAGTGTAATGACACAAGAGGATGGTTCTCCTTTCATCCTAGAACTCGAGTGATGGGATGATTAACACACTTATATACTGCTTCGGGTTTTGTCCTTAAACCGATGTGGGATTCGGAGGATGGTTCCCACCATGCTGTTGATCTTTTCGCAAGACCACTACTTACCAGACCGTGTGCTTTAAGGGTGCGCAAAACATAGAATGGTCAACACATTAATAGGATCAATGGACCCAGTTGGCTATTATACCTACTGTAATGGCCCACGTTATGGTACTTCTCTTTCGTCTTAAAACTCATAGGCGATAGGATTGATGTACAGGCCTATTATGCGTTTTTTTCACCTTTGACACACCTAGTCTAGTAGGCGGTGTTCTTGTGGTAGTGGTAGCATCATGGTGGGAGCCATCATTAGGATCCCACACTGGTCAAGGACAGAAGCCCAAGTGGTATATAAGAGAGTGTGCGACTCCTCTTATTGCCCATGGGCTTTAGGACAAAAGAGGAGGACCAAAAAACACTCCTCTTATAAGAGAGTGTGTGGCTCCCTTGGGTTATTACAATTAGTTTCTCTCCAAAGTTGCCAAAATCTACTTAAAGAGACCTTACTTTTTCTGACAAGTATTGGCCAAAATTAAGACTCCATTGTCTAAAAACAATCAAACCTCTGTTCACTTTGCTATTGTGTCCTTCTAGTGCAAGAATTTCTCCCAAAAGAAATTATGTCAGATTTCCTACATGGATTGATCTTTTTATGGATTTGAATAAGTAAGAAAATGGTATGGATTGCTTGGAGAGTGGAGAATTAGAGTGATTCTTCCCCCTAGAGAGATGTTAGTCTTTCCTCGAACATTAGTTTTTTTTTTTTTTGATTGGTAATGATAAATCATATAAATAACAACAGTACACAGATAACAGCAACAAAAAGATACTCTTAACCCACGAGAAGTGGGAAGAGCCAACAAAAACAAACTAATAGAAACATACTCCTACACCAACACCTATAAGTACAAAAATAACAATAACAAATCAAGCCATTTTGACAATCATCTGTTCCCAATTTCTAACAATCTCACCAACACCATAGTCACAAAATTCCGATGTAACCGAAGACCAGAAAGCTGCAAGGCCTACCACTGAATCAAACAAGGCCTCAAGACTTTCAGCCAAACCACCCAATGCACCCATATGGTAGCAAAGAACAGTGCTGAGAAAAACTTCCTCCCTCTTCTAGACAAGTGTGAAAATCTCCACCGTGCAATCATCTCCTTTACCGACCTTGGCAAAACCCACTGAACTCCTCTACCGACCTTGGCAAAACCCACTGAACTCCTGCTTTTTGTAGAAAACTCCTCCAAATGAACCCAGCAAATTCACAATGTAACAACAAATGGTCAACTGATTCCGCATCTTTCATACAAAGGATACAACACTGTGGTGACAATGCCCAATTCTTCCTCCTATGCTGTAGATTATCAATAGTTTTAATCCTATTTAGGACAGCTATCCATGCAAAAATCTTCACCTTAAAAGGAACTTTTGCTTTCCAAAGAAACGAAGTAGGAAAGCTTGGTGAAAGACTAGGACCCAACTTTGGACAATGAGAAGTCCAAGATTTGCAAGAATAATGGCTATTAGACTCAAGAGACCAGCACCTAACATCCATCACCTTATCATGAATTACCACCCCCTTAAGATGTTCAAATAAGGCACCCAAATTATCCACCTCAAAATCCTGAAGGTCCCTTCAAAATTGAAGGTTCCACACCAACCCCTCATCCGACCATGACAAAATTTTCTCCATGGGATCCTAAATTTAAACTGCTCTGCAGTGACCACTTAGTGGGAGGACTTCATCTTGATAGACTACCTCTCAATCTTATTCCACAAAATAAAAGCAAGCTAAGCAGCTCTGCCACAAGTTTGATTAAAAAGGACTATAATTTGGTCTAGGTCTCAAGAGGGGTGGATTTGTGGCATGATCCAATGATTGTCATATGGGCATGGATTGTGAAAGGGCCACACTACGCACATATGGAGGCCCCGTAAGGATAAATTTTGCCTAGTGTGGCCAACTCAGAGAAAGCTTTTGGAAAGTGAGTTTTCATATTTGTACATTGAATGAGTGTGCCTAAATGTGGGCGTTGTGTCCGGATTAAGGAAATGGCATGAAGGTAACTTCCATAGCTTGTGGGTACATGACTTTGAAGTACGCAGAGATCAAATGCTGAAGGGTTTTGATATTCTTCACGACTTTGGAGGATGTGGTGATCAAATGTAGAATGGTCTTCGTCTTGGTCAAAAGTGGAAGAAACTAGAGGTCACTATTAAAATACTTATTTGGGTGGCATGGCAAAACTCCACCGGAAACTAAGAAAAGGCTAGTATGGTTCTATTGGCAAGGATGATGTTTCCTCTTGGTGGAGGGTTATAAGCCTAGCATCCATCATGAGGAAGAGAGGTGTGCTTGGTCCTTCTTGGTGCCGCTATATGTCATGTACAAGCACTCTCCAAGGGGCTTGGGGCGGGCCTTGGGCATATCTAGGGTCTCATAAAAAATCGATGGTACATTCCTGGGTAGTGATGGGCTTTGGTGCTGACCAGCATTGTGCATTGGATTGAGGCAATAGTCTAACATGCTGGGTGCCTTTGTGTAGGCTATGTAGTATGCATGTTTAGGTGGGCATAAATGGCTGATGGATTGTTGCTTAGTTATGAAAGCTTGGTGTGGATTTATGCAATTGCATTTCATGGGACTAGGTGTGTCCCATCCCATGATTATTGTCTGGTATGAATGGAAGGGTTATGGGGCAATGACTTGCTTGGATGACTTGGTAGGCTAATGTATGGCATAGGGGCGTCATGTTGGCATAGGATAATTCTATGAGATATGTTGCCTTGGATTACTAGGGTGGAACAATAGGATTGTGTTGTGGGCTTCCTTTCCTCAATACTTGGGTTGTGGGACTCTTAGGTGAGTCATGGTTTGTCGATGAATCTTGTAGGCGTCAGATAAGGGTCATGAGCAGTTGAATAGTACAGGTGGCTATGGTTAGACGAAGGCCATGGCATTGCACGGTCAATTTGCTGTGTTAGAAAAGTTTTGGACAGTGACAATTGGTTTTTAAGAAAAAAAAATATTATATATATATATCCTTTGGCATTTTTATGCAAAGTGGCTTCACTCAGGCACAAACCTGCATTTTCATGTTGGCAGCCTGAAGCTTTAACTATATCACCAAGTTATGGTCCCTTATCGCAATTCCAACTAATGCTAAAAAGTTTTACTTTTTTTTTTGGTTTTAATTAGTGCTAGAGTATTGTTAGAGTTCAACTAGAAGTGTGAGCAGCACGTTATTGTCAGTAGATTATATTTATGTTGTACTTCATGCTTACAATCCTGAAAACTTTGTCAAGGCCAAAATTAGAATTTGACTAGAATCTTATAAGGACATCTACTTTGATGGTAAAAGAATAAGAGGACAACTGATCTCCTTTGCCCAAGGCCGTTAGATCTTTGGAAAGATCTCTTGGACGACCTATTTACATGATTGGAAAAGATGATTGACGTTTGCGGCCATCTTATAAAGACGGTTCCTTATCACTTTAAAGAATTCAGAAGTTTGCCAACATGTTCTCAAAAACAATTAGAAATCATAAACAGGTCACAAAGAATTCCATTTAGAATTGGAAGCCAGATTTTTTGCTGCATTGTCTTATAATAGTTTGCAAGACAGATCAATTTTTATCTGTAAATAATTTTAGTTGTGTAGATTAATAGGAATCTTTTAAACCTATATACTTTTAGATTCTGTTGTTGCTGATTTGGTAGATATTATTTATTGGGCAATTGACTTGTTTTATTCATCCTTTTTTTTTGTATGAAAGAGCAAATGGTATAAAGCATACAATCGGAAGCGCAACAACACAAAACACAAAAAACTCTCTACACAATCCTCACAAGCTCCAGCAGCCCCAAAAACCCAAAAAGCAATGTCATTCCACTATACAACTATAAACCATAGTAGCCCCCCTCAAGAACCCTTAATCCAAAGCTGAACAAGCCATTCAGCTTCAGACCAAAGTCATAACTCACAGTCATTCTCCTAAATCATGTCAAGGACCATCCCTTATGACGTGACATCCTCCACAATGATAGACTCGAAGCACCATTTTTTCCAATCCTGCACAATCTCTGTAGGCCATAACCCTTTGAATTTAGGAAGAACTAAAGCCCACGACGCCACAGCAATCAATATAGAATCAAACACCTGGTCAACCGATAGCTGTGTATCCCTGAAAATCCTACTGTTATGCTCCAGCCATATAAACCAGACAACTGCATGGAACAACGTATCATACAACAGCTTGCCCTCTTACCCAAGCCCCTAATACGCCACTGTATAAACCATGCATTCAAAGTATTTGGTAACACCCAAGAGACTCCTATCATTTCAAACAACCGCATCCAAATAGCACTGGCAAATTGACACTGGACAAATAAATGGTCTATGCTCTCTCCAACGTCTTTACACAACATGCAAACATTCGGGGATAAAGCAATCCATTTCCATCTTATTTGAATTAGATCAGCCATGTTTATCCTGTTTTATTCATCCTTATTATGCATCTGATTTGATTCAAGACTGAAGTTCAATAGAAATGATGATGCTTAACTTGTTCTTTGTTTGCAGAGTAATTACAGAAACTGCAAAGCAGGCACAAGATGGTTTGGGTGGTTCAAAAGATTGGATGGAGATTGAGGTTGTTGTGTACTTAATTTTGATTTAGACTCCTTAAATTTGTTTCAACTTTAAACTGCCAAATGTGAATTAATCAATGATATGCTTTTGTTCCTTTTGAATCAAAGGATACTTCTGTTGGAAGATCTCTACAATTTATCTAAATCTTTCCCAAAGGATTGATTACTTTTTTGTTCCATGGTTACCATATTTGGGCTGTTGGTGGACTATCTCAACTTGAGAAAAACACATTTGTTAATTTCAATTGGTGAGAACTGCATACTTAGGTCAGTTCATCCTGTACAAATGGACTTGAACCAAAAGGATCCCTCTCTCAAAATTACTCTCTCTATAGGTTTAGATCATTTTAGGATGTTGTGGTGCATTCAAGGAAAAAATCTTTCTATGTTTTGAGTCAGACATGGATATTATTTAATGATGGTTGGATATGAATTCTAAATTTGATTATGATTACAATGGTAGAAGAGAATGCTACTCTCATATATGTGATGCAGTCCATTTCTTGAATAGATACCCAAAATTGAACATATGTGCCATTAATTATATTTGATATATTTTAATTGTTACATGCCTCAGGGAGCATGGGTTCTGAGACCAAGAAACTCAAGGCCAACATCAGTTGTTCATTTTGTTGGTGGTATCTTTGTTGGGGCTGCTCCTCAGCTCACCTATCGTTTGTTTCTTGAGCGCCTTTCAGAAAAGTGAGCAACCTTGTAGTCTAAAGTCTTCTTTGTTGGAATCCTATTTGTTCCACATTAAAGCCATTCTTATAGTTTTACTTTACTTTTTCTTAGTCATTGTTACCTCTAAAGTATCTTGGGTTTCTTTAAGTTTAGTTTTTTTATGATTGTTTCATTTATCATGAGAGATGGATCTGATCCATTTATATCTCTTAATAAAACTAATTTTTTAGCATTTACTTTTTGAGAGTAGATAGTGTTAATCTTTATTTTTTTAATCTTTTTTTTTATTTTTTGCTCATTAAGAGGTGCTATGGTAATTGCCACACCTTATGCTAGTGGGTTTGATCACTTCGTCATTGCTGATGAAGTACAGTTCAAATTTGATCGCTGTCTTCGTTTTCTACAAGACACGGTGAGTTCCATTTGTATGTGCAGAAATTTACTTTTTATGTCTATAGTATTTTCAAACAAGGGTGCTTTGCTTATGCAGGTATATGATCTTCCAACATTCGGTATAGGTCATTCTTTGGGATCAGTCATCCACCTTTTGATTGGTATTTACTACTACTTAGTATCACTATTGTGCTAGTGCTTTTGTTTAGGTTTTAGGAACTTATTTCATTTTTGACTATTCATTTTTTTCTCGTGTAATCTTTCAGGATCAAGGTATGCTGTGCGAAGAAATGGAAATGTGTTAATGGCATTTAACAACAAGGTACTTAGCACGTGGATATCTTACCTGTGAATATGAGAAAAATTGACCTAATTTTCTTGGCCTCATTATACATATGGTCTTATAGAAGTAATTGATGTCTAGGTTAATAGAGCCCTTTATGTTTAGGATTCTAGCAACTGGCTTCTTGAAATAGAGTGAATGTAGTAGATGCAATGGAAAGACATCAAAGGGAACGTTACTCAAGGAAATAATTGAAATTGGGAGTAAATGTCATCAAGGACCATATTACATTAGTTGAACTTCGGAATTTTTGGGCTTATGCAGAAAAGCACTTGCATAAGGCAAACAAAATTCATGATGACTATTGAAGTTGAATGGTAGTTTGTGGGATTATATTGTCAACAATGCATTAAGCGGTTGACAATTGTGGAGATCTAAAGCATAGTTGTCAAAATGCCTATACAGTATAGGAGTTGGACCTACATTTCCTTAGGCACACCCCTAGGGGCCAAAATGTATCAGACATAGTATATGAAAATAGTGTTGGTAATATATATGAGCAAGGAATGCAATTTTGGCGAAATTTCACGCGTGCTAGTTTAGCGGCACCAAAACTGCTTGGTATTGGTGAACCTCCACTTTCGTCTAAGAAATAGGTGGCACAGGTTGAATGTTCTTCCTATTTTGTATGTGAAATTTCTCCGATTTTGCTTAGTTTTTTAATGGCACCAGTGGAAATTTCAGTTGGTAATGTAAATTTCTATATGCTAAAAAGAAAACAAAGCAGAAAATGACGAGTGGAGAGCCAAGAGAGAGAAGGTGTAACATCCCGATCCCACACTGGAAACGGATGAAAGCCCAGTATGGTATGAGAGTCAGGAAGAATACTTAACTTAGCAAGGCGCCTTTTGGGGACAAAATCGTACGGGCTTAAGCTCAAAGCAAACAATACCTCATTGGTTTGGGTCATTAAAAATGGTATGGGAGTTGGATCTGGGTCCAGTAGTTCGTAGCTTGTGTGGATCCTAGCACTGCCTGTGGGAGGTGGTTGGATCGGTGAGGGCCGGCCTGGTGATGGCTAGAAGGCTTCTATCTTGGTAGGCTTCTAGGTTGGTACTTGGCAGGCCACTGCACGGGGACGTGCAGTCCTGAAGGGAGGGGGTGACTTGATATCCCGATTCCACATCGGAAACGGATGAAATCCCGATAAGGTATAAGAGTCAGGAAGAATACTTAACTTAGTGAGGCGCTTTTTGAGGGCAAAACCGTGCGAGCTTAAGCCCAAAGTGGAGAGGGAGGATAATACCTCACTGGGTTGGGTCATTACATAAGGGGGTTGCTGAATTGAAAAGAAAACAATGATAGGAGAGGTGGAAAAAAGAGGAGAGGGAGGATAGAGGTGAGAGAGAAAGAGAGGGGGAGAGAGAGAGAGAGAGAGAGCGGTGGGGGTGGATTCAACGTGCCTGGTCTCTGTCACCCACCTCTTCAGCTATGAAATGAGAACAACTCTTCCTACTTGAACCAAAATTGCTCTATCTGCCTCTTCCCTTAACAACTTACTTTCAGTTTTGATGCTTCTACTCATGATGGAAAACATGCTTTGTTTTCGGCTAACTTCCAATTCAGGAAGAGAGGAATCAGAAATGTTCTCCTCTATCTTGCTGGTTCAACTCAGCACCAAGGTAGTGCCAAGGGATCAGCGCATTCCATGCATTCAAAATGTAGTCCCAGCTATTATCTTTGGTGTTGATTGGAAATATTAGGGACTGACTATGACCACCATTCCAAATCGCCGAGATTTGAAAGGAAATGCCTCTCCATTTAGACTTTACATCCATTACATACCTACATGATCTCCATCAGTGCGTAGCAATAATACCCCTGAAATTGAGATTTTGCTTCAAAGTTCCCACTGTGTTCATCAACCATTGCATGCTGCGATTGTAGAAGCTTATCGATCTCGAGAAATTGTTAGACCTTTTTGTTACTTTTAGGAAAGCTCCTTCTCCATTTCTCTTTCCTTCAAATGAAAACTCCTTTCGTTCAACCTTGGCTAATGATTTGTAGGTCTTTGAAGAGGGTTTCTAATTAGATTTTGAAATATGCGGAGGAATGTTAGATGCAGAACATGCAACCTCTGCGTATGATTTTTTGTGTGATGCAGCGTGCGCCGGACGAGCTCTTGTAGCTTCTCTTTCCTCCATTGACATTTTTTCCCTTCATTCTTTCGATTTGAAGCTTTTACTCTCTTCTACACTTCCTCCTCTTGCCCCTCCTTGAGATTTATCTCCTTGACGTAGAGCGTCAAGAATAACTGATAAGATATCTTGCGAACTGTATCCAGAATTTTGCAAATCGTTGTAGATGACAAGAAGATCCGGTAAGATGAGAGATGCTCGATCTGGTAAGGAAACTGATTTCCCAAAACCCATCAATGGCTACTTTAGTGTCGCCCTCGAACTAGAGTCAGATGCAGTCGCTTGCATCACTGAAACTCATGCTAATAAGTTTCAGACGCCGACGCACAAGATTTCGACGCCGTCGATCAGGTTACTGTCTTCATCGTTATTGCCTTGCTAATGTCTTGCAAACGCCTTGCTGTCACTTGATTTTCCTACGAAGATTTGGAATGTGATTGAGATTCAGCTGTCGACGCTCAAGATTCCAACGCTGTCGAACGGGTTACAGTCGTCGTCGCTATCGCCTTGCTGTCGCTGTCGCAAACGCCTTGCTATCACCTTACAGTTGCCTTGATGTCACCGTCGCAAAACGTAACATGCCACAATTTCTAGTGCACAAAATGATATCACTAGTTTGTATAGTGTTTTTGAAGGAAGATAATAAATTGCATTGTGCTAATTATTTTTAAAGGATGATAACACTAGACGTGTAGTGTTTTTTATGATTATTTAACAGTGAAGCCATCTCCTGCTTCAATTTATTAGTGTACATAATACTTTTAGACATGCCATAAAATTGATTGCTTTTTTCTTGCCTAAGCTACAAACATGTCTATTGCCAAGCTTTGCCTAGCCGCTCTAATGACATTAGACTAAAATTTTGGTGGTCAGACATTCAATGGAAACTGAAAGGTCTCATTTACAATGCTAAGAGCCTTTTAGTTTCAGATATGGAAATATATGTCATGCCCCAAGGGAAGGCATTGTTACTTTTAACACTCTGGGGACATTCTTTTTTTTTTTTTTTTGCTGATACCTAAAAGCCACAATTTGTTTTTCTGGCATCATCCCAAACTTTGTTTCTTCAGCATTTAAACAGGATTTTGTGACTTTGGACGATTTATAGAATTAACCCTTTTATTGAATAAATAATAAGTCATCTTCTCACAGAAAACAAGTTTGTGCTTAATATGGAGTTGGGTTTTGAAATTCATTTTGAGGATTCATGCTTTTGTACTATTATGAGGGGCATCGGGTTTATTTATGATATTGAAGACAGCATTCATTCTAGAGTAACTGTTGGCATCAAATGTGTGCAGCTTATGTGATGGCTTAACATGCAGGTCCTAAAAGGAAAACGTAATTTAGATAGGAGGATGGTGTAGTGTGTTGGCTAGAGAGATCAAGGAATGTTTTTACATCTCTTATTTGGAGGGCTCCCTCTCTAAGGTCAAACAGTGATGATGAAAAGATTTGAAAGATTGGCCATAATGGTTAATGGTTACCTTCTATTCATTTTTTTTCCTTGCTTATTTGGTGCATGGGGTGTTGATACAAGATTGAAGTCTCTAAGATAATCCTTCCTTAGATCTTGCTATTAGGAGCTTCATTAGTCTTGGATGAAGATGTTGTGGATATATTCCTAATGCTTAACCATTTGATACATTGGGATATGAGCATTTAGGGTTGGTGCACATGTTCATACAAGGAGCTGGAGAAATTGGATAACATTTTCATCCATTGTGAAATGGCTAGGGAGTTTTGTCTTTTCTTGTTGACTTTTTTGGAGTCAGTTGGGATATCTCCTCTTACTATGCTTAAGATCCTTGATTCTTGGGCTTTGAGATTTTTAACTCTTGTGGTTTGATCTTTTGGAAGTTGTTTATGCAGTCACTTGGAGTATTTTGATATTCTTACTCTTGAAGGTCATTTCATGCCACTTGTAGTCTCTTGGTTGACTTTTAGTTGGTTTCTTAGTTGTTAAAGAATTCGAAGAGATCAGAACAAGGGACATTATTACTAGGTGGAGTAAGATCTTTGCTTATAGCTTACAATAAGGGAATTCTCTTGGCTTATACAGTGTTTAAATGTTGTTTGTAAATCTTCATTTGAGATATATGAATGAGGTCATTTTGTTTTCTTAATAAACTGTTGTTTCAAAAATGGTTTGAATAACAAATTTGATGGACATGTGACAAAATGATTTGAAATAAAAATGCCTTTATCATATAACTTCATCAAAAAATTCTATGAGACAACAGCCTTGAATTTGTTTCCCGATGATTTTGGACAAGGCTGAAACTTGTTTTTGCGTCTAAATTTACGCAGTGGTCTATGCCTCTAGAAAATGGACTATGAATCTATCAACTTGTTATTGTTTGTTTTGTTATGGGGATGAGATCACTTCTCTGATGATTTTATTTGAAAATGATAATGCTGGGGAATGTTAGTATATTTACTTTTATTAGTGAGGCTTCGGCCCAGTGCTCTGTTGGTGGATATGTATTGCACACAAGAGGTTGGTTTCTCCCAGATCAGCTGAACTACCAAGTATGATTTGGTGCTTGATTGTCTCTCAACTTCTTGGTCTTTCATTGTTTACACTGAAGAATATTTGTAGGTGTACTATTTAATTAACGTAATTGGAATCATAGGGTACAAGATATAAAAATATGAGCTCAATTTTTTTTGAAGAAACATCACATTCATCTTAACTAGTATGCCTTTTTGCATTAAATTACGGATATTTCTGGGAAATTCATTTCTAGCATGTTTATTGTTAAAAATGGGAGGGTATGGTATGCAATCTCTAGCACGTATATCTTCTATTTTACCAAAAACTTTAGTTTTGTTGTATAAGCGAATTCCCTTTATCAATTCTACAGGAAGCGAGCTTAGCAATTCCATTATTCTCGCCTGTGATTGTCCCCATGGCCCAAAGCTTTGGTCCAGTTATCTCACAGCTTATTTCATCTCCAACAGTGCGTCTTGGGGTGAGTGTTTGTATTGCATGCTTATCATGATGCTTCCAGCTATGAGTATCGTATTGTCATCTAAGGTTTTCTATCATTTTAGTTAATATATGGTTGTATGCATTTTGCCCTATATTTTTTTCCTTTTTATTTTTGATGAATAATGAATGTTGTGCAAAGTCAAGAGAGAGAAAATACTTTTTTTTCCCTTTTTATTGTAGCAGCAAGCAGAGGGAATTTCATGCAAATGATGTACGATAATATGCTATGACATACCATGCTTCTTGTTATGCATTTTGAGATGGCAATAAAAATAATTCATTTTTCATACTTATTGGGGTTGGCTACATATCTTGGTTTGCCTCTTGGTGCATCCCCTAGATTCGTGAGCTTTTGGGATCTGGTCATTGAAAGGGTAGAACAGAGATTAGCTAGGTGGAAGAGGAATTACCTATCTTTGGGGGGGGGGGGGGGGGGGGTAGAATCACATTAATAAAGGTTGTTTTGGCGAATCTCCCTATGTATTACATGTCTCTGTTTAGGATGCCTAAGAGGGTGGTGGATATTCTTGAGAGAGCTCAGAGAGATTTTTTATGGGAAGGTGGAGGGGGAAAGAAGATGCACTTGATTGAGTGGAAAGAGGTATGCAAGGAGAAGGCTAGGGGTAAGGTGGACATTGGAAATTTGGCCTCTCAGAATTCATCGCTTTTGGCTAAGTGGTTGTGGTGGTACATCATCGAGCAGGAATGCCTGTGGCATCAAGTGATAGTCAGCAAATATGGAAGAGGGGATAATTGGTGGACCATTAACATGAGGGCTCGACCTACAAGTAAACTGCCCATGGAAGGCTGTGGTTAGACTGATGGACTCATTCTATCCCTATGTATGTTTATGTGTTGGTTTCGGTTCATCTGTTCGATTTTGTCATGATTTATGGTGGGGGAGTGATATCTTAGCAATTAAATTTCCGTCATTATTTTCTGTTGTTTCCTCACCTAATGTCCTTGTTTCTAACATTCTATCTTGTTTTAGTGAGGGGTTATCGTGGAATCTATCTTTCAGGAGAGAATTAAGAATCTCTGAGATTGAGGAGTTAGCCTCTCTTTTTGGACCTCATAAAAGACTGTTCCGCGGATCCATCATCTAGGGATAGGGTCATTTGGGCCCTGTCTGCCTCTGGGACCTTTTCTTGTAGATCTTTTTTCAGTTCATATCGTCCGAACCACCTTAACCCACCGGCAGCCTTTCTTGTGTCTAAACTTTGGAAACCTAAGGTATCCCCAAAAATAAAGGCGTTTCTCTGGACTGCACTTTCATATAAGATAAACACTGCGGATCTTTTGCAGAGGAGATGGAGAAGATATGCTTTATCACCCAACATTTGTTTTCTGTGCAGAGAGGCATGAGAGAGTGTAGATCATATTTTCCTCCATTGTCCTTTCACTTGGCGGGTATGGATTTGATTGTTGTGGATGATTGATGTCCCCTGGGTACTTCCTACATCTTTTGGTGATTGCTTCCAGCAGTGGTGGATACTGGATCTAGGGAGGAGGGGTCGTGTTTTATATGGTCTACTCTTCCATGCGGTGATATGGCATGGATGGATGGAGAGAAATAGGAGAATTTTCCATGATGCTCTTCTGACTATAGAGCAGGTGATTAATAAGATCATTTTGGATGTATCTTTTTGGGCGTCTGTTAGTCCAGAATTCCAAGGGTGGAGTGGCTCTTAGGTGGTAAGGGAGTGGACGGTGTGATGTTTTTCTTCATTAGGGACTATAGGAAGGATAGAGGTCCCGCGGAGTGCACCTATTACTGGTATCATGAAGATTAATGTTGATGGTTGCTCCCTTGGTAATCCTGGACCGTCCGGCATTGGAGGAGTTGTGAGAGATAGTGGGGGACAGATTTAGTCATTTTTAGTGGGCCGGTGGGTCATGGGGACTCCACGCGGGTGGAGATGTTGGCTCTTCTTTTCGGAGGCCAAAAAGAGGGGATTTAGACAGTGCATTATTGAAGGTGATTCTGCTACAGTTATGAGATGGATGCACATGGATATATCTGGGGCATGGAGTTTATCGCATGTCATTAGTAGAGCTAGAGTCTTGGCACGTGAGCTGAATGTCTCGTTCAGTCATGTGCCTAGAGAGGCTAATGATGTAGTGGACCGGCTAGCAAAGTGTGGGGCTGTGAGATCAGATATCTATTGTGGGCCGATTTCAGAGGAGTATTTTGGTTTGTGTTCGGCATAGTATATTGGGGGTTTATTTGGGTTTGCTATTCATGTTGTATGCGTTGTGTTTTGTGTCTTGTTAGTGTGCAAATCATGTGAGTATAGGATATAGTTTTTGGTCACCCTCCCCTCCCCTTATATTTTTGGGATGGACAGGGGGATACTCATATATACTTGTACTTGTCATGTATCTTTTCTCCTTTAATCAAATATCATTACTTATCAGAAAAAAAAGCATGGAATCGTAATGAATTTGGAGGCGTTAGCCTTAGAAAGAGTGTGCTGATTGAAAAAATTGAAGTGTTGGATAGGGTAGAGGAGTCTAGATCTCTTGAGGTAGAGGAAAGGTTGAGGAGAAGGGATTTGAAGTTGGAAATGGACAAGAATCTTCAGATGGTGAGATTTCTTGGAGACAGAAATCTAAAGCACTTTGGTTGAAAGCAGGGGATAATAATACCAGGTTATTTCATAAAATAGCAAACATGCGAAGAGCGGTAAATTCTATTGATCAGGTTCAAGTGGATGGGTTAGTGTTAGAGACTCTAGAGGCCATAAAGCAAGCACTAGTACAGTTCTATTCAAAGCTGTATACTTCAAAGCAGAAATACAAATTTTTGTTTAAAGATGTGGGACATTTCAGTTTGAGGGAGGTTCAAATGAGATGGTTAGAGAGATTTTGAATTGGAGGAGATTAAGAAAGCAGTTTTTGCCCTAGAGGGTGACAAAGCCCTTGGTCCGGATGGCTTCACTCTTGCTTTTTACCAATGCCATTGGGAGTTGATAAAAAATGATCTCATGCTGGGTTTTGAGGAATTTCATGATCATGGGCTGATCAATAAAGCAACGAATGCTATATTTGTGTTGGGGTTGGGGGTGAACTGGGAAAAAAGTTCAATCACTAGCATTAATGTATCAGATGAGGTGGTCAATGTCTTTGCCACATCTCTAGGGTGTTGAGTGGATGACGGGCCGATGTCCTATTTGGGGCTTCCTCTAGGTGATTTGCCTAGGACAGTAGGTTTCTGGAACCCAGTTATTGAAAGAATTGAGAAAAGATTAGCAAGGTGGAAAATGAATTATCTATCTTTGGGCGGTAGAATAACTCTCATTAAAGCAGTTTTGGCAAATTTCCCCATTTATTATGTCTTTGTTTAGGATGCCATCTAAGGTGGCCAAAACGATAGAGAAAATACAAAGAGACTTTCTTTGGGAGGGGGTGGTTATAAGAATGATCATCTGGTGAGTTGGGTAGTTGTGTGTAGATCTCGGGAGAAGGGAGGTTTAGACCTTGGTCACCTAGTGGATTGGAATTCGGCCCTATTGGCTAAATGGTTATGGCGTTTTGGCAGTGAAAGGTTGAGTTTTTGGCACCAGATCATTAGGTGCAAGTATGGTGAAGCTGGAAATGGATGGGATGTGGATCTGAGAATCAAGCCTCCTTCGACTAGCCCTTGGAAGTCAGTGGTGTTGTTGGCCTCATATTTCTATTCCCAGGTTCGTTTCTGTGTTGGATCTAGGTCTTCCATCCGTTTCTGGCTTGATCTTTGGTGGGGTTCAGATACCCTTTCTTCTCTTTATCCTCGTCTCTTCTGTCTAGTAATTTCTCATGAGGCTTTGGTTAGTTAGGTGCTTTCTCCTTTTTCTAGTGGCTTATCTTGGAATCTCCCTCTTCGAATAAATCCTCATGATGTTGAAATGGGGAAATTATGCTCCCTACTTCATTTGTTAAAAGATGCACCCATTGATTCAAACATTCTCGATGCTCGTGTTTGGTGCTCGGATACGTCCGGTTTTTTTTCATGTGAGTCTTTTTTAAGTCATGCAAATCAGATGCTTCTCTTCCTTCACCTTTTAACCCAAATTTTTATGGTTCCATCTTGTTCCTCCTAAAATTCAAGCTTTCGTTTGGATTGTGTTTTTATCCAAGGTCAATACAGCTGATGTACTTCAACGCAAAATAAAGTGGATGGTGTTGTTTCCTAGCATGTGCTTCTTGTGTAGAAGGAGCGAGGGATCTCTTCAGCATCTTTTCATTCATTGTACTTTCTCCAGACAGAGTTGGTTTAGCTTATTGAGATTGATTATTCAGTTTTGGGTGTTGCCATCTTCAGTTTTTGATCTCTTTAACTAATGGTTGTTTTTGGGGCTGGGTAAAAGAGGTAGAGTTCTTTATCGGGTAGCTTTTAAGGCTATGTTGTGGTTCATTTGGAGAGAAAGAAACAGGAGAATTTTTTATGATGTGGCATCGTTAGTTGAGACAATTATGGAGTCCATTAGGTCAGCAACTGTATCTTGGAGTGCGGGTTTAGAGGTGTTCCGTGGAATTAGTGGGTCGGATATTTTGAGGGAATGGCATGCCACTTCATACTCTTTGCCCTTGTTTCTGAGAAAGGAAACAATGTAGAAATCTCTAGAGCTTGGGGCTTTGAAGCTCAATGTGGATGGTTGTTCATTGGGAAATGCAAGAGCTTTGGGTGTTGGTGGCATTCTTAGGAATCATTTAGGCCAGACCATTTGTCTCTTTAGCAGTCATATAGGGAATGGTGATTCTCTTAGAGTAGAGACCTAGCAGTTATCATGGGTCTTTCATTGGCTAGGATGCGAGGCTACCATCATTTTATCATTGAGGGGGATTCTACTATGGTGTTCCACTTGATGACAAAGGAGATTCAGGGACCATGGAAGATGAGGTACTTGATTTGTCGTGCACGATTTTTGGCCACTAGCTTGAATGCCTCATTCAAGCTTGTTCTTAGATCGGGTAACGACATTGCAGATTTCTTGGCAAAGGCAGAAACTTGGAGATCTGATTTTTTTTGTTTTGATTAGTAATGTAGATGTTTGTATATATATGTGAGTAAAGAAAGAGAACTGTACAACGCACACAAATCCATGCGGATGTCAACATGACCAAAAACCAACCAAAAACCTCCTATACACCAACCACAAAAAGCCCCCCAAGAAATGATTACCACCCTCTATCAATGCTCATATCCACAACGAATCTTGGCTAATTACGAAACAAGACGTTCAATAATGTGCCAAGGACGACTACCTCCACCAGAACTACCCAACATCCCATGGTAAGTGTGAACCCATCCCTCTTACCGAACTCCCCTCCACAGTAGATGTGGAGTAGCACCATCTATGCCACTCCCTGACTATATCTGAAAGTGAAATATCCATAAACTCTGGAAGAACCGAAACCCATGACGCCACTGTTATCTGAATACTCCCTATCACCTGGTCCACTATCGACCGACTATCCTGGAAGATCCTTCCATTTTGCTCCAACCATATAGACCACACAACAGCATGAAACACTACTCTATACATGGTATGGCCTCTTCTCCCCAATCCCCCCATCTGCCATTGAACAAAGCAATCCTGAAATGTCGCATGTAGAACCCATGACACCTCAATCATCTGTAACATCCGCATCCACACGGCTCTTGCAAACTGGCACTGAACAAACAAATGATCAATGCTCTCCCCTGCTTCCATAAACATAAAGCACACCTGCGGGGACAGGGCATTTGTCTTTCATCTTTTCTGGATTCGATTAGCGGTGTTAATTTTATACAAAAGGGCCGTCCACAGAAAAGCTTTGATCTTAAGAAGTACCTTGGGCTTCCATAGCCTAGACACAGGGAAAGGCACACTAGTGTATGAAGGATTCTGGCTTATATAACTAAAAAAAGATTTGCAAGAGTAATAGCCAGAATAAGATAGGGACCAGGTAACCTTATCATAACCTAAAGGGTCAATCATGTAACGCCCCGAACCTGGGTCAATGCAAAACCAACATCCGACTCGAACCCAGTTCGCTACTGTAACAACCCGAATTCAGTTCAACAACCAAATCTGAAATGTTACTGGCCCATATCAAATAAAAATCAAGAATATACCAGACTAAAGAAATAAATAATCCATTCAATTAATTAACTATCAGAGTGCGGAACATGTATGTGCGGAAGTATAGTCTAAAATCCTCATGAAACTAATATAGTTAACCATCAAAATCAATACTTAAGTCTGGTAAAATAAAAAGGTCACTAATCTTTCATCTCTCTAATACATCAAACCAAAATGAATATAATAATCTGATAAAATAACTAAATCCATGACAATTCATAACCTCAGACAAAATCCGGGTAATAGTAATCCTCCGGTGAATAATCAGCTATCTCTCCCTGGAAATCAATACTATGATCCCCCTCTCGCGTATCAGCTGAAAAGTGAAATAAAGGTAGGGTGAGATACGAATATCCCAGTAGGTAACACATGCATGTTTAAACAGTTCATATAAATAAAATAACAGTTCATGCACGATTAAGCAATCTCGACTAGTCAGGCTCGTATAACCATCCGTATCGATTATAAATACAAAGTAGTATAATAAACAGTTCTAAATATGAATTTCAGCATGTTCTAACATAGGAATTCAATATCATAAATCAATAGTATAATTCATACGTTACTAGGATGCACGAAACAGTCACATCCAACCAATATATCAATTACATGCCTCCAGCATGTATGCAACAGTAACAAGTGTTTATGATTTTAGTGTCATTGTAGGACTCACAAAGATAGATAAACTTTTTGAGATGACTCTCGACCAATCGCTATACCACCATGCGGCTTAGGAGCAATGCTACTAATGATACTCAAGTCCCATGCAGCGTAGCTTAGACAAGAGCCGTAGTCACTGACTTATTGCACACATACTCATCAGAGTTGGCATGTACCATCAGCATGTAGTACCAAAATCAATACATGGAGATGGTTGCTTATCCACATGTACAGGGAATCATTAGCGGCTCACTGGGGTGTACCTCTAGACATAGGACCTTCCCAAACAAACCAACTTGTAAAGGAAGTGCGCTCGCACAAGGGAGAAACTCGACCCAAATGAAATATCCCTTAGCTATCTAGCCACAACTATGGATCCATAACCAGCTATGCCCACTAGACTCCACAAATCCCTAAAGTATAATAATTCTATAAGGCTTGGTGCCTAGCGGCATATAAAGGGTAAATCTGACATTTCCTTCAATATTCGGGTTAACTGAGTTGAAATTATGATCTGAATTTTCTTTATGTAATTATCTGGTTTATAGTGTAATTTAGAGATGTTCTGATAATCAAATAATAGGTCAAATCTTCCAAATACTAGATTTCACAGTTTCATACAAAGTTTGGCAACTAGTGTCCTAAATATCTCCCTAATTTATTTTTCTGTAAAATAGGAAATTTGATAAATTATTTTGGTCTTAAAACATCTTAATTAATGATTAAAATTGACTAAAAATAGTTTGGAATGGAATCAGGGTTTGAAATTACGAAATTCTGCATTTTCTGCGCAGAGTGCCTAGGATCGCCCCGGCGGGCTAAGGTAAGCGGTAGTTCATTTTTGGTCGCCGACGATAAGTCGTCTCGCGATCTTGGGCGGTCTCAAAATTTACACTAGCGCCTAAGAGCGCTGAAGATCGCCGAGCACAGTAAGGTCGACGGTCCCTCGAAAACGTTCAGAAACAGTTCAAAAATGTGATTTTTCCTATTCTAAGCAATCCCACAATACTTATAACGATTATATCATACTTTATACATATATCTACATCATAAAAACATGGTTTGAAGATTAAACACACGTAAATACAAAACAGTCGATCAAACGGTGTCACCTACCTCTGTTCACGTTGTTTCTCCTTCTCTTCTTGAATAACGACGATCACTATCACCCAACAATGCTCTGGACGATGAAGAGCACAAGACACGAGTCCTCTCGTCCTCCTTCTCCTTCTTCTTTTCTTCCGGTCGCACAGTCGCTCTCGGTTTTGTCTCTTGCGACTGTCGAATACCAACGAGAATACAATAGGTATTCCAAGCGTATAGAATTAGGTTATTAAACTTGTATATATACTCTCTGATCCCACGCAACCCACGCACAAAACTAAACGTACATTGCCCAATCAAAATACATCTAAATTAGCGTATTAATCATACATCAATATCTCACAATTAGACGGTCGGATCTGGGTCCAACTCTGGATCTCCACTATTTATATCATCCCCTACATTAATAAAATATTTCCATCAATTAAAATTCCCAAAGATATTATTTATTATATTATTTAAGGAAAATTCGGGGTTTTACAAATCACCACCTCCTTAAGAGTATCTAAGAGCACAAAAATTTCCTCTACTTCGGGAGGACGAAGGTCTCTCCTAACGGGAAGGTTCCATGATATACTAGATGGAGTCCAAGATAGGACTTCGGCGACAAAAGCATTCGGATTGAGGACAATAGGAAATAGACGATGGAATTTAGTCGATAATAAGCAACTATCCCACCACAAATCCTTCTAGAAACGAATAGACACCCCAGACCCAATACTCAATTTGACATGTGGATAGAACGAGGATGCTAATCTCATGATATCCTTCCACGGGCAATTTCCAGATGGACATGCTCTCTGATTAACGAACCATCCATTATCATTGTTACCATATTTACTAGTAATAACCAGATGCCATAAAATTTATTTTTCTGTGCTGAAGCGCCACAACCACTTAGCAAGAAGAGAGTAGTTTTGGGCAGCCACTTTGCCCAAATCGAGGCCCCCTTGCTATCTTCCCAAGTAAACCTTATCCCACCCCACAAGATGATGCTTCTTTTCCCCCCTCTCCCAAAGAAAATTCCTTTGAGCCTTTTCAATGACTTTCACCACTCTATTAGGCATACGGAACAAGGACATAAAGTAGACTGGTAAATTCGCAAGAACCGCCTTTATCAATATAATCTTGCCCCCAAAAGAAAGATAGTCCCTTTTCCATAAAGCTAGCTTCTTCTCTACCCTTTCTATAACCGGCTCCCAAAAACTGAAACTACGAGGCGACGCTCCAAGAGGAAGCCCTAAATATGACATCGGCCAAGCAGCCACCTGACACCCCAAAATTCGGCTAAAATCCATAGACTCTTGCTCTCCTATGTTCACCCCTACCAATGAGCTCTTACCCCAATTAACCTTCAACCCAGACACCATATGGAAAGTATGTAAAATGCTTTTCAACCCCAAAATATGGTCTCTAGATGCCTCAAGGAAGACTAATGTATCATCGGCAAATTGAAGGTGAGATATCTTTACCTCATTTCTTCTAACCTTAAATCCCTGGATTTCCCCCTCATGCCTACCATGAAGAAATTGTGAAGCACCTCCGCCACCAATGTGAATAAGAAAGGAGATAAATGATCCCTCTGCCTGATACCCCTTGAGGATGGAAAAAAGCCTTTCACCCCTCCGTTTACTAGAATAGAGAAGTGAACCTTTTCCAAGCACCCTCTAATCCATCTCCTCCACCGGTACCCAAAGCCCTTCCACCTCATTACGGATTCAATGAAACCCCACTCCACTCTATCATAAGCTTTTTCAATATCTAATTTGAAAACCACCCCGGGGAGCCCCGATCGCCTCCTACTATCCACACATTCATTTGCTATTAATATAGCATCCAAGATTTGCCTCCCCTCCACAAAAGCGCTTTGGTTCACAGATATGATCTTAGGCAACACTCTTTTCAGCCTAGCGGACAAAACCTTAGCAATAATCTTGTAGACACTAGTGGTAAGACTTATAGGCCTAAAGTCCTTGATCCCAATCACCCCAACCCTCTTAGGAATTAAGACAAGGAACGTTGCATTTGTTGCCTTGTGGATAATACCACTTGAGTGAAATTCCTATAACACCTTAACCAAGTCATCCTTAATGAGCTCCCAATTCCTCTTAAAAAATTCAATTGTATAGCCATCAGGACCCGGAGCCTTGTCTCCTTCCAACTCCCATACTACTGCCTTAATCTCCTCCCTTTCAAATTCTCTTTCAATCCAAATGTTCATATTCTCATCCAACTTAGATTGCCCAATCTCCTTCAGCTTAAACCTAAAATCAATGTCTGATTTATAAAGATCGGTGTAAAACCGACACAAAGATTGCCCAATTTCCTCATAATCCTCAATGATTCTACCCTCCACTTCCAATCTTACGATTGAGTTTTTAATCCTCCTCCCATTAGCCATTCTGTGAAAGAAAGCCGTATTCCTTTCTCCTTCTTTCAACCATTGAATCCTGAATTTTTGTCTCCAATGAATCTCCTCATCCCGGAAAACTGTTTCCACTTGTTCTTTCACCATGACCCTTTTTATCCTATCCTCTTCCCCCCAATCTCCACTCCCTTCCTTGACATCAAGCAACTGTAATTCTTCTAAGGCTTTCTTTTTTTTAATCTCCAGCCTCCCAAAAGTTTCTTTATTCCACTCCTTTATTAAGTTCCTCAGCTCTTTTAATCTCCTCATCAATTTGAATCCTTCCCACCCGGCTCCCACGTCCCTTACCTCACACCACCAAACCTTCATACACTCAGGAAAGGAGGGATGGAGCAACCACATATTTTCGAACAGAAATGGAGATGGTCCTCCTTGCATCTGCTCATTAGATAACAACACAGGGATATGGTCAGAAATAGGTCTAGGTAAGAGCTTGTGGGTAACAGGCATAAAATGACTATCCCATGACCCCGAAGCCAAACATCTATCTAATCTAGAGCATAACGGAGGTACTTGAAGATTAGACCAAGTAAACTGCCCTCATTGCAAAGGATAATCTATAAGCTCACTCTCTTGAATCCAGGAGGAAAAGTCCCTCATACTTCTAGTGACTCTACTTCTACCATTGTTTGACTCATGGGAGAATCTATACACATTAAAATCCCCTAAAACCACCCATGGCATGTTGTTCCTTGGATTTTGCACTCGCAGCTCCTGCCATAATCACTCTCTACCCCTAGCACGACGTGGACCATAGACCACCGTCAGAACCTACCTGAAATTATCACACACAGACTCGAAGGACACTGAAATCGTAAAGGCTCCCCTATGACTCTCCACCCTGCGGAGACTAACCGAGTCCCACATAACCACAATCCCGCTAGATCTACCATTTGATGGAATGAAGTCCCACTCTATCCTCCCCACATGCCATAACCCTCTAATAAGCCTCTTATCTACATCCCCAAGCTTGGATTCTACAAGAACTACAATTTCAAGTTTCTGTTTGATGCAAATCTCATTGACTACCCTTCTTTTATCACTTCCCCCCAACCCCCGGATATTCCAACATAAAATCTTCATTGATCACCACACCTTCCCTCAACCACTTTACCCCTAAAGCCTTCCACTACCCTTGAAATGGGTACTGCTTCTCCTTTGGAAGACATGGCCTCCTCAATGACCAATTCTGAAAACCCTCTGACCCTACTCCACAACTCACTGACCTCTTCCCCTTCGGGTCTTCCACACTACAACCCACCATTTCACTCCCTCTCCCATGGGCTAAAGATTCCCCCGCAACCCCTTCCTCTTCACCCGACGACTGTGGCACTTCAGCACATTCAGCATTGTTATCTTGGCATCTGGAAATTACCTCATTAGGTAATGAAGATAATAGATGATCATCTACAGAAAAACAGCCATCAAAATATGTTCCTGTTTTAGGCCCACCATGAGACGGAGGAGAAAGATGAGGTGAATGAAAGAGGCATCATCGAGGAGAATACTGGAGTGCAGACGACAAAGGATAATACCCATCTATGTTAGCCTTCGGGGACCCTCTACATCTCTCAGACACCTTCTGTGGACTTCCTTTCTGTTGGTTGATCTTTTCCAGAAAAAAGGCAGATTGGTGCACTGTCCCTTTAGGTCTTCTAGAGTAGACTTTCTGATCAGAAACAAGCTGCTGAACTCCTCTGTTGCCATTAGTTTTTGCGTTAGATTCCCCCTTAGTCCCGCCACACCGGTGCTCCTCCTCTTGGCCTAAGCTGTTGACTCCCTCTTGCTCTGTTTGTTTCTTCTTCCCCTTAGAGAATGGTGACGCTAACTGATCATCCCATCCCTCTCCCCCCCCATGTTTTCTACTACTTTGTCGCCAAGAAGAGAAGAAGATTTGAAGAATTTTGTCAATGCATCCTTGACCCAACCTTCTTCTAGTGTCTTCCATCTCGTCTGCACGGGAGAAACCTCCTTACTCCGGCCACCAACGCCTCCAGCAAGATATGGAAATTGTATGTCTTCTCCCACGTCCCCCTGCCCTCCTTCAAGGCTGTTAATTATATTAGAAGAAGACGATTGAGCACCTTCTGGTTTGCTGGTGCAGACAAACCTCCTATCCGACTCCTTATGCGACTGAGAAAAGAAGTAAGACCCTTCCCCCTCAGATCTCCCTCCATCTGCCCTCACATACCTGCCTTGGGCTTCATGTTTATAAGACTCAAACGTACCCTCCATATTCATCGGCCCATTAAGCCCAACTGTACCCCTAAATGGTCTGAACTCCATACGGTCAAACCCGCCCCTGTTTTGGAGGGGTTTGGGTCCTCCAAGATTAGATCCGACCCCTATCAAGGGGGGTTTGAGTCCTCTAAGATTAGTCCCATGTGGATGATAAGAGGGGGCCTTAATTAATTGTATCTTTTTATCTTTCTTTGTTTTCCTTTTTTGGGTCTTACTCTTCTGAGGCGACCTTGTACATTCTATCCCCCCTTTTAATAGCACATCTTCATTAATCTTCAAAAAAAAAAAAAAAATGGAGCTATGACTTAAAAAAAAAAGAATGGAGCTATGACTAGGTGATAGAAGGTTCAATGTGGTTGTTAAAATTAGACATGTTTGGAAGGTCCGTTGCTTGGCCCTCAAGGGAAATATAATTAAGAAGATTGTAAGCTTGAGTTTGAGTTAAATCAATGTGAAGAGACTTTTTGCTTTTTTGGAAGAGCATGGTTGGTTTGAGCAATTAAATGGGTAGACAGGGTGTGAGTTTTCTGCAACTATCGAATCCTAAACTATTAAAAATGCATAGAAGTGAAGTTGTTGAAGTTTTTTATTGAGGAGCATTTTATGGGGTTTCAGAAACCTTACAATATGGTTCAGTACCAAACAGGTACTTGATGATATTCTTCCTTTTTTAGTTCTTCATTAGATAAGGTTCAAGGAAGTTTTGGCCTGTGCACTAGCAAAAATATTTAGTTTTGTAGGCTTTCAAGAAAGCCCTTTGTGATAGTGGTTGGTCTGTAAGTTTATATCTTAGTTGTGTAGGACTATAGGTTGGTAAAACCCTTTTGAGCATTGGATAGAGGAATTTAGTGTTTCAACGTTCTTCTTCACCACCTCCACCCCCTCTCTTCTTCTAATCAAAGAGAAATTGGTTGTATGCGCGTTTATAGTTTCGGCGGCACGCTGCGGCGTGCCATCGAAATTTCGTTTTTTGAGAGGTAGCGATGCGTTTCAGAGCGGGAAAATCGCTTATTTGCAATTCGTTCGATTTTTTGCGACATGCCGATGAAACGAGCGAAAATGGCAAAAAAGAGAAGAGAAATAGAAATTTATTAATTTTCATTAGCGATTTTTGGCAGCGTGCCGATGAAACGGAGCGACGTGCCGGCGAAATTTCGACAGAATAAAAAAAATTCAGTTTTTTTTTCCTCCAGTTTTTTGCCTTCTTTGATTTTTCTAGCGTTTCGGTGGCATGCCGCCGGCGTGCCAGCCGGCGAAATTTCGTTTCGTGCCATGGCCATGCCGCCAAGCGGCACCAAAACAGTAAACCTTGGTTGTATGATATAAACATATCATTTTTCTTGTACATGGACCCTTACTAGCAACTTAAAAAAAACAGCATAATGAACACCCTTAAATGAAAAAAAATTGTCCCTAGCGACAAACTACTTCAATCTGTTGGAAAAATGTCTATCATGTGCAGTTTTCTTAGAATACATTTAGCTAAGATTTGTCGATCATCCAAGCAAAAGCTTCTACAAGATGTTGTTTAGTTTAATATAAGGTGTACAGAACTAGTTGCATCTCTACATTTCCCTTATGAGTTGGCATTATATTTGTTTGACTAGATTGAGTGCACTGGGCATTGCTAATAGTTGCTTTCTTCTCATATTATAAATTCAATGGATGCTGTATATCAAGTCTCAGCTCTTGTAGAACCATGATTCAAAATATCTTGTCAATGTGCCGATCGACCAATTCAAAAATGGATACGCATCGATATACATATTGGATATGCATTAAAATGGTGGATACATAAAACAAAACCTATCTAGATAGAAAGATAAGTTAAAAATACGAAAAATAAATGTTTCTTATATTATAGGCCTACAAAAAGAATATTTATAGATATGGAATCAAATTGGCATGTGCACAGATGAATGAAAACTTTGGAAGCATTAATTAAAGATTAATACAAGCTATAGGCTAGGTAAACCGATGAATAAAGTATGAAAATTCATCAATATAACATTGAAGACAATAATATATAAATTTGTGGTTCCATAATGCATACAAGTATAACCAACAAAACTCCAATAATAATCAATTAAGAATTAATACAAACAAAAAATTTGAGACCTGAACAATTTTAACAATGAAAAAGCAAGGTTTTAATTACAATTGTAAAATAATAATGAGGATTAATATAAGTAATTATATCAACAAATGGCTTGTCCCAAGAAAAATGTGAAACAAAAAAATCAAAACAAAATAAATGGACCACGGGGTTAACTGAACAAAGAGAAACCCATTTCACTATCTAGCTAAACTATAGATCCATAATGAACTATGCCTGCTCGATACTAAAAACAAAATCCAAAAAGTATGGCCAAACCAATTTACAAAATACAATTCTAACATAAATTCACCCCTAAGGTACGTGGAGGAAACCAATATCAACCCAACATACATGGGAGATCCAAAACCTCAATCCAAGATACATACAGAGGAACCAAACTAATCTAGAGACATACTGGAAATAAAAACAGTTCACAAGATATATGTGGAGGACAAAAACCAATATAAGATGAAAAAATTTAGAAAATCATATATGAAGTATTTTTAAGCTAATAAAACCAAAAATTTTAAATTCAATTGCCAACTGAAATTTTTCAACATAAAATCGTGGCGTGCTGCCGAAATTTCGCTTTTTGGGATGTGATGATGTGTTTCGAAGGGTAAAAATCGCTTAATTGCATCACTGGTGATTTTTCGGCTAAACGGAGCGGCGTGCCGAGCAAAATGGAGCGAAACAGAGAAAGGAAATGCAAGTTTGTTTAATTTTTATTCGCGAAACGGGGCGGCGTGTCGGAGAAATTTCCCCAAAATCCAAAAAAACCAAAATTTGCCCATTTTTTGCCTTTTTTAATTTTTCTGCCGGTGGCGTGCCACCGAAATTTCGTTTTGGCCGCCCATTGGCACCGAAACAGTAATCCTTGGTTATAATCTAAATATGTTTCAAAATTAGATGTTAAAATTTTAAACCAAAACCTAATTAAAATCTAAAAGTTCTATCAACATAAATTATCCTAAGAATTCTAGGAATCAAGATTTAGTTCTAAAACAAATGTAAATTTAATATTAATTTCTCATCTATAAATGTTCTGCAACTAATAATACCATATTAATTTCTCATCTATAAATGTCTACAACAATACTTGTACATAATACACTTGCACAAATAATACTGCATTACTATAGTATAAGCACATCCCAACTAGGTTGGCACCAACTCATCTATCTTTCATTTGCAGTATCAAAAAAAAAAATGAAAAGAAAAATGAAGGGAAAGTTTCTAAAAAAAAACTTGTACATTGGTTATAAGAAATATAATAAAACTTAGACTAATCTGGAAGACTAAATTCGTCAATATTCAAATCATCAAAGTCTCTAGCAAGTTGATCATCAACATATTCTTGATCTCTCAGTTCCGCCCTTAGCCAATTTGTCAGACAAACACATACTTGCGCCATCTCTGGTGTTAATCTGCTCATGTAATCATCAACCTGCACTAAAAGCTGATTCTAATGCAACTGTGGACACCGGAACCGTTTGTAGATCACGTGCCATGGAGGAAAGCACAGGATAATTAACCTGATTTTGCTTCCACCATGCCAAAATATTAAATGAACTATGCTCTATAGTTCTTAACCTTATCGGGTGGCTTTCTAAATATATCCTTAATTTAGATGATCTCTTTCTACTAGATGCTTGTTGTTTCCCTCTTCTACCACTTAAAAAATTCAAGGGGGAACTATTTGGTAGTGTTTATTGGGTCTGAGTTAGACCCTGCCTGCTACCGCTATTATTTGATTTATATCTATTTGAAAAGAAGATATCATATTTTCATTTATTCCATCTATTAAATATTCTACTCCTAATTTAATCCCAGGGTCCATTGTAGTAGTTAAATAATATAAATGGGGCATTTTTTGCTAATATTTTAAAAATTTAGATTCTATTGCTAGGCAAATATCCTTAGCAACGGGCGTGGTTCTATATTTTTGAAAGCAAATACTGATTTGAAATAGTATATTTAAAATATTCGGGGACATTGGGTAATAAACCCCCGATAAGAATGTTGTTGCATTAAAAAAAACTTTTAAAAAATCTCTTAAAATTTCTGCTATTTGCCAGTCAAGTTCTTCTAGTTGACTTTCAAGAACTTTTGTTTTATAAAATAGTGAAAGTTCTTGTTTAAATTCTAGTGCAGCATCTAGCATTAAATATGTTGAATTCCATCTATGGTCAACATCTAGGGTAATTTTTCATGTTGCTTTCCCAAACTTACACAATAATTTCTAAGTTCTCTAGTACTTGTGCTAGATTGTTTTAAAAATCTTACTGCATTTCTAATATTCGTTAAATGATGTTGCACAATTTTTAATCCATCATACACCGTTAAATTTAGGATGTGACATGCACATCGAACATGAAATAAACATCCGTTAGATTTAAGTTTAAGTGTTGTCTTATTATGTTTATTGTAACATTATTAGCACTTGCATTATCAAGTGCTTGAGTCATTATTTTATGTTGTAATTTATGCTATCTTATATCATGTGCTATAACATTTGCTATAGCTGGTCCAGAATGTCTAGCATCTAGTGACGCAAAAGTTATTATTCTTTTTTCCATATTCCAATTCTTATCTATATAATGTGCAATTATAGTTAAATAACTTATGCTTTGTCTACTTTTCTAGAAATTTGAGGTTAAATCCACCTTAAAACAAAATTTTGAAAAAGTTTCTATTAATGCTTTTTTCATTCTTTTATATAATGTTATAGCATTACTTCTTAGAGTGTGAGGTGAGAAGGGTTTATATTTTGGTGCTAAATATTTGGTCATTAGACAGTTAAATCTTTTACTTTCTATTCGTCTAAAGGGTAATTCTTCTTGTATTACCCACTTGACAATTTCTTGTCTAGTCTCTTCTTCGTTAAAAACAAAGCTACCCAAATTTGAGCTACCGGTGGAAAGTTGGGCTTGCCTAGGGTCTAGTTGGTCATGTTTTGGAAGGCATTTCTGCAAATGCTGTTGCAAGTGGCCTGTACCACCTGAACTTTTGCAGCTAAAATTTTTTTTGTAGTGGTTACAAATTGCCCTCTCTATAATTTGAATTGCAAATTTTGCCAAACACCAGAGGTTCTAGTCCTTTTGTTGCTCCTAGGTGGTATGGAAGATGATCCCATTTCTGTGGGATCTTGGAGGGGAGGGCACTCATGGACATGATCTTGGATGGGAGGGTCACTATATGGGGGTTGGGTCTTATCAAAATCTTCAGAAAAACCTAGGTCAAAAAGGGGTCTAAGAAACTCCCTTTCCTCGGTGTTAAAGTAATGAGGGTGCCTAGGGTCCATTTTCAAATTCATAAAAAACATTGCTTAATAAATAATATAATAATAAAATTTTTGGTAATACACTGCTCATAATAAAGTGAGGAATAATGCATGCAAAAATGCACTAGGAAAATTCCTAGGTAACTAGAGGGGTCACAAACGGTCCCACTTGAAACCCAATTTCCTTAGGCAATTATCTCGTCCTTTTTAACAGAACTTTGCTAGAGATGCGCTTAGCTACACAGTATGTCACCCATTATACTAGGCTTTCAAAAAATAAGAAAGGTAAAATGAGAGACTTATATATATATATATATATATATATATATATATATATATATATATATATATATATATATATATATATAATATTTATAATGAATTTAAAATCACAAAATTAAATAAAAGAATACCTTTTGAGAATGAAGCTTGAACTTTGCAGATGAAGCCTTCAACCTCTAGAGTCTACTTCCCACCTTTGATGCTTGAGCAATTTTAAAAAAAAAAAAATTACTTGATAGCTACAGAGATGAAGAGAGTAAGAGAGATTGTAGAAGAGATGTGGTTTAGAGATGGAAGGGTTAAGCCTATTTATAGAAAACCAAAAGTGGCTTTTTACCACCTCTACCCTCAAATATGACTGTTGGAAGGGTAGAAATTGTCATTTACAGTCAATTACAAGTATACCCTCTAATATGACTGTTATGTAGCTGTTGGGGGGGGGCACGGCACGGTGACCTATGCTGGCCCAACGGAAGGCACGTGCTTGTCATTTCCAACATCCACAGCCCACCAAACGGCTAGCCGTTCCCCCCCCAACCCCGCGGGCCCGCTAGGAAATGTGCTGGGCCATGCCGTGCCCGCCTGGCCCAATAAGCAACCCTAGTGTTCTAACATAAAAAAATGGTGATGGTGGTAGTCATGTTGGTAGTTTTGCATAATGATGATTTTTTATATAACAAAAGAAAAAGGGGTCTCAGTATTGTTGACCCACTAAATCTTCCTTTTTCTGAAAATGACATACAAAAGTTTGAAATATGTGTCATTTTCCACGACATATTCTGAGATATTACTGTATATTTTGTGAAATTAGTTTCATTTGGATAAAGTTGAACATCAGAAGAAACATTTGGAAAAGCTGTTTAACATTAGGAACTTTTTTTCAAATCTTATTTTACATCAAAACTGATGGAGGCTTAGTTTCCTTCCATCAAACACATTTACATACCAGCTCAGAGATAATGCAGGATAACATTTGCAATTATTTATAGTAAATTTTCTTCTCTATTTTCTCATTCTTAGGTGATCTAAAACACCTGTATCAAAGTAATTGAGTTGTTGAATCATTTCCCATGGGATACAATCATATCGCAGCTGTTCCTTAATGAGTAGTATTATTTTTTATTTTTCCTTGATTTGTTAAATTTATGCTGCCTTTTTTTACATGTCTGACTGATAGGCGCATGTGGACCTCAACATTACTGGTTTATTTAGTGCCAGTGGTGTGGTGGTCAGAGAAATGCTTAATATATGCAAGATTAACGCAATTATTTTTTTGGTTATATTAGGCTGACTAGAATATATCTCTAATAGATGTGTAGTCTTTATGATGGAATTATTCCAGGCGGAAATGGCTCTGAAACAGCTAGAGAACCTTAGCCCTCCAATCATGAAACAAATTCTTCCTCTGGTTGAGCAACTTCCTCCCTTGTACATGGATTTAGTTAATGGGAGAGAAGATTTCATCCCAAAACCTGAAGAAACTAGAAAATTGGTATTCAGAATCTCTCACAACTATCTTGGCTATTTCATCGTACCTGTTATGAATATATGTTTTTTCTTTATAACGTTTAGTTGTTTAACTTTTCCATTATGCCTATTACTGTTATGCTTCGTATTGACACAGTTGTTTAATTTATTAGAACTATCAATAATTTCTGTCGGGATTACAACTTTATTATATATCTATGTTTTCTCAGGTCTACAGGAACTGAAATTCCATTGTCTATGCTGTGTGTGTGCACATGCTTTTAGGTTTCAGGATTTTGGTTATTGTTGTTTTGACTTTTGAGACACTGTGGACAGTCTTGGGTCTTCATTACCATGTGGCTTCACTCTTAAGTGTTCACAGTTAGGTCTCAGTCTCAATTTTCATGTCCCAGGAACCCACAGTACACCTTACTGTTATTCTTTTGTAAAATCGAACGGAAGTTGATTGTTGTATATTGCTTGTTTATTTTTCATAGGGTGCATTGCTTATATAACACAAATTAACATTTAGAAACAGAAATAGAACAAGAAAGAGAGTAGGAGTAAGGATAAAAATGATGAAAAACTTCACCCAAATCTACTCTTTCTCAAAAATTGAAATGTTAAAGGGAAAAAAAATAGAATTACCAGTATTGGACCTGTATCTAGTATGTTCCATCTTGATCCAAACTTTTTACCAGTGTGAATTCCCTAGTTTGACTACCTTACTCAAGTATTATCCTGGTGTACTTTGAATGTTTTGAAAGATTATGAGAAAACTAGGACCCTTTTAAAGCGCTTTCTTAACAGAAGAGACAAAATTCTCACTTGCGTGGAAGTGTTTCATCCTATTTAAACGAATGACATTGGATTGGCCGGTACCGGTCCATCTGGTCCGGAGTGGTACCAACCAGTCCAGGACGGTACCAGCCAGTCCATAGCTGGTCTGGTCCGATCATAACAGGTCCAATCTGAAAAATTCAGAAAATCTTAAAAAATATAAAAAAAGAAAAAATCATTTATAATTTTTAAAAATTATAGATGATTGATATAAATGTAATAAAGTTGATATTATATGTTATAATATCAAATTATATCTTTATATTATAATATTATAATATGTCATTATTTGTCAAATTATATTATCACAAAAAGTAACATATATCATATAATTTGATATATATCAAATTATATTTAAAACAACTTATAATGTTAAATTATATTATGTGTTATAACATATAATATGATATGTTATAATGTCAAATTATAAAAAATAACATACTGTTTGTTATATTTATAAAATATCAAATTATATGTTAAAAGTTGACATTTTAACATAGATTTTCAACTTTATTATATCTTATATCAATCATCTATAATTTATAACATTTATAAATAAATTTTCCTTATTTTTTTTGGATTTTTTTGACACTTTTACATTTTTCTGAATTTTTAGAACCGGACTGGACTAGACTGGCTGGTACCATTCCGGACCGGACAATACCGTTTTGGACCGGACCAGTACTGGCCAATCCAAAGCAAATCAATTTTTTTCTAATTTTTTGCCGGATCACCTTGGACCAGCCGGTCCGGTATAGTTTGTATCGGGATTGAGCTGAACCGATCTGGTCCCTGATCCCAGTTTAGAAGACCTTGCATCACAGTGTTGCTTGCTGAAGGTCGGAGCATATCAGAAGATATTTTGTGACATGAAAAGGTTTTCATACCTAAGACTAAGGGTAATATGCCATGCCCCCTAGATTCAAGGAACACCCTTTTTATTCTAAGATCCAAGTGATGACGCAAACCATCAGCCCTCTCTAGGAATTTGACATCGTTTTAATAGTTAGGTAAAATTTGTCATAGCAGAAGATATTATTCACATGTGAATTTTTTCACAGTTTAATACAGCTAAATGCAGAACCTGTAAAGCCAAGGTGTCCACTAAGTAAATAGAGTTGCATATAGTTTCTTTCTTCCTTTTTTCATAACATTACTTGATGCAATCAAATAGTTCTATGTATCTATCCTCGGTTTTGATTGTGGCACCTCAAATCGTTCCCTTGTCCTTTCTTGTCTTTCAATTATTGATGCAATCAAATGAAAATGCATGCAAGAATGGAATCCTCCAATAGTATAAACCCCGAAGCCATCACATCTCTGATGCCTTATGCTATCTGGATACCTAAACTATCTGGAACCACCATACACTCTCCGGTGCCATTGATATTCATGTCACAGTCTCTATACACACAATGCAATGGACATAGAGAATCAACATTGGTTATGCATGTCACACCCTAGATCTAGGTTTACCCCTCATTAGTAGACCGAAATCCAAAGTATAAAACCTGTATGAGCCCAAAATAAGAATCAAGCCACTTTAGACAATATCAGAATGCTAAATTTTGAAACTTCTCTTTATTAATAATGCGGAAGCAATAACATAATCCTCAAATCCAAGTAAACCTCAAATAATAGCATTCAAGCCTTTATTACAAATCTGAAATCAAAATGGGTAACATCTATGTCCCACACTCTCATATACCCAACAATAATAAAAGCACCTATACAACTGCTAAATGTCCTTCTAAGGCATCATAATAAAGTGAAATAAGAAAACTGTCCTACATTAAGCAAATGTGATCTCCTAAATTGTCCTCGTCTGGTTTCTCACAATCCCCAATAGGGACTATCCCCTTTGGATCGTCCTTTACTTGAATATCTGAAAACAAAACATTTGAAAACATGATATTAAATATAAAATCCTAGTAAGTAACAACATGCATGCCAAAACCATGTCCTTTTCTTTTGAAATGCCATGAAGAGATAAAATAACCAAACCAATAAACCAAGATAAAATACGGTGATTTAAAACCAGTATAAACCGATCCAAAACAGTACCAATGTGTCAAATAGGACTCACGAAAATATAAGCCTATTTATAAGATTAAGTCCATAGCCCAATTTGCCAATTCACGATAAATAGCAAAGCATCTAAACCTGATACAGGTATTAGGCTGGTAAATACAATCCATTCCATGAAACAAATAAACCGAATACAAAGATAACTAATAGACCTCAACCCATGGTGGCAACAGATTGCCGCAGCATTCCCTATTGGAAGACCTCACCCCATGGTGCAACGCATATTGGCCACTAAGAAATAACTAGATAAAGACCAACTTAACTTTCAATAGCTAACTGTAATACAGATCCATCCCAAGCTAAGCCTACTAACACTAGAAACCAAAAATCAAATACCAAGTTTCAAACTAATAACCATTCCAATACCATAACCAATGGTTCCAAAACCAATGCCAATAGGCCCAAAACCAATGCCAATAAGCCCAAAACCAATACCAGATGTAACCACATCTTTCCAAAGTATTTCCATGCCAACATATGCAAAACAGTACCAAAAAATCATATAAAAACACCTTAGATACCAAATAGTTTAATGAAAGAAAATCACATATCAAAAACAAATAAAAACTTAAAACTATTGTTCCAAAATCATGTCCTTCAAAATAATTAAACCAACATTTTGAGAGGCTAAAAACAACTTAAATACAGTTGGTACAAGATTAAAATCATTTGAAATAAGTTTTGAGTTGAAAATAGCCAAGACTTGGTTTTCTGTGAAGTGTGAACTGGTGCTTGAGCGGGAATAGGCGAGGGTCGGGCGCCAAGGTAAAACAATAAACGGAGCATTTCACCTCGAGTGAGAGCTCAGGTGCAAGGCTGGTGAAAAGAGTCATGCTCGGGCGGGCTAATGTGTGAAGAAGAAAAGGGTTTAAACAAACAAGTGGCGCTCGAGCGGGACCTAGGGTGCAGGTTTAATGCTCAAAACAGGTCTCGGTTTCTGGAAAACAAACTCAGGCGCTCGATGTGACCTTAGGTGTGAATCAGGCGTGAAGAAGAAAATCACACCACGCTCAACAAGCGCTCGAGTGCAGCACTGGTGCCAAGGCCAAATCTAGGAAATTTTCTAGGTTTCCAAAACTAATCTTTATTTTCTGGGTTTTATGCAACTATAAACCTCAAAACAGATTTAGAACCCCTTCAAATTCCTTTCAAAACATCTCAAACACAATTTAAAAATCCAATATTAATCCAATCATCAAAACCAACAAAGTTTTAAACAAGATCATTATAGAAAAACAGAATTCTACATTCGAATACAAGTTCAAAACTGTTCTAGTCCAAAATACTTAAGATCATCAAAACATATTTACAAACATATCAGATCACTTAAACCAGATTTCCATATCATAAACCATGTAGATTCATTGAAAACACTCATAAACTCATCGAAATTCATTGTTTATCGATTAAACCAGTAAATCATGCAATATAAGTTTTCAAAGGGTTGTTACTTCCTCTAATTGCTCAAAACCCAATCAAAATTCTCCCAAAACTTCCAGCAAACACCCAGATCAATCTCCAACAATACTTTGATCTTCAAACTCCAAGTTTCCAGCAACTTTGAACGTATGGTTTTCTCTTCTCTCTTTCAATCCACCAAAACAGATAAAATTGGACTTTTGATAATCTCTAATCCCTATATCACACACCCAATACAAAGTCCTAATCTAAGAAGTCTTCAAGCATGCCCATATAAGGCTTTTATTCAAAATAGGAACTTTCTCAAAACACATGCACAGCCATATTAGAATTCTAATATAAACATGATAACATGCTATGCCATTAAACACTTTAAATTCAGATTAATTAATGATTATATTAGTTCATAAATCAAGGTATTACAATGCACTCCAAGCATATACACAATCAAATAGTCATTTTATATGTGTCTAAATGGACTGGGATCCACTAATTTTGCCATTTTGCTGTTGATGGCTGAAGATCTCTTCTACAGTCTCCATTTTTAGAACTAATCAGGGATCAAATTATTTGAGCATCTTCTGACATGATTCTTATTTAGTTGTCCATTGTAGGTTTTCTTATAGTAGTCATTTCAGTTGTTGCAAAGATTCATTACAAAAACAGCTTACCAACAGAAACCAAACTATATGGGCCATTTCTCGTTTTTAGATCTAATCTGGTACCAAATTATTTGAGTATCTTCTGTTAAGATTCTTATTTAGTTGGCCATCCTAGGTTTCCGATAGTATTTGTCTCACCTGTTGCAAAGATTAATTGCAACAAACAGCTGCCCATCTTTTATATTCACTTGCTGTTTTAGAGAAAATGGCTCATATTTTATTTGGGTCCAAAGGGGAGTGATATAAGGGAATCCTGGGTGGAGCAAATTAAAACCTTATTCTTTTTGAAGGCAGCAAAAATCATCCTTCTGTCCTATGGATGTAAGCACAACACTGAACCACATAAATCTATGGTCAATTGTTTCAATCTTTCTATTGTTTTCACACTTGTTGTAACGGTTTTTTAGTTAACAATTGTGTCAGAACCCCAATTTTGAAATTTTGGGGGTTTAAATTGCAAAAAACAAGAAAAGGGGGTTTTTGAAATAGAAGTTGGAAAATAGGGGAAAAATGAAAATTTGAAAATTAATTTTTGTATCCTAAACTTTTTAAAATATCAAAAGTGGAATTAACTTTCCTAAATTTACAAAATTGTGCGGCTGTGCCCCCAGAATCTCACAAACATGCTCTTTCCTTGTTTGATTCAGGGGTTGCTATTTTTGCAACCCAAATCAAAGAGGATCATTCTAAAATGAATACCATGTTTAAAGAATGTGATTTAGAGAAGATTAGAAGGTTTTTTGGAAGGATTTAGCAATCGTTTCAAATTTAGGGAAATTTCCAAACGACTGTCAACAGTCATTCAAAACGGATCTCTTTGTGCTCTCTACTCTCCGTCTCTTTCTTCTCTCTTAGATTAGAAACTTCCTAAATGTTAGAAAATTTTCTTTTCATTGTGTAGCTCTCTCTCCCTCTTCCGTGAGCAACCATACATTTAAAGCAAGAGTTTCTTTCAACTGGGAGGGACTTTTTTGCTGGAATCTACTTCGGAACGCTGACAGAAAATCCAACAGACCCTTCTCTCAGTCAATCCCTCTCTGTCGCAACATCCCATCTCTCTTGTTGATCTCTCTTTACTCTGTAGCAGCAGCTAGTCGCTTCTCCCTCTCATTCACTCAGTCGCACCCCTCTCTCTGTCGCAATTGGTCTTCAACTGTAGCTCTCTCTCTCTTTGAGTTGCTGTTCCCTGTTGCACATCCTCCTGTTGCAACTTCCCACCTGCGGCAACTCTCTCTTGCGGCAGCACATTGTTAGTCGCATTTCACTCTCTTGCAAATAAATTCCCTGGCCGTCGCACCACTCTGTTGAAGTCTCTTTGACTGTTCAGAAGCTATTGCAGGCAGTCGGCAGTTCACTTTTTCTGTAGCAACCAATTGTTTTCATCTACTCTTCTCATTCTCTCTCAAACTCAGGTAAGCCACTACCCACTTCAAAACCTATGCCTCTTATTTTGATTCTAGTAATTTGATAGTTTATTTTGTGTACAGTTCTTTTTAATTCAGATGAGAATGTATGAATGATTGAGGCAATAATATAAAACATGTTTACAGAAGTATGCTTGATCTATTGAGTGCTACTAGTACATCCATATAGCTTGTTAATGCATATTGGTTATCATGCTTAAATCTGTTAACTCATTCTGATAAGATATATTGCAATTATTTGATTCTTGTATGCATGGAGTATGCTGAGATTTTTAGGTGTGAGATACTTGAATTCTGTCCCTTTAAATATGTCTATATTTCTAGAAGCGTTTATTATATTGCTTTCGTGGGTGTTCTTTATCGCTTTTATCTGTATATAAACTAATGCATTTTTCCCTTTTAAATTTTCAGTTCTATTTGTTATTCTCTGTAAACAATAAACTACTGTCATTTGTTTTGGGAAAAGTTTAACACCATTTATTTAGTTGCTATTTAACTGTTGTAGCAACTAATGGTTTAAACAAAAAGTAAAAATTGTGTTTGAATCATTTTAACGAAATCAAATAAAAAAAGAAATGGTCATTTGTTGATTTTGAACACTTTCTCTTGGCCTTTAGAAGAGAGCTTACATGAATAATTATTTTCAGATTTCCCTATTTTATAAAAAAAAAAAAATTTTATCCTCTTTTATTTTCACTCAAGGGATTGGGTCTATATCATATTGAAGCATCATTTTATGTGATAAACCCTATAATCCCATATTTTTATTTTTATTTCTTTTTCTTTTCTTGTGTGTAAATATTGAGGTTTAAATTATTATTATTATTATTTTTTTTTTTTTTTTGTGAAAGCTTGGATGTTTAGAAATTTAGGATTTAAATTTAAGAATTTTTTGTACATATGAAATTCTTGAATTTTTTTTTTAAATCTTGCTATTTGAGAAATATTCTTTTTGTACAAATTGTAACAAAATTAGAAACTTTCCTTTTTAAGTAAATTTAGGTGGCATTTGGTGGGCATTATAGAATCTGGATTCAGATTATAATCCTAGATTCTATAACCCAGATTATATTGCCTCGATTTTAGAATCCAAAATCCTATTTGGATAAGTTGGATTATGAACTTAGATTTTTAAATAAGAATTTGGAATCTTGTTTGGTTGACACCGATTATTGAGATTAAATTTGGAGTTTTTTTATTATTAAAAATTGCATAAAAATAATATAATATACATAGAAAAATTAAAGACTTATTTAAAATCATATATATTATTACATAATATGTACATATTTATATAATATAATAATAATATTATTTATATTATGTGTAATACAATAACACATAATAGAATAATATTATATATTATATTATAGTATTATTTTAATATTATAATATTATATCATATATATATGTATAATGTTATAATAGTATTATAATTTATAATATAAATTATATTATAATTTATTATAATTATAATATATAATTTTATAATAATAAAATTTATGTCTATTATAGCTTAAATTTATCTATATTTTATATAATATTATAATAAATTTATTGTAATATTAAATTTAATAAAATATAATATATATTATAATATTAGATTTGTTAAATATATTAATATATATTAATATGTTAATATGAATATTATAATGTTAAATATTAACATATATATACATATATATTATAATATTTAATTTATTACAATATATTATAATGAATAATGTATTAAAAATTAGCTATATTTTATATAATATGATAATAAATTTATTGTAATATTAAATTTAATAAAATATAATATATATTATAATATTAAATTTGTTAAATATATTAATATATATTAATATGTTAATATGAATATTATAATGTTAAATATTAACATATATATATATTATAATATTTAATTTATTACAATATATTATAATGAATAATGTATTAAAGTTATTATGATATTATAAACATAATATTATAATAAATTTATTATATTATAACATATATTTTGTGATATAATAATATATTTATTATAATAATATAATATTATTATAATAATACTATAATATAATTTATGTTTATTATAACATAAATTCTAATATAAGTTATATTATAAATGATATTATAATAATAACAAATTATAATACAAATAATATTATAATAATAATAATAAATTATAATATAAAATATATTATAATTTATAATATAATATATATTATTATATATAATATAACATATATTATTATATATAATATAATAATATATAATATTATTATAATAATATATTTATATTAATAATATTTATGTTATGTGTAATATAATGTTATCAATTATATATCATATAGCATAATATATTATATTATAATATGTTTTATATAATATGTCTTACATAATATCTCGAATCAATGGTTTTGGAAATATAAGCACCAATGTCCATAATCTATATAATCACCAAAAAAGTAGATTTTGATTGTGGGTTTGATTATACAATCAGATAGTAGAATCCGGCCTTAAAATCCCAACCAAACACACCTTTTGGATTATAGAATCGGATTCTACTAGAATCCAGACTCTATAATGCCCACCAAACGCCCCCTTAGAAACCTTCCTTTTAATATTTAGAAATTTGTAAATATTAGGATTTTAGAAATAATTCTCTTCTATAAAATCCAACAAATTTAGAAATGTTTCCTTTTTTAAGATTTGTATATATTAGTAAATTTAAAAACATTTAGAAAATTAGAAACTTTCCTTTTTTAGTAAATTTAGAAACCTTCCTTTTAATATTTAGAAATTTGTAAATATTAGGATTTTAGAAATAATTCTCTTGTATAAAATCCAACAAATTTAGAAATGTTTCTTTTTTTAGGATTTGTATATATTAGTAAATTTAGAAACATTTAGAACTTTAGAAACTTTCCTTTTTTAGTAAATTTAGAAATTTTCCTTTTAATATTTAGGAATTTGTAAATATTAGGATTTTAGAAATAATAATTTTGTATAAAATTTAGCAAACTTAGAAATTTTCCTTTTTTAGATTTGCAAATTTAGAAACACTTAGAAATTTAGAAACCTTCATTTTTTTAATTAAACTTTTTTTTTAATTTTAGAAAATTGTAAAGATTATGAATTTTAGAAATATTTCAATTTGTATAAAATTTAGCAAACTTAGAAACTTCCTTTTATTTAGGATTTGTAAAATTTTTCATTAAAATTTTAGGAAATTGTAAATAAATAAATTTTTTTAGGGTGAAATTTAGGTAAGGTAACTGGTTAATTGAACCAGGGGTGGTTGGGTGCTTAACACCTTCCCAACCACTTAATTGAACCCCCTAACCCAAAATCTGGTTGAATTACATTTTAAATTATCATGTGATTAATTAATTTTCTTGGTGTCCATCAACACCCAAAATTGAACCATGGATGGTGGCGACTCCATTGACCCGAACAGACCCTACGGGCCGTGTTCCCATAAGTTTGCAATATATTTTTTGATGGTTACTGGGAATTTTTTTAGATATAAGAAATGGATAGGGAACTCAATATAGCCTACTAAACACAGACTCACAGACTGACTACATACTTGCAAGAGAGACTGCTAAACAACATCATTCAACCCAATCACGTAACCAAAACTACAACACTCAGTTGCGGCTACATATTGGACCTCCACAGCGAATGTGGTCCAATTCGGTGGCACGTCCTTTGAATGGTGAGACTTGAACTTTTCCCTAATGCAAACCCAAGAAGCAGCCAAAGACTGGACATCCTCTAATGCCCTTACTTTCCTCATCTTTTCACCTTGAAAGATGCACCGATTTCTAACCAGGCACATAGTCTGTATGGTTGCAAATAAGCCTGCATAGTGAATCAATTTTCCTTTTCTTTTTAATGAGGGGAATTTTCACTGATTTACTATATCAGAAAAGTTCTTGGGAACCACCTACTCCTCACGAATTAGATTTAGGAGAGGAGACCAAATAAATCCCACAAACAATGTAAAAAAAATATGATCCATTGATTCCCATTGTTCATATGCAGCGAACTCAAACTCGAGGAAAAAGCAAGGAACTTCCTACACCTTGGGAAATTTTCGAGAGTGTTGATATCATTCCAAAGAACAATCCAAAGAATGGTTCTTGACTTTGGGAGAAGCCGAGGCTTTCCAAAGAAAGCTTGAGCAAGAAGGAGGCTTCCATGATCTATGGGACAGGCATTAATGTGAAAAAGAGACTTGAGGAGAAAAGACCATTTGGTGAAAGGAGAATAAATACGAAGCAGTAAGGCACATCATCAAAACCCGAGAGCATATGACTGACAAACTTTAACTCTCTGTCAAATATGGCATGCTGTAGCCTGACATTACAGCATGCTGTAATTGATTTCGGTGTGCCATACAAGTATTTACAGCATGCTGTAATACCTAGAACATACATAGTTTATGCAACAATTACTTTACACGATACTAAGACAGTGACTGCACCACACTTATTTACATGGAAGAAATTTAAGTAAATGTCATAAACATGAGATTTTCATTTACTTAAGTCTTTATATGTAAATATGGTTAATAAAATACTTCCAAGATCTCATTGCTTACTAATAAAAAGTCAACTTTCAGGTTCAAGGCTAAAATCTAAATTTCTATGTAGCTCCAATTTGGTCAAGATTCGCTATTTCGAGGATTTGAGATACTTATAAAGCTTGTTTTCATGAGTTAAATTTTGTTCTAATGGCTAATATTATAGCAAAAAAAAAAACTAGAAATTAAGTTTTTAAGATGAAAATCAATTCGATAAGAGATGTAGAAAATATTCATTGAAAAGTCAATGTTTTTGCCCATACTTAGAATATTTTATGCCAATGAAATTGTGTTAGAAATAAAACGCGATATTGAAGAAGATCGAAGAAAATGGAACGCAGAATTTACGTGGTTTGGCGTTGTGCCTACATCCATGGGATAGATTAAAACTATTCCACTATTCAAAGAGAAAACCTTGATACAATAGGGTTACAATTTGTGTCTTATACATAGACCCCTTTTATAACCATAACCCCGATATATTGAAAAATTCCCAGTATACTCTTACCGTACCGCTGGGGGCGAAGTCCCTCGCATCCTCCAGTACAATGGTTCCAATCCCCACAAATGGGTTATCTTATTTGGACCTAGATGAAAGTATGAGCCCCAAACTCCAACTATCTCCACCTTGGCGAATACTCCACCATCTTGAAGATCTCTTTGCTCCATGCCTCCACCCCAAACCAATGTACCTTGGGGTACCTCTCTCCTTAGTATCTAGAAACATTAATCAAGTCCAAGCAATGCTTGAACTTGTTTGAAGGAACAACTTTTGTTAGCATATTAGCTGTATTTTATGAAGTGTGAACCTTTTCAAGCTTTACTTCACCTATAGTAATTAGCTCCCTTATCTTGTGGAGCCTCACACTTATGTGTTTGGTTCTCACATGATAAATCTAATTCTTTGCCAAATAAATGGCACTTTGACTGTCATAGTGTAGCTGAATTTCCTGTTGCAGCACTCCCAAGCTCCTGGACCAATCCCTTCAACCATAATGCTTCTTTTACTGCCTCAGTCACTGCCATGTACATTGTTCCCACCAAGTACATTGATAGAGGAAGTACAACCAAATCGCTAAATGCCATCTAACCGAATTACAAGCGGGCCATCCAATACTGGTCAGGCTATTCAATGCTAAACTGAAGTACTCAACCGATCCCGGAGTGAGTTAGCATGTATTACAAAATACCGCTAAAATCTGCTTATCCCAATTCCGTGGGTGGAAGACAAAGGCCCCAAGTATCCAACTTGTCTCAATTCCATGAGTAGAAGACCAATGCCATAAGCACGCAATATATATATATATATATAGATGCATCCCAATTCCATAGGTAGAAGACAAAAGCCATGAGTAATATTCTAACCCCAATTCCATGGGTTGAAGACATAGCCGCAAGCATACGCTCACCCCGAACCCTTGGGAAGAAGGCTAAGCTGTAAGAATACACCCATCCTGAATCCATGGGTAGAAGGTCTAATGCCACAAGCCTAAGACATCCGGCTAAATAGTTGCATACGCAAAGTCACATTCATGACAAACCAATCCACATCCGTGGCGACACATCTATGTTAAATAATACCTACATACGCGGTAATGTAAGGCATACGCCATGAAATAGCCACATACATGGAGACACATATATTTCAAAGAAACCTCCATAGGAGGAGACACATACATGTCAAATCAAGTAACCATGCATTCCATCCCTTTAAATCATAAGCCATCACATGGTCAAACTACTCAATTTATGTTCTAATACAATTTAAATCATTCTAGAACTTAAAACATACTCCAAGAATGCCCTTACATCACTCATCCAAATGGCTTGTACAAGTCACTCATTCAAGGTACAAGTCATTTTATTGACTTGTGCAAGCTAATTTATTGACTTATACAAGTCATTTTATTGCTTGTACAAGTCTAAAATGGCTTGTACAAGTTCTGGAAGTAAGTTGTATAAGGGTATTTTTGGAAGAATTTACTCATAACATTGAAATGACACTAAAAATTAATTATTTTGATAAAGGTGTAGTAAAAATTAAAACTCAAAACTTTGCTCACTAAATCTTAAATATTTTGATAAAGCACCATTAAAAATTAATTTTCTCTTTCCTAAATCACTCACAAGAGATTCTATTTTAATGAATTTTCGTACTACTTTTAATGCCTATTTTTAAATATTACCAAAACTCCCCAAAATCTCTCTTCCAACTCCCTAATTAAGTATAATTACCAATAGGCCCTTTTCCCAGCTATTATACTATAAATCATGTTATTTAAATTCAATTTAAACCCATCTTAGATTTAATTAATTATTTCAGATTTAATAATCAATAAACTAATTCATTTACTAATTGACTCTCTAGGAAAAGACTAAAATGCCCTTTTTTATTTAAACCTTATTTAATCACTAAATTTCATCCAAAATTTCTAGATTTAATTTCCTTATTACTTCTCTCTATAATATGGGTTTGGATCATAATTTCAATCTTCGAAATGCTTAGATTAAATCTCTATTCATCAATATTCCAAATTTATTTATCTTTCCAATATTCAGATTTTAAAATTATATTATTATTTCCTAAAAATTCAGGATTCTACATATTCTTTGGGAGAACTGCCTTCAACCTTAATGACAAAACCTTTACAATGATCTTGTATAAACTAGTATTAAGACTAATGGGTCTAGAATCCCTAATCCCCACCACTCCTGCTCCTTTAGGAATAAGCACAAGGAATGTGGAATTAGTTTCATAAAGCCTATGGAAAAGAATTCAACAAACACCTAAGTATCTCATCCTTGACCATTCCTTGGAAAAAATCAATAGTAAAGCCATCAGGACCTGGAGCCTTATCCATTTCCATATCCCAAACTGCCGCCATAATTTCCTCTTCTCCAATCTCACTTTCAATCCATTCCTTTGTTGACTCATCCAGTTTTGATTGAACTCTCTATCTTAAAATTGGGATAAGATATGACCAGTCTCCTCTACCTCAACTACCCCCCTCCCCCCCAAATAAGCAACCCTATGAAAAAAGGCTATGTTCCCAAAAACATAGTTTACAATTTTGCCAACACGCCGGCGAAACAAAAATCCGGGGGGGGGGGGGGGGACCCTTCCGTTTTTCCCTTGCATGCCATGGCATTCCGCTGAGTGAGGGAATGTGAGACACGTGGTCATGTGCCTCACTTAAGTTGTCGAAATAAGGGGGAATGGGGACTTAGAAAAATGCTTATATGAGTATGCTTGTTAAAACAGTTTTTTATCTACAGGTAAGATCATATTATGGCATTTCAAAGAATCTCCTGATAAGATTCAAGGATGATACAATTGATGAAACACCAGTTTTAGCCCAAGTGCTAAGCTCAGATTCCGCCATCAGTTCATTACTGGATATGTCGATTCGATTGTTGCCTGGAGATCACGGGCTTCCTTTGCAACAGGTGCACATTTTAACCAATAATTGGCTTGCTAGAACCACCACCTTTCTTTATGCTATGCAGACCTCATCTTATCTTCTGCAAAAGGCAACCTATCCTAAATCAGTTTCCAAATTTTCAAGCACTTCCTCTATCTTTTCATGCAACATTAGACCAATCATTAATCGGTTTCCAATATTGCAGGCACTTCCTGATGTACCCCCAGCAGTGGCAGATGCTGTAAACCGTGGAGGTGAGCTTTTGGCAAATTTGACTGCGGGGACACCATGGGAGACAGTTGCTAGAGATGTAGGCAACACATTAGGCATGGATTCTGGTATTCTTCGTGCTGACATTTCAAAGGATGTAGACCTGCTTGTGGATACGATCATGTTGTGGATGTCATCAAGTGGGAGTCCGAGACTATTGAAGCCGTAAGAACTGTATCATGACAACACCGTGAAGTATGCCATCTGGCGAGGCAAAATTATGGTATCGAAAGACATCTAATGTGAATCTAGTCATTTAAGCCTTTGTAGGTACAAATTTCTTCCACTCAAATTACACTTCTTTTGTATAAGTTGTATCAAGTTTTGCAAATTTTTTCCACGAAACATGGAGGAATGAAACATCAAAAATACAAAAATTTGTACAAATGAATAAGAAATCCTTTTTTTTTTTATTCCATTTCATGTCCAAACGTGAAACGTTGTCTGTGGAAGCTATTGGTTATCCGTGTTTGCCCTGTGCTACTGCTACTTGATACTTGCCCAGCAAAAATCAGAATAAGCAACAAAACGTAATTGCAGATAAACGAAGAAACGAACAGGTTAACTGAAAGTAATAATAATAAAATAAATAAATAAAAATTTAAGATTCCCATTTCTTGGGTATTTGTTGTCAGGATACTTTAATATGACTTAAAATAGTTGTAGGCATCAAAATTATGCAACGTTATTCACCAAAAAAAAATTATGCAACGTTCACTACCAAAAAACAAAAGAATTATGCAACGTCCAACTCATGTTTGTAAATGGGCTTATAAAAAGAACAGCTTATTAAGCCCAATTGTGTGTCTATATACAATAAGATAAATATGAAATATCTTAATTTAAAATCTTCTTATTTATCCTTAGGCTCTGCCGGAAAATATTATCCATGAGAAAATATTTTTCAGAAAAAAAATTTTCTACGAAAATATTTTCCTTTTTCCCTTTTTTTTAGGCGTTTGGATGTAATATAAAGAGAAAAAAAAATGAAAAAGGTGGATATTGAAATGAAAGTGTAAGAAGTTGAGGAAAATGTGAAATTTTAAGATTTAGGTTTAGACTTTTAGTCCTTTAAATCTTAAATATATTTAACAAAGCAGGAAACTTTATCAAATTTACAAACATCTAACCAAACTCTCTTCCAGGTAATTCGACAGAAACAAATCCGGATGCAAAGCTAGCCTTCTCTACATACTATTTTGTCGCCTGGCCTTGGGTCGAGAGAGACATGATTCGGCCTTGTATGCGAAGTAAGGATCGATAGGTTCAGCATTGTTTCTCGACCTTTTCTAGAACGGAAAATAAGGGTGTTAGGAAAATATTTTTCTTCCTATTTTATTTTCTACTAAAACAAAAAAGTGTAAAATTTTAAAATCCTAGAAAATAGTTTTTTTCCTTGTGTTGGTCCCAAATTGGTCCTGGAGTGACACGTGGTCGTGGGGATGATGTGTCTTTGTGCGGGCGTGCCAGTATCTTTTGATACAATGATTCAGGTTGGATCCTGACCCCAAGCACCTGTTCCGGATCTAAACCGGCATCGGTCTAGCCGTACTGCAAGTCACCTGTAATAAAATGGATCAGACGATAAAATGAAGACTAGGGGTTTGGCCTTCGCTTGGGTTCTTGTTTGTGTTTGAAAGCAACACTAAGTGATAAAAAAGTATTTTTATTCAGGTATCGGTCGCCCAAAATACAACCGTAGATTACAACAAATCCTCAAGTAACTCAAAAGGAAATAAGACAAAAGAAAACCAACTTGGTCTGTAGGACCGGCCTCCCCTGACCTTATAGCCGTGATCGGAGTATAAGGAAAAGAGGTAGGGGTGGCTACTAACGAAGTCAATTCGAGGGTTCACCCAGGAGTACTACGTAGCCATTGTCTCAACAATCACCTGGTCTTGACTAAAGATGGTTTTGGGACCGGCTGCTCGTAACCCTATAGTCGTAATCGAAGTATAGGATTAGAAGTCAGGGGCGGCCGCAACCTCCTTGTCGGTGGCAGGGTCTTTACCTTAACAGGAGTAATTAGTAGCCTGTAGTGTCACTACTACAGAGAGCAGTGAGAGAAGTCCTAAATTATCCTTTCCTGCTACAGTTTGGGTGTAGGAGATTGAATAGTGATCACAGATGATCGAGTTATAATCATAATAACCGGTTGCTGTTGAATGGAGGTTGTCCTCGAGCTCTTCGAGTCTGTGCCTTTTATAGTCGGATTCTGACGGTTGCCACCGGCCCACGATTGCATGAACTCTGCTTCTGTTCTGGTAGTTATTTATCGGTTGCTTCTTATCCATGGGAGGTAACTTCTCTGCCACGCTCATAAACCAATAACTTCCTCGTCCATCATTGCCCATCTTCAACGGTCGATTTCATGTTGATGGTGACGTTATCCCTTAAAAATATGAGAATGATTGTTGTATGTGCTTACGTGGCTCTAGCTAAGTATCTAGCCTACGTGTATACCGACGTGGCCTATATTGGTTGAGTTAGGCCATGTTGGTGCCACGTAGCCTTTCTTCATTCGTCGGTCCATGGAGGGTGTAAACATTGCCCCCCTACTTACTTATTACGCCGTCATCTGCCGGCATGATGAATAAGTATTTCACTTTTCAAAAATTTTTGTCCGTTGCTAGAAACGGATGATTTGCCATCTTTTCACCACTTTCTCATGATCGAGACGTTTGCGATCCTTTCGGCTTAATCTCCCCGCATCAACTATAAAAGTTAACCCTAGTAGCTTTCACCTCCCTTGTTTCCTTTCGACTATTTCTTTCTTGTCCTTTTTCTTCTCTTTCCATGGCAGGCAACATCATAGATTACGACTTCCTATTTGAAATCTTCGATCAGTCTGTGCGCACCTAAACCTAGATCGCACACGGGGCGCACGTGGGTTCGTGCGTGCCTCGGGACTTTCGGAGTCGCCACTGCCTGAGAGGTGCAGGCAGACACGGTGTTTGCCCTATCCGGGTCTAAGTTTGGTCTGCGGCTTTTCAGAGTTCTAGCTAAGTCCTCGGTTACGTCCGGGGAAGTCCAAAGACACTCCGGCCCGCCCCATCGGCTTGACGGGTCCCTCGGGTCTTCCTGGTTTTTGAGTCAAGTTCACCCTTCCTAGGCCAGCATGCTGCTTTATTTGGTCTGGTGGGACCCTCTAAAGGTGTGGGTCCCTTTTATTTTGATTTTATCTTTTTATTTATCTAAATGAAATGGGTCGGACCCGGGTCCCGTTGGAAGACCCGTGGGCTGCCTGGGGCCCAGTAGGGTTATTGGGTAACCCATTTGGTTATTTATTAAGCTTTATTTATTTACACTTTTATTTGGGCTTGATGGGCTTGGATTTGGCCCATTAGCCAAAGGTCAAGGGGCTCGGGCCTGTTTATTGAAAATAGGCCTGGTATGGGCCAGTCAAAAGTGGGCCCCACAAGTGGGCCCAAGGTGCCTTGGTGGGCCTATTTAGGCCCACAGGCCACAAATGGGCCGAAAATAGCCCAAATAACCAATTTGGGTCGGGTTAAACCGGTTCGGGTCAGATATGGGTCCACCTGGGTCGGAAAAATGGTTTTTTAAGTTATTTTCATAACTGCCCGTATTTGCTATACGGGCGAGCCTTGCCCGTGAATATAATTCGGTTCAGGCTTGCCCGTATAGTAAATACGGGCGTGCCCGAACCGTACTGAGTTTACGGGCACATTCAGTTTCGTATTTTTGGTGCCAATTCAACTTGTGATGAGTTCCGTGGCCTTCTTGGAGCATTCTGAAGTGTCGGTTGGAGTTTTCACCCTCTTCTGTAGCTATACATTTGCATCTTTTGGGCTTGAAGTTCTTCTTTTCCCTTCTTTTGTGCTCTTTGAAGTGGTGGGTTCATCTTGTAACCACTCATGGCCATCATCAAGAATGGAAAGAGAGAGGGGGACATGGGATACAGCAGTTGATCCTTCCATATTAAGTATACAAAATGGATTAACTAGATTGGTTTAAAGTTAGTTCAAGTGTCCATTTTGTTTTAGAATTACTCTTCCCTTCCTTCAAGCAAATTCTCTCCCATATTATGGGGAGAACAAATCCATGCATAAACAAAGCAAATGAGGTGAGAGTAAAACAAATAACGAAGTAGACAAAAAATTAAATAGTAAAGATTGTAGAAAGAAACTTATTTAATATACATGTATTAAAGAAAATGTTACCAGAACCTTTGCTTTGCTATTACCTTCTTTTGGTTGAGGTGATGAGGTCTTCGAGGATTTCGGCAGCGCTTCCGCGTCCTGTCGGTTTCCTTGGATTGAATTTGAAAGAGTTTCGATGGGTTATTTATGCTTGCAGGGTGAAGTGGGAGGGTTTGGCAGCATTTCAGGGTAAAATTGGTATTTGGTGTTTGGGATTTGGGCAGAGTTTGGACGTGGTAACTGTAAGGAAGAGAGGGGGTGGAAGTCTTGGGAGGTGGCTTGTTCAAATGAGGGGGGTGGCCTATCTATTTATAGGCAAAATTTTCGTGCCCGTATTTGAAGTACGGGCATGCCTTGAAGTACGGGCGTGCCTTGCCCGTAATTCAAATACGGGCGAAAAACGCACATTTTCAAATCTCGCAGAATCGGCCGTACGGGACGCGTGTCCCGCCGTACAGCGACACGCATCCCCTTCTAGAAGCTTGCCCGTATTTGAAATACGGGCATGCCTCGCCCGTACTTCAAATACGGTCCAGCACGTTTTTTAAATGCTGGATTTGAAACACTTTATTAAATTTGATTTTTAAACGGATTTTATTATATTTTAATGATTATTATATTAAAATATCTTCAGATATTTATTAAAATATTATTAAACAATTATTTTATTTATTTTATTCATTTATTCTGCCTTTTTGCTGCTGTTTTGCCACATGGGCAGTTTTCTTGAAACTTCAACTGCCCATAACTTCTTCATTCGGTGTCCGATTTCAGCAAACTTATTGTCGTTGGAATCGGCTCAGAATCACCTATCCATTGGGATCAAGTTTGGCAGCTGAATTGGGGTTGAGCAAAAAGTCAACTTTTCGCTCCCCAGAAGTTTGACCAACTCATAACTTTCTTATCCGGACTCTGATTCCAGCAAACTCAGTTGCGTTGGAACCGTGTCAAAATGCTCTTTTTAATGAGATGAAGTTTGATGGTCAAATTCACTTGAATCAAAAGTCAATTTTTTGACCCCCTTAGGGTTTGACTTTTTAATTGAAATTTTCATTTTCTTCATTTTTTGGGGTGCAAAAATCAGGTGCTAACACAGTCAATAATTGTCGGCCCCTTTTTCAATGCCAGTGATGCCCCTCTGGATGTCCCGTTTAGGGAGATAAAGGGACCTCTTCCTCTCAATAAATACAAAGCCTCTTGGCCGAACCTTCCCTAACAGAGGCTGGCTGGTTGTTCATACCAACTGGGTGTCCTGGGTAGAGCGGCTAGAGCCACATTGTTCAGAAACCTGGCGGAAGACATGTATTTACGATATGATCCAGTTCTCATGTCATAAGATTCCGATTCATACAAATCTGTTATATGTAGCTTGTTTATTTTGGAATGCCCAGACCAACACTTTCAATTTTCCATGTGGGCCGATGACCCCCACTGTCATGGATGTTTGTTTTATCACTGGCCTCCTCCCAATAGGTCACGAGGTCAGATATGGCATGTCCAATCTTGGTGTTTTCTCTTACCTACCGGGGAACATTGCCATTAAGAAGAATAAGGAATCTTCAAAAATAACACTTCGCCCTTCTTACCGGTCCTATCTTAAGGACTGTGACCCATTTCGTTCTAATGACTTTGATGAAGCTGTTTTGGCTTTGGAGAAGGAACATTTCTTTTTTCTTCTCTATTTCTTTTGTAACTTTGTCTTTTGTTCCAAAGCCAAAGGAGTGACTATGGAGTATATCCCGTTGGTCTAGCTGATCATGGTAGACTCCCAAATTGCCATCGCCCCTTTCTTCTTGTCTACCTTGTATTGTGCCTTGCAGGAGCTTGTCGCTAGTAATTACAAAAACTCTCGTGGTCCTCTATGGTTTCTCTAGTTCTGGTTATATCAATATTTCCCAACCCAGTTCCTTACTAGTGTTGAATGTCCTTTATACTCCGAATTCTTTGGTTACGCATGCCTAGATGGTGACCTTGTTAACCACTCTGTTTCGGAATGTTTTCACTTCTTTTTTGAGCTCAAACATTATCCACGGACCCCTTTCAAGGTTTCCACAAGGGCGACTAGCTTTCTTTCTATGACTGACCCAATAACTAATGAGTAGCATTCCATCTGGGCTAGCTTCCTGTTGGCCCGGAACTTAAATCACTCTGTAAACTGCTCAAAATAAAAAGACCGGTTTCGAAGTCTACCTGCCGAACTGTGTTAGCAAGCAATTCCACTGTGTTCAAGGGATCCCTAAACTTGATTCCAACCAGTTGTTTTCAATCAACACTGAGTCCATTGTTCGACGCTCGACTTCCCAAGATGAAGCCGCTGATATTGCTGCTCGGTATTTGGATGCGGCCACAAAATTTCGTTTACCTCATCTCCCCAGCATATCTGGTTCTCGCCCGGACTTTTCAAAATGGTGGAGTTCTGCTTGGAAGGAAATTTGTTGTCGTTCAGAACAAGAATATCTCTAGTGGTTGGATCTTTCACTACCCTTCCTTGCACCTACCAAGAAAGGTGTGTTTTCCACTGTTATTTTCCTTAATTCCGAGCTTCGTGAATTGAAGATGTTTTCTTTCCAACAAGTAAAGCAAAGGTTCCTTTGCTAGTGGAAATAGAGCCTGCTATTGCATGCCCTTCCGATGGCAATCCACCTCCTCCTTTGCCCAAGCGCCTACGATTAGAGGTGAACTTTTTTTCTTTTTTCTCCTCCCCCTCGTTTATTTTCTTACTTTCTACCTTTCTTCAGGGATAAAGTTCTTCAAACTTGGCCGCTTGTCTTGCTGGAGCTTTAGAACCTCTTACAATGCGGTTTGCATTGGCCGTTTTGGACGTCGTCCCTCTTAGCATCGCTCCTACCATTCCCCTCTCTTCATCAGATCAAGTGGGCCCAACGGTTCCTCCGGAACCATCTAATCCTGCCGGGGGTTCACCTAGTAGTTCCACTGGAGATACTTCCGCACCTTCTTTTGATGATCCTCCTGTAACTTCACCTCCCGGTGATTCTCCTGTCGGAACTTCTTCCCTAGATCTACCTCCTGGTTTTGAAGCTGTGGAAACTGAATTTGACCGAGAAGCTTCCCAGCCTGTTTCCCCTGTTGTTGAAATGACCACTTTTGTTGTTCCCACTGAGACTGATATTCTTCTGGGCAATTCTCTGACCGGAATTGAAGGTGGTACTGAACAAGTAAGGCTTTTATCCGAAGAGGAAGAAATGGAAGACGTTAGTTCACTTGTTCCTCCGGCACCCATATCAGGTAACATCCTGTTTTCTTCATCCGATTTCAATCCTTATACTTCTTTGGATAGCCTGCTGAAATCCTTGGTCATTGTCCTGTGCTAATAAAACTCTGATTGAATCCTCCGCTGCTGCTATGTATAACTTTAATGACCGATACTTAGATGGAGGTACCAACACAGATGGTTTGGCCAGGTAACATTTAATTTCATAAAAAACGGCCTAATGTTCCTTATTCCAAACAAATTCTTCAGTATCCTTTAGTTTTAACAAAGGAGACAGCACTTTGGTTTCTCCTACCAAGTTTGAAATGAACCTTCTTAAGAAATTCACTTGATTGAGCAATCGCTGTAACTATCTTTTATCGGCCAGTGCTTTTGCCTCAATGACCGTTCTTGCTTTGTTTTTGTCAACTTCTATTCCCTTTTGATGAACAAGAAAACCCAAAAAGTTCCCAGCTGTAACACCAAAGGCGCATTTTAGCAGGTTCATCCTCAGATTGTATTTACGTAATCGCTCGAACACTTGTCTTAAATGCTACAAATGGTCAATCCCATTGTGAGATTTTATGACCACATCATTGATATATACCTCTAGCATTTGGCCTATAATGTCATGAAAAATTAAGTTCATTGCCCTTTGATATGTGGCTCCGGCATTCTTTAGTCCAAAATGCATGACTACCCAACAATAAGTACCTAAAGCTCCCAGACATCGGAATGCCGTTTTTGACACATCTTCCTTTGTAATAAAGATCTAATTGTAACCAGAATGGCCGTCCATGAAAGACAAAAACTTATGCCGAGACGCGTTATCGACTAATAAATTAGCTATCGGCATGGGATATTCATCTTTGGGAGTTGCAGAATTTAAATTGCAACTGGTTCTTGTTCTACCGGCCGTCGTTGAATAATGTCTTCTCCTGCCGAGATTGAAGAAATCGGCCGTCCATTCTTGTCATACCCCACAAAAGATATGGGTCCTATTCATTCCCCATAAAGAGAAGCATGTGCGGCATTTAAATCCACGGCGAAAGGCCGGTTGTCAGGTTTAATCTCTTCCACGTCATCATATTTCCAAAAGAACAATGACTGATGTAGAGATGATGGTACACATCCATTCGAATGGATCCAATCTCTACCCAGCAACGCATTTTACCCCGTAGATGATTCGATAACGAAGAAAGCCGTGAGAGACTACCACGTCCCGACCGTTAGTTCGATCGGGAGGATTCCTCTTGTTCCTGTAACTCCACCTGCAAAGTTAGTAACAGTTACATCTGAATGGATTAAATCATGGAAACTCTTTTCCAATCTTTTCATAGTACTGATCAGTATGAAATTAACCGCTGCCCCATTGTCTATCAAAACCCTATTTATCGGGATTCCATTCATATGAACCTTTATGAGCAAAGGCTTTAAATGTCGGGTCATAGCTTTTGTTGGTTTAGTGAAGCTTACCTTTTCGACCAGGCCGACTGGTTCACTAGCGGCCGGTCCTTGATTTTCTCCAGTAGATTCGAGCTGATCTGGATCAACCATGTACAACGCCAATGGGTCCCCTTCCTCACTTATCTCTTCTAACCTCGGTAATTCCATATTTGCTCCAAATGTCATTGGTAGAATATACACCATGTGACAATCCAGTGGGATTTGGGGCATTCGCCCGAAACAAATTTCCGGCAGTGTAGCGCTATCACTCATTGATGTTGGAGTTTTTGGGGAATCGTATCATTTAGTTTCTAAGGTTTCTGACACCATTTCCTCCGGTCCCCCTTCTACTACTGGTGTTGATGTTTGACTGTACTCTGCCAACATTTGGTCTATTAACAATTGCTCCTTATCCCCTCCTGCAAAATTATCGATTAGGTCTTTTTCAGAAGAATACTTATCGGCTGTTGGGGATGCTTTGTTAGGAGCAGGATTCGGTATTATCTTCAATATAGAAGATGTCCTGTGTGGCGGGCTTTTCTTGATTTTTAGCGGTTCAGGAGTAGACTTTCTGGCTGTGAATTGAGAATACTTGTAGGCCCGAGATGACCCTGAACTTTGCTCCTAACGCCACCTAGCCTGCTGTCGCTGCCATCGCCTCTTCTGAGTTCTTGTCATGGCTGTGACTTCTTCCTGTGAATAAGAGGGAAATTTAGGGTGTATCTGTTTTCTCCAATGGCCAATCTTAATGAGAGGAGGTTTTACCATCCTGGGATTACTCCCTTTTACTATCATTTCTTGTTCATAAGTTAGAAAGTCTGCTTTCCAACTTTATCTGTATTGTATGTTGACGCCGTTCTAGTCAGCGACCATTTGGTACTTTGGATCCTTGGTGAAAAGATAGGTTGCCTTCTATCCTCCCAAATTTGCGCTTGTCAGCATAATGCTGAGGATTTTCCTTTGCCAACTTGTGGGTAGCGAGGGCCAGTTGATATTTTCACCTGCATTCATTACAGAGTAGCCTCTGATTTATTGGCATATGCATCCCTTGCATATGACAGATGGGAAGAATTTGCGGCCGTGCTTTCTAGAGGCCTCTCTTTCCTTCTGACTGGTACATTGTTACCACGAAATGGCTTCGACTTATGCCACCATTCTCCCCAAATCACGTCACGCCTTTCATTGTACCAAGCTCGGCCTTCAGTTACCGGGTATCATCAGTGATCTCTTGGCCGTAGATTTGGTTGGAAATGTGGTGGTGATCGGTCCTTTATTTCTGAAGGCGGGGGCTCGTTCAGGTCAATTTTCCTTGCAGGAGTCTTTTTTGGTAATCCTATCGACACCATATTAGCTGGCACGTTCTTTGGGAACGGTTGTGTGTCCACCTGCATTTGTTCTTCCCCTTGCTCCGAAAATTTCAGAAGACCTTTGTCAATGTTCTCCTATATCACATTCCGTAACATAGTGCATTCGTTAGTCTCATGAGTTTTCAATCCATGCCATTTACAATATTTGCCCTTAGCCGCTATGTTGGCCGGGACGAATGGATGGTCTTTGGTTAAACGGAAAAATCCATTTTTCAATAGATAATCAAATATTTCTGCCGTTCGATTTATATCAAATGCATAATTTCGGCTGAATGTGTTCATAGCCTTTGTTTCTTCGGCATCCTTAGATTTTTGGAGCAAAATCGGGCAAGTCATAGGTTGTTTTCCAATGACTTCTACAATTCCTAATTCAAAGTTGGGATCCTTGTAGTAGGTTCCATAGGATGAGGCCTTCTTTTCACTATCCTCCTGTAAGAGCCATTTGTATTTAGTGGTTCTGGTGGATAACTCGAACAAGTCCTCAAAATGTTCACCTTCGAATTTCTTTCGAAGTTCAAAGTCTAATGCGTTTAAGGTTAGATTCGCAAATTCCAATTCAGGTAAAAGAATTCGACATTTGTTCTTCAAGCGTTTGAATTGGGCGATATACTTATCGGCCGATTCCCCTGGCTGTTGTCTTAACCGAGCAAGATCAACCATGGTTGCTTCGGGCTCTGTTATGTAAAATTGGGAGTGGAATTTTTCTTCCATCGTTGCCCAATTTACAATGGAGTTAGCTAGTAATGTGATGTACCAAGTAAAGGCTTGTTCGGTTAATGAATTTCCAAACAAACATAATTTAAGGAAGTCATTGCCGGAAACCTCCCCGCATTGTACCATGAAACGGCCAATATGCTCTATAGTGGACTATTGATCTTCCTCCGAGAATAGGTGAATTCAGGAATTTTATATCCTCTAGGAAACTCAAATTGTTGGTCTATCCAGGCCGGGTATGGTTTTCGGTAAACGGGCCTTGTCATCCGTCGATGATAGGGATCTCCAACTATCTCCTGAACTAAGTTTTGGATATAGTTTTTATGGCCATATTTCTCAGGCCCATCTCTTCCCTATGGTTTTCATGCATTTTCCCGTTGCCCCCCAAAGTGTACTTTCGGAGGAGGCACATTAACAAGAGCTGGGACAGCAGGAGGAATCTCTATTCCAATGGCAATATTGTCGCCCATCCTATTTCGTCCATTGCCCCTCGGGTTTTCGGGTGGTTGTTCCATAATATTTTGTCTTGCATGAGCATTTGAGCCGGAGGCGGCCAATTCAGCCCGCTCAGCCCCTAAGGCTGGTCTGTCTATTGTTGAAAATCCTTTCTGTAACGCCACTAAGATTCTACCGTTATCGCTGGTGTGCGCATGGTCTCTCGCACCGGCAAGGTGCACGTGAGTGCGTGCCTCCTAAAAGGTAGGTCGGTCTGGCCACTACCTGATGGGGTGCAGACAGACACCTGAGTACCTGAGTTTGTCTATTGGTCTACGGCTTAGAGATTTTGGTTAAGGTCTCGGTTACGGTATGGGGAAGTCTGAAAACACCCTGGTCCGCCCCGTCGGTTGACGGGTCCCTCGGGTCTCCTTGGTTTGAGTCAACTTTGGTCTATCTCACCCAATTTCCTATTCCGATATGCAGCACTTATGTTGAGTCTAGTGGGGACCACCTGAGTGGTGTGGGTCCCCCCTTCTATTTGATTTTATCTTCTTTACTTTAAGTGATGTGGATTTGATTGGGCGGGCCCCGTTGGAAGGCCCGCGGATTTTTTGATGGATCCATTGGGCCCAAGGCCCATGTTGGGCTTCTGGTTGACCCAAAACCCCTTTTGGCTTGATTGGTTTGATAAACAATGGATCAAAATAGACAAAGGGACTAAAAACTGATTTTCTGAAATTTACAGGGTGTAACTGAAATTAAATTTTGGTTACACCATTTTGTAGCATGACCAAAATTATATTTCGGTCATGCTAAAGAGACCCTTAACCGAAATTTTATTTCGGTTAAGTTCAAAAACAGTTTGCCCGACCTGTGTTTTCGGGCAAACACAGAAAACACAATTTTTGGCTTTTTTAAAGGGGGACTGATTCCCTGGGTTGTAGGGAATGTCCCGGAGTTTTGTCGGCCCCTATGTGGGCCCACAGTGGTATTACACTTGAAGAATGGCTTTGTTTGGCCACACCACCCATCTACACATGCATAACTCATCTATGTACACAAAGAGGAACCTCTTAGACATGCTTAAAGAAACTAAAACGTGAGTGTGTGTAGGTGATTAGATTGAAATGCCAAATTAAAACAGAACCTAGCATGTTTCCTATGTGCATATGTGCTTGTGAGTACGGGGATCATACTATTCATATGTACAAAAAGAATCCCTAACACTAGGCAAGCATTACTTCATGATAAAATAAAAGTAACATGACAACCATGGCATTAAACTAAAACAACATAATAAAGAAGGGATTTTGGGGGTTCATGGGGTACATTGGACTTTGAAGAGAAAGGAAGGGAACATACTCCCCTTGTTATTAAATGAAGAGGATGACCATAAAAGAAGATCATGCTTTAAGTGACACCCAAGACCTTCTTGAAACAAACTCTCATCCTCCCTTGTTTGGAACCTTGCAACTTCCTTACCATGAGGAGTTTTCATGTGAAGGGAGGAAGAACAAGATAACAATTAGGCATTAAGGCAAAAGAAAACAACTCATGGAAAACACAAGTAATCAAACATGCTTAAATCACAACCATGTTCATATATGTACAATAAGACTTGCCAAGGAGCTTATCTAGGGGATTAGAAGGTTGGTTGAGTGTGTTGAACTCCTACGAGGCACCACCAGCAATAGAACACCCCCTCTTCAAGCACCAAAGAGGGGTCTCCAAGCTTGCTTTAAGTTTTGAGTGAAAGAGGTGAAGGAGGAAATGGGCTTGGGTAGGTTCAAGTGTGGTTAAGAGAGGGGCTGGTTGTATAGGGAGAGGAGAGAGGGCAGAGCAAGAAAGAGCCAAATGTCTAACCAAAGGAAGTTGCTTAGTTGTTAAGAAAGACCCTTTTTAATTATCTTAGTTAAAAATGACTTTCTTATTATTATTTTTTAAGAATGACTTTTCTATTATTCTTTTTTACTTAGTGGTTAAGAATGACCTTTTTTATTATTATTTTTGTTTGCTTAGTGGTTAAGAAAGGGTGACGACCACAGGGCACATTTTGCCACGTGGGCAGTTTTCTACAATTTTGCCCTAGGGCTTGAACTGCTAATAACTCTTTCATTTGAGCTCTGATTCTGACAAACTCAGTTGCATTGAAATCAGGTCGAGATTTTCTATCCACTGAGCCCGAGTATGACAGCAAATTCAAGTTTTTAGCAGAACGCTAAATCCGCGTCCAAATTCTTAATCTGCTCATATCTCCTTGATCCGGACCTTGATTTCGACAAACTCAGTTGCATCGGAATCGTGTCGGCAATTCCTTTCTTTTGGGACAGGAATGGCAATTAATCGGGGTTTGAGCAGAAAGTCAATTTCTACTCCCCCGGGACTTGTTCTGCCCATAAATCCTTCATTTGGACTCTGATTCCAACAAACTCAGTTGAGTTGGAATCGTGTCAGAAATCTCTATCCGCTGGGATAAAATTGAGCAACTGATTCAGCTTTTAGCAGAAAGGCAAAATTGCTCCCCGGGAGCCGATTCTGCTCATAATTCTCTTTTTGGGACTTTGATTCCAGCAAACTCAATTGCGTCAGAATCGGGTCAAGATGCTCTTTTTGCTAGGACAAGATTGGCAGCTGATCTAAGGTTTAGCAAAAAGTCGATTTTTGCTTCCCTCAGGTTTAACCAGTCCATAACTTCTTTATTCGGACTCCAATTTGGGCAAATTTTGTTGCGTTAGAACCGTATCGGAATTCTCTATCCATTGGGTAAAAGCATGATGGCTGATTAGCACCTGATAAAAAATGTCAACTTTTCCCCCTTTAGGGTTTGACTTTCAATTAGGGTTTTCGTCTCTTTCATTTTTTGGGGTGCAAAAATGAGTTTCTGACAAGTGGAAAGCTTATTAAGCCCTTGGCCAAAGCCCGCCATCTGTTGACTGAGACCCTATATGGCCTGAATCACACATTCATTAGGTTCTGGCTGTCGATTTGAAGGCCCAGCAGCCGGAATTTCTGGTACAAGGGTAGGATTTACCTGAGGTTCGGTAGGTTCCTCTGGCATCATATTATTAGCGTGCCGAGTACTCCTCCTTGACATTACTGCTCTTTCAAAGACTAGGGGTTCCACCGGGCATGCCAAAAGAGGATATTGGTCACAACTTGGTCCTGGCGTGACATGTGGCCGTGGGGATGATGTGTCTTTGTGCGGGCGTGCCAGTATCTTTTGATACAATGATTCGGGTCGGATCCTAACCCCGGGCACCTGTTCCAGATCTAAACCGGCGTCGGTCTAGCCGTACTGCAAGTCACCTATAATAAAATGGATTCAAACGATAAAATGAAGACTAGGGGTTCGGTCTTCGCTTGCGTTCTTGTTAGTGTTTAAAGCAACAGTAAATGATAAAGAAGTATTTTTATTCAGGTATCAATCACCCAAAATGCAACCATAGATTAGAACAAATCCTCAAGTAACTCAAAAGGAAATAAGACAAAAGAAAACCAACTTGGTCTGCAGGACCAGCCTCCCCTGACCTTATAGCCATGATTGGAGTATAAGGAAAAGAGGTAGCTGCGGCTGCTAACGAAGTCAATTTGAGGGTTCACCTAGGAGTACTACTTAGCCATTGTCTCGGCAATCACCTGGTCTTGACTAAATATGGTTTCAGGACCGGCTGTTCGTAACCCTATAGCCGTAATCGGAGTATAGGATTAAAACTCAGGGGCGGCCGCAACTTCCTTGCCGGTGGCAGGGTCTTTACCTTAACGGGAGTAATTAGTAGCCTATAGTGTCACTGCGATTGGGAGCAGTGAGAGAAGTCCTAAATTATCCTTTCCTGCTACAGTTTGGGTATAGGAGATTGAATAGTGATCACGGATGATCGAGTTATAATCATAATAACCGATTGCGGTTGAGTGGAGGTTGTCCTCGAGCTCTTCGAGTTTGTGCCTTTTATAGCCGAATTCTAACGGTTGCCACTGGGCCACGATTGCACGAACTCTGCTTATGTTTTTTAGTTATTTATCGGTTGCTTCTTATCCATGGGTGGTAACTTCTATGCCAGGTTCATAAACCAATAACTTCCTCGTCCGTCGTTGCCCATCTTCAACGGTCGATTTCATGTTGATGGTGACGTTATCCCTTAAAAATATGAGAATGATTGTCGTATGTGCTTACGTGGCTCCAGCTAAGTATTTGGCCTACGTGTATACCAAAGTGGCCTATTTGGTTGAGTCAGGCCATGTTGGTGCCACGTGGCCTTTCTTAATTTGTCGGTCCATGGAGGGTGTAAACAGTTTGATTTTCCAGTAAAACAAACACAGTCTTAATGGTAAATTTGTCAATTCTATTAGCTCTATAAATGGGGGCTTGGCTAATAACATTTGTAATGATCCAACCCAACGAGGTATTGTCCGCTTTGTGCCTAAGACCGCACGTTTTTATCCTTAAAAGGCGCTTCGCTAGTTAGATTGTTATTCTTGACTCTTATATCTTGCCGGGCATTCATCCATTTCCAATGCGGGATCAGGATGTCACATCTTCTTCTAGGATGAAAAGGGATCTTGATGGATTGGAGAATCTTTGGAAGGAGTTTCGGAGGTCTGGATCGCAGAGGGAATGAAGGAGATCAAATGCAAAAAAAAATGTCCCCAACACGGTGAACGAATCAATCTATTTATAGACAGTTTTTTAGAATAATTGTATAGTTTATACGGTGGTAACCATATATACTATACGATTACTTTATGTCCAATCTCATGATCACATTTGCCCACTTGTTTTGACACACGCGGCAGATAAGGTGGTTGTCAAATCACACATAACCGTATTGCCCATTTGGTTATTCATGCTTTTGTAGTAACCGCATAATTCATATGGTTACCAATAATCTCATTCGATCTCTGACAGATTTGTGCATCATTGGGAGATCTTGCAACCGTATGGGGCATATACTCTATATGGTTACTATCGATCTTTTAAAATCTTGAGAAATTCTTATCTTTGATTTGACAGCCCTTGGGCTGTGTGCCTTTAGAAGGCTCCAGGTGCCTTCACATTATTTTAATACTATATTTAGATACTTTAAAAGATCTTTTAAGATTTAAAATTATTTTATTAAGATATTCTTATGTATTTGTATTATATTAAAGATCTTTTGGGAATTCTGATTTCGTCTTTACCGTGTTTTGTCCTTTAGTACCCTATTTGGCTATTTGGCACGTGTGGTTTGCACACTTGGCACATGGCCAATCTTTCTGCTTTTAATTACCATCTTGTCCTTAAGAGTGTTTTGAACATATTTGTTTATCCGGATTCCGATTTATGCAAAGTCAGTTGCATTGGAACCATATTGAGATTTCTTACCCATTGGTATAGGGTACGACAATCAATTAAAGCTTGAACAGAAAGACACTTTCTTTCCTTAGGGTTTAGACATGTCTTTCAGGGTTTCTCTTTCTAGCTTTTAGCGAGGTGCAAAAATGGTGTCCTTACAACTGCCCCTCTTTGCCGTAGTGATCTTTGAAATGAACAACAAAGAATAAAAGAACCCTATTTTTGCATCTTGCATTTCTATCGACATCGTCAATGAGCCAAGTCCTTTTGGTGTCTTGAAAGAAGGGGAAGCACCAGTCATCATGACTCACTTCCAGGTTTTGGAGTTTTCTTACCCTCACCTGGGTACTTGGAAAGTTAACAAAGATGGCGTTGATGCATGAATGCTTAGCAGTGTTCTCTCTCTCTTGTTGGTTCCATGAAAGCTTTTAGGTGTTTTTTTTACTCTAATTTCTTTTACCCTTTTAGCCTTTGGATTTTGGGAGGAATTTTGATTTTTATGAGGAAGGAAGGAAGGAGGCGCTCTTGCTACTGCTAGGTACCTCGAAGAAGTTCGCACACCTATCCTATTATATTCACAGAAGTGGCAAATCAAAATTTACAAAAGGGTCAACTTCACCTTGAAACTCTTCTTTCTGCTCATTTCCCTTCACATCTTGAAGGATTCATCCTGCCTTCATTCTCTTTCTTCTCTTAGGCATTTCCGCATTTCTCTTTGTTCAAGGTAGGACTTTTCTCAATTAGCGATAACTTTGATGGGATTCTTTGGAAAAGAATCTCCTCTCTCGTTTTCTTAGGATGGGGCCCCTCTTGGTTAGGGGTAACTCCACTGACGATTTGTGAAGGAGCCCTTTCTTTCTTCCTTGCAGAAAGTCTCGTCTATTGGTGGGACTCCCATTGAATAGAGAAAACTCCACTGGGGATTTGTGGGAATCCCTACACATCTGTCTGTCTTCATTGTCCTTTGTTCAAATATCTTCGTGGGGAATGATGTTGTCCTCTTGCATGTCCGATGCTTTTCTTGTCCACGTGACATTCTTCTCTTGGTTGTCGTCTTTCTTGTTCTAAGTAACACTTCTTCCAGATGAAGGAATCCAGCTGGGGATTGGGGAGAGAGTGTCACTTTTTCTCAGAGGTTCTCGCCTTTACTTTGATTTGGTGGAGACACCTTGCTCCAATTCTGAGTTCTTGGAAACACCTTGTTCCTATTCATGTCCTTCAATTGGAGGCTTTAGCCTTAATTTCCCGTGTGGTACACACTGTGATGTCCTTGTTTGCGTCCAATGTGTGATTACACTGTGACGTCTATAACTCCCCGAACCCAGGTCAATGCAAAACAGGCACCCAACCCGAATCCAAAGTGCTACTGGGCCCAAAACATCAAGTTACCAAACCAATAATATCATTCATTCAATATCAGAGTGCGGAAGTCTGGTAAACAGGTTCTACAACTCTCACTCTCATAATCATCAAATCCATAAAATAAACAAATAATAAATCAAATGTATCCAACATCTTTAGCAACCTCAAAACTATATCTACTCAGCATAATAATAATCCTCTGGGAGAAAATCTGCAATCTCGCCCTGAGTATAAAACCCCAAGTCCCTCTCTCGCGTATCAGCTGAAAACAAAACAAAACACGAATGAGATACGAATATCCCAATAGATAAAAACATGCATGAATAAACAGTTATACTTAAAAATAGTCATTCTTTAATGCTCGATAAAGTAAACGAATAAACATGATACAATCTCAATAAATAAAACAGTAATCAAATAAAGGCAATTCAACAGATATAATCTTTCCTCTCAAAATGATTTCCAACACAAAAGTGTAATAAGCAAAACCAAAACCAATCCATCACATGTCTTTGTAGGACTCATGAAGACAAGAAGGCCTTTAACAAGAAACTCTCCATTCACTATGCCACCATGCGACTTATGAGCGAAGCTAGTAAATATCCTCAAACCCGAATCTTAGTCTAACAGTAAGAGGCCTAGACATTGACTTATTGCGCACGAAACTTATGAAGTTCGGCACATACCACCAGCATGCAGCACCTGAATCAATACATGGAGTTGGCCACTAGTCCGCACATACAAAGTACTCACTAGCAACATAAACATGAAATGAGCCCCTACAGACATGAAAACCCTCCAATGCAAACTAACTTGCAAAGGAAGCGCGAGCGCAAACTAAGAGTATCCAACCAAAGAAAAACCTCTTCGCTCTTTAGCTTAACCCTATGGATCCATACACAGCTATGACTACTAGACACCAACAGTAACAACTAACTCAAAACAATATAGTTAGTAATAATGCCTAGTGGCATATAGGGTATTTTGAAGCTTAAACTCTTTCCAAGGATAACTCTATAAAATATTTCTGGTTTGAAGTTCCTCTAAAGTTCAGAAATCAAGATACTTTAAAATATATTTTACTGAGTAAGAATCAACTCAAATCAGATTATGAAATAGTCCAAAAATCCTTTTATTTCCAAAAATAAGACAACCTTTTTACAAACAAACCTAAATCCCTCATCAATTTGTTTTTAAATACAAAAGATCTTTGAAAACAGTTGTAGACACTTAATATCTGTTGGTTCAGATATTTAAATTCGTTTAAATTCATTTTGTATTGGAATAATTCTTCAATTTTAGAAAAATCAAGTTTCTGTATTGATCGCTTAACCCTATCGCTTAGGTGAATGGTTGGGCGGTCGTGTATTTTAAAACAAACTTGAAAATCAAATGGGCGCTCAAAATAGACACTCAGGCGATCTGCTAGGCGACCTAAACTAAAAATCAATATTTTCTACTGTTGCTCAACCCTGGTCGCTCAGGCGATCTGGTTGGGCAACTAACTTCTAATAAAACACAACCGAGTTGCTCGTTGCTCAGGCGACCATGCTAGGCGCTCGAGAAAAAGAGACTACATCAACCTTCGAAAACAAGTTTTTATGCAACACACTATATTCTATACATCAAGATCATCTCTAATATCTACACAAACATATATTCAATATATCTAGAACATACAGAATGATTAAATCACACTAAAACGCAATAAGACTAAACGGGTGTGCTACCTACCTCTGTTAGTTCCAAGAACTCCTTCTTCTTCCCCTTTCCTCTTATTGTAGTCGCTGATCTCTCCCTTTATAGCAACACAAGACTCTTCCTGGAATGCAGAACACTTCAAAAAAATAGCGAAGCTCTGTGGTTTCTTCCTCCTCCTCTCGGTTCTTCTCTTCTTCTACTTTCAACCGCAAGAGAATATGAAACAAGGTATACATGATTAGTCGTATACTCTCGTAAGTATAAACCCTATTTTTTTAATCTCATGATTCCACGTATCTCCCCTCCATCAACTTCTATACTTCTAACCAATCAAATTAAAAGATAGCCTTAAATTAATACTTACCTCATTATCTCATGATCCAACGGTTGGATTTGCATAAACTCCTGATCTCTTTCATCAATGTGATCACCTATATATTTAATTACAATCCATCAATAAAATACTGATTATTATTTAATTAAAATTTCTGGAAATTTTCGAGGTATTACAACGTCATACAACGTCACTATCAACATCCAACATGTAGGATACGTTGTAATAACTTTGTTTTGCATCCGATGTGTGAATACACCATGATCTGTGTCTAATGTGTGATTACACTATGACATCGCTGTCCGCATCCAACGTGTGAGATACATTATGATGACTCTGTCCTCCATCCAATGTGTGAATACACCATGATGACTTTTTTTTTGTGTCCAATGTTTGATTACACTGTGACATCGCTACCTGCATCCAACATGTGAGATACACTGTGATGACTCTATCTTGCATCCGATTTGTGAATACACTATGATGACTTTTCTACGTCCAATGTGTGACTACACTGTGACGTATCTGTCTGCATTCAACATGTGAGATACGTTGTGATGACTCTATCTTGCATCTGATGTGTGAATACACCATGATGACTTTTCTGTGTCCAATATATTATTACACTGTGTCGTCTCTGTTTGCATCTAACAAGTGAGATATGCTGTGATGACTTTGTCTTGCATCTGATGTGTGACTACACCATAATGACTTTTTACTGCATCCAATATGTGACTACACTATGAAGTCTCCATCTTGCACCCGATGTGTGAATACACCATGTGTAGCGCCCCAGATCCGGGTCTGCCCTATCACGGCACCGACCTGTCCCTGAGACCTACTTATGGGCCTAATAGAACCTAATAAACACAATTACCTGGGTAATTACAATGTAATCATCAGAGTGCATAAGTAGTAAGAAGCACGGAGTAAAAATTTTCCATATAACAAAAGATCATCTGTGTAATAACTCCAAAAGTTATGATATTTGCGTATACAAAATACAACTGAGGCAACTAAATGCTCACAAGTTCTATCCCAAATGTACAAACATATACAAAATATATCTCCCAAAAGTATAAATCCAAAAAGAATATTTACATCCCATTTACAACTCTCCAAACAAAATACAACATCATATAGAGAATCCTACTATGGGTGGTAGTAGTCCTCTGGCCTGTACTCAAACTCACCTCCAATACTTGCCCCAGTACGTGGCTCACCAAGTGGATCTGAAAACAAAACACGTGTGAGACTTAAAGTCCCAGTATGCAGCAAACATGATAGAGAAACAGTTTATGCAGTTTTATAACATCATGATAACGTACTCAAAGATAAACTACCAAATGTAAACCAGAACAATTCAATCGGATACAAATGTAATTCCAAGTCAAATATCTCAATCGGGTAACACAGGAAATAAGTTCAATAAAGGCAATCAAATAATGCAAGCATGTATTGGTAGGACTCGTGGGTTAACGTGTCTCTAAATTAGATTAATGACCACTGTCCAAGAACAACTGTAACGCCCCGAATCCGGGTCTCTTTTTTTTTTCATTTTGACTCGGATCAAGGCATTAACTTGTGGTACATTACAGTCAGTTCAAATATAAGGAAATAAAGAACTAAGATTTATCAGAGTGCTAGGAAGCTTAAATCATTTATTAGAAACTGAATCTCCCTATTACATCAATTAATCAAATGGAAGGCAACTACAAATTAACTAACTCTTAATATCCTACCAAATAATCTATTATGATTCCAATAAAATAAATACAACTATATAAAATTATCCTACTCTTTTCATATGGAATTTCTAGACTTCAACCCACTATCTGTCTAACCCGTGGCGTCCTCTCCAAGATGACCTGAAAAGTAGAATATGAAGTAGGGGTGAGATACAACTATCTCAGTAGGTAACACTATGCATGAGGAAATAGTTTATACATATAGAAAATAACAGTGGTTTCATGCACGGTAAAATAGGCGAGTAATTACAGTCAATGAGATAAACGAATAATCACGATAAAACAAACATTTAATCAATGCCCGAATTTAAAAGAAGTTAATCAGGTGTGTTTCATTTCAATTTAAAGGACAATGTATTATATTTCACATTCCCATGATTTCTGGTTTATTTTCTATAGTGTCTTCTTAAGAGCAGTTCCACATTTTATTCGTGATTCCATAATATTCCATTTTAACAGTTCTCCTTAAATCATAGCAATTCTATTCAGTTATGGCATTTCAATATTTCCTTTTTAAATAAACAATCCATCATCCTGAGAATCAATCATCATATCAGTAATAAAAGCCAACCTTCAGGTAGTAGCCTATCTCTACCATAGAACGCAAACACGTAGTATCCACACAAGCTCCGCAGGAGAATGCACATCTCTAAGACTACAGGTACCCCCTGCAGGAGACAGCATAACTCTACCGCAGGATGTGAACACCTAGCATCTACCTCTACCGTAGGAGATAGCTTCCTCACCTTCCAGTGGTAACTCACACACCCATCCTCCATGTGGGATGCAATCACGCATAATCACATCTCCCCCACATGAGGTATCTCTCCTGTAGGATGCAATCCATCGGAAATACATCTGCCCCACAGGAGGTAATGAATCTCTCCCGTAGGAGGTAAGGTCTCCGCCACCAAGCGGGTATCTCCGCCACCAAGCGGGTTGTCTCTGCCACCAAGCAGGTTGGGTCTCCGCCACCAAGCGGGTATCTCTGCCACCAAGCAGGTTAGGGTCTCCGCCACCAAGCGGGTATCTCTGCCACCAAGCAGGTTAGGGTCTCCGCCACCAAGCGGGTATCTCTGCCACCAAGCAGGTTAGGGTCTCCGCCACCAAGCGGGTATCTCCGCCACCAAGCGGGTTAGGGTCTCCGCCACCAAGCGGGTATCTCTGCCACCAAGCAGGTTAGGGTCTCCGCCACCAAGCGGGTATCTCTGCCACCAAGCAGGTTATTTATAAAACTGGCCACCAAGCCATCACAGATAATTCTCAATTCCATTATTATTTATAACATATTAGGTTCATGTTCAAAGTCCGGATCCAAACAGTTCCCCAATTTATTAATCATAATATTTTGTTCAGTATATAAAATATCTTCAGCATGATAACCCAATTTAGTGTCAGGTAGATATTTACTTAAGTAAGAAATTTGATGCATAACACGTACGCTAGAGTGCGGTTCTAATCATGTATTAATTACATTAATACTCAATTGTTTAATAGTATAGGTGAGTGGTTTTTAAGGTAATAGAATTTAATTAAGATTCGGTTATAATATAAAAATTAGTCAAGTTTGGATACAGTGGGAGGAATTCACGTACATAGCATGATTTTAATTTGGTTTGTGTTTTTCAAGTTATTAAGGTTTAGTCATGGTCAAAAGAGACAAATAGAAGTATTTAGGTTTTAGTTTAAGTCAAATAAAGTAAAAAGGGAGTTATTACAAATGAGTGTTATTGACTAAATTTTAATAAAAGTTATTAAACATTAGGCTTGTAATGATTGCAACCATAAAATTGTGTTTTACAACGACCGCCTAGGATCGCTAGGGTAACGAGTTTGGCGGTCTTCAGCGGTAGTGCTTTTCGGAAACACGTGATTTATTTAAATAAAACGAGCGCTGAGTGACCGTCACTTAGCGATCTTGGGCGCTCAAAATTTCTTAACTAACGCCGAACATCGCCTAGGAGCGCTAAGCGCAGGCGAGCTCGGCGCTCTAACCAAAACGACGAACCGAGTTTCTAAACATCAGATTTTTGTATTATAATCGCTTCTAAACTTCATATAAATTAATGTAAATCAATATACACACATTTACAACATAGGAGATCATGCAATCGAATCGAATAACCTCATAAACACAAAAATCGTTAAAACGAAGTGCCACCTACCTCCATCCGCTCAATCCTTTCTTCTTCCAACCAGAGACTTCATCTTCTCATCGCAGGCAAGAGATGTTCCAGGAACGATGAGAAACCAGAGATATGCCTCTTCCTCCTTCCTCTCGGTCTCCTTTTCTCTCTCTCGTTCTTCTTCTCTTCCGCCGCAACCTCCCAACTTCAACGTCCAAGACACCCTACGAATGAAACTAAAACACTAAACCCTATTTTATTCCTCCCTGATCCCACGCATCTCCCTAGGATAAGGTTCCATACTCATTCACCCATTAGACTTAATAAGGACCGTTAATCCATACTTAACTCGATATCTCGCGATCCAACGGTCAGATCTGCGTCAAACTCCAGATCTCCCCTATTAGTGTGATCATCTATAATTATAATTAATATCCTTCAATAAAATTCTGATCTCCTCGACTTCAGGCTTCAAATCAAACATAATTACCAATATGCCATTATTCCAATTACTAAACTTTAAATATCATTGTTAATAGACAATCTAAACCCCAATTTAAATCTATTAGTATTTCTCAAGTCTAATAACAAATTTTAATTAATGTATTTAATTATTTTACCGATAATTAATGTGAATTGACTGAAATACCCTTCTCTCAATATTTTCACATCTACCCATTCAATTTCTTCCGAAATTTCCTAGTTTATTCTATTTGTCATTATTAGTCCGTTATACATCCCGAATGAATTATAAGTACCGCAAATCATTCCTTTATATTAAATCCCCAATTTATTTTGACAAATTCATTGACACTCCAAATATTCGTATTAAATTTTTATTTATTTATTTAGTGAAAATTCGGGGTTTTACAACAACCAAACCAAGGATCAAGGCCAAGCGGAGTACTTCTACAGTGCCTGATGAATCAAGGCCAAGCGGAGTAACCTCTACACTGCCCTCACAATAGATAGACAAGGACATTAAGGCTAACAAGCCAACACCAACACACGAACTAGACTCACTGTGGATCCACACTAAGAACAACGTCCAATTAGACGACTCACAAATCAAACCAAACCAAGAAAATCAATGAGTAAAACTAGTGTTCAACCAAGGCCAAGCAGAGTGCCTCTACATTGCCCGATGAATCAAGGCCAAGCGGAGTGCTTCTACACTGTCCGATGAATCAAGGTCAAGTGGAGTAACCTCTACACTGCCTGTTGTAGACACCCCAAATTGCACTACAAAATGAGAAAATAATTGAAAACATGTAATTGGGATTTAAAACATGTCAAAAATGCATAAAATTCAACCATTTAAGCATTGCCCGTATTGTATCTACGGGCTGGCCGTGCCCGGATTTTATATACTAACATACCGTGCCCGTAATAAGAATGCGGACACCACCCGCCTGCAATATATTTACGGGTGCAGGAGATTTGTGCGAATTTGATCTTTGCTCGATTTATGAGCCTTATCTTCAGTCTAATATCTCTTTAAATGAGCGAATTATCTCTTTTATTCGTTCGAATTATCTTTGTTGGCCATGGATGGGCATTATCCTTATTTTTAACCCAATCTGGGGGGATCATGGTATATCCCTCTGGACCAGCCATACCCCTGGGTTTGCTTATAAATAGAGGTGAGATCCTTAAGCAAAGGGCCACGAAATTTGAAGTCTAAGGAGTTCCAAGTGAAGAGAGGAATCCCTGCTGCTCTGCTTGCTCAATCCAGGTAAGTCCCTTTTCCCTTTTATTTTCTGTCTTCCATTCTAGAAATAATCTGATCTTCTCCATTGTTGTAGAATAAGACCTTCTTATACTTGTATTCCCAAACCTGCCATTAAGTACCTCAAGAATCCTCTCTAGCCGTAAAACGTGAAGAGAGAGCTAGGGGAAAGGGGAATAGGTGAATCCCTAGAATAGAACCCCATAATCTGTTTTTCTCCTTTTTTCTAGAATAAGGCCTTTGATTGTGTTTGTATTCCTAAACCTGCCTCCAAGTACCTTAAGAATCCTTTCTAGCCGTAAAACGTGAAGAGAGAACTAGGGGAAAAGAAAACAGGTGGATCCGTAGGGTAGACCCCCATGTGCTCTAATCTATGAGATATGGTTGCTTTGAATATCCTAATCATGTTTTAATGATTTTGTGTTGAATCTGAATGAATCATATGAATCCATGATGTTTATAGCATGAGATCCCCACTTTTTTCTAAAATTTGGATTTTCACCACTTTTGCACCTACAACACTGTTTTCGTGATTTTTGTGATATTAGGCTAAGATCCTAGATCTATCATGATCTATGTGATAGATCTGGATTCAGAAGCCTGAAAGTAACTTCTAAGGTTTCATGATGTTGTTTTTGAGTCCTTTTTCACTTTTGAAAGAAGACCCTACGGTCTAAGTTCTCCCATTTTGATGTTTTTCATCAACGTGGGTATTTTTGGTTTTGATTTCTTGATTTAATGTGAAATTTGGGCTATATCTATGTCCTGGACTATTCAAGTTCAATTCTGCAATATTTTATAAAAATCATATTTTTCTAGATTTCTAGAATTTAACTTGAAGCTAGATTTTTTAAGTTTTCACTTTAGATTGGTTTTATTTGATTTTATCGCAATTTTATTTTAATCATGAAACCCTAGGAATGGTATGATCATATTTGAAAGTTCTGGATCAATCAGGCTATTCGTATGAAAAAACCATACACTTTTGTCTTTTTTGTGATTTTTCATGATTTTTGTAGCAAGCCTTTTTTCTTTGAAAAACATGAACAATGCCTGGCAACCACCTTGTATGGATGAATAGGGGTGCCTAACACCTTCCCCTGTTCATAACCTAATCCCCTTATCCATCTCTGGTTGTTTTTTTTAATAGGGTTATTTTTACCCTAAATTTGCCTTTTTGTGCTTATTTGATATTTTGGTGTCCATTCACACCTAAACAGAATGGTGGCGACTCTGTGTTTTTTTACCAATCCCGTGTGATGATGAGGAAGTCATTAAATTGATTTTTCCTATGTCTCACACCTATTCATAATACATACCAAGTGGAATTCCTCATCTACCACCAATAAAACCATGGGCCATGAGCCTTGTCAAATCATATAAAAGTTTTTCAATCTCGCTTTCATAACTCCAAATCAACCAAGACGAATGTCGTAAAGTCCTCAAAACACATTTTGGATGAATGGGATAGTCTTAGGATTCTCAATAAGGTCACCATACAAAAAATCAATAGATTCCAAGACAAAAAGTTTTGGACCTAAAAAATATTCCAAGTCTGGTTAAAAATGTTGACTTTTGGGGTATATGATTTGTCTAGACAAATCTATAAGGAGTTTCGGGCTCAATTTCCGGTTGTAGTCTAAAGAAGGGTAGAAAAATTTTCTGGAATTTTATGAGCTTTTGAGTTACTCATTTGGGTATCAAACTCAAAATGTGGTTTTTGGTAAAAATTGGGCCAACCTGGAAATTTAGGCATGAACTGGAAAGTTGACTTTTTATTGGTTGGGAATTGGGCCTTGGGAGTATTTTTTAATGATTCCAAATGGGGGTAAAACCTTATTTACATGTAAAGACTTAAGTAAATTTAATAATAAATACACAGAACATTTAGAAGAATTTTCAAAACAGGGTCCACGATTAGCTTCTAGATTAATTGCCCAGGGGCGATTAGCCCTGACGTTCGGGCGTTAAGGTGAAAAACAAGGCAACGTTCGGGCGTTAAGGTGAAAATCATGGCTGAAGTTTGGGTGTTAAACCTATTCCCAATGGACGTTTGCCCGTCTAGGCTCTCTATTAATCGCCCAGGTTAATCCTGATTCGCGATTTGGATAATATAAACAGATTTTTTGGGGTTTTGGCTCAGGATTAATCGCCCATTTTCAGGATTAATTGCCAGGTCGGGTTTTTGAAATATTTTGGCTATTTTCAACACAAAACTCATATAAATCATTTCCAACCTTTCCAACATCAAATGGGATGATCATAAAACATCCCAATATGCTTAAAAACACTTTCCAAAACAGATAATCATCCGAAATCCACATGAACACAAATCCAACCCATGAAACATCATTCAAAATACCAAACTCAAACCCTAATCTGAAATATAATCAATAGAGGTTGCAAATCCATGGCAAATCAATAGAAAACCAAACAAGATGGTTTTACAACCAAAACCCTACGAATTTTAGAAGCAAAAACCAACATGCAAGATCATTTCTTCAAATAAATCAAATCCTAGAGAGAGAATACGAATTTTTGTAATACATTTTGTTTTGAAGAGTTTGCTACTTGTTTAATGGAGAAGCACAACTTCTCTTCAAGCTCTCCTCTCTTTCTCCTTCTTCTTGAAGCTTTTAAGCAAGCTCTCACAACTTCTTCTCTTGCTCTATACGTCCAAGACAAGGAAAGGGGTCCTCAAAACAGTAGATATTTTAATTATGGCATCCTTTTATATGCCCAACTTTTGGTCTTTCAAATCTTCCCCTAAACAAAGCTTTTATTCTCACTAAACCCTTGGGTGTACCTCAGGGTTATCAAGGAGGTACCTTAGTGTTATGAGGAAAGGTACCTTAGTGTTAAGTGGGGGGTACCTTAGTGTTATTTGAGGGGTACATTGGTATTTCAAGGGGGTTTTCCTTAGTTACTCAAAGAGGTATACTTTAGGTAAACTTGGGGGTGTATCGTAGTTAACACAAGAAGGGGTACCTTAGTTATAGAATGGGGTACCTTACTTATATGAGGGGGTGTACCTTAGGTAAAATCCGGGTTGGGGTTTTACACCATGACAACTTTCATCTACATCCAATATATGACTACACTGTGACTTCTTCATCTGACGTGTGAATACGTTGCAATAGTTCTTTCTGCATCCAATGTGTGAATGTACCATGATGGCATCCAATGTGTGGTTAATTACACTGTGATGACTTTCTTCATCCGATGTGTGGATACGCCGTGATGATTCCTTCTGCATTTGATATGTGAATACATCATGATGGCATCTAACGTGTGATTACACTGTGATGACTTTCTTCTACATCCAATGTGTGACTACACTGTGACATCTTCTTCTGCGTCCGATATGTGACTACATCGTGACGACTTTCATTTACACCCAACGTTTTATTTTACCAAGCTGGTACTACTCAATTTTGGCTAGCTTCAAATTTTGTAAGGCCTTTATATCTTAGGGCCTGTGTGAGCCTTGCTGAGGTTTTCAAAGTGGCCTAAATAGACTTTGAATCAATTTTAAGCTCAATTTCTTAGTGTGTGTAACAAAGCATAAAGCCAACCAACTTATGGGGTATTGAGTACCCCTTACCATTATTCCAAAGGGCTTAATTAGACCTTTTAGATGAACTAGTTACAGCTGTAAGCACCTCATTTTTGCACCCCCCTAAAAAGCCCGAAAGTAAAACCCTAAAAGACAGGTCTAAACCCTTAAGAGCAAAAGATGACTTTCCCTCTGAGTCTAAATTGATTGCTATACCCTATCCCAATGGATAGAGCATCCCGACACAGTTCCAACGCAATTAAGTTTGCAGGAATCAAAGCCCGGATGAAAAAGATATGAGCAAAACAGTCCCAGGGGCAAATCCATCAATTAAGTTTAATTAAGATAAATGGGAAATAATGAGATTGGGGAAGTCTAATTTGTCTGAGTGAGCGGCTGAGTCACCTCAGCCATCAACTCAACCAAAAAAGGGGGAAAAGGGACCATACTTTCGTGACCACATATGAAGTGCGGTTGATTTTTCGGCCACCGCCCGCGCGAGCCAATCAGAGCAAGCGGCGCGCGAAAATTAACTGTACTTACAGTATGGTTGCATGACGCATCAGACCGAACCTGTCCAATTTGTCCCCCTATTAAATGCTGAAAGGACGGGGCCAAAACTGCACATAACCTACGGTTTCGACCAAACCGCACAGTATGCGCGGTTACTGTTCATTTTTGGCCAAACCGCACTGAGTATGCGGTTGTAAAACCCCAAAAATTTCCTACGTGATTATTGTTTATTGGAATTAATAAGTCTGTATGGGTGAAATTTTCAGAGATCTGTAAAACAGGGGTATATTGAGGATTCGAGACATTAGGCGTGGAAACGGGGTAAATTAAGGTTAGTAATGTGCTGATTTTAATTAGAAAAATATTGTTGTTTGATTTCAGTCATTGTGAATAAAATAATTATATGTTATATATGTGGGAAATTTTAGGTGGAAAGTTAAGTCAGTGAATCAAGGGCTGGAAAGCTGTGTATGTAGGAAAAATTTGGTGGGCGAGCGTGCACTGAATCATGGGTTTTAAAATTTGTCGAGCGGCAAAGTTTATAGGGTAAGTATAAATACTTAAGGTATTTAGCTTCGTAGGTTTGGATACCTTTAGTGGAAGGAGTTTGCGGCTGGAGTTCTAGGGTTTTGGAGAGAAGCAGTCGTGTGGTTCCTGCCGATCAGCGTGTTCAGAAAATCTCTTACGAACAGAAGAAGAACTGGGTGGAGATCGATCGGTGAACTTGCTGTTAAAGGAGTTTCGGTTGCAGGGATTTGAGCGTATAACAGGTGAGTAGCATAGTTTTAATCCGGTGGTTTGGTCAAGATCTTCGAGTTTAGTCGTATTGCATATGTTTGGAAAAAAAGACAGTTTCAAATATGGAGTTTTGGTCGAACTTTTGGGGTGTAATACCAATGTTTGTAGATTAATTTCAAACCAGGTTTAAACATCTTTTAGGAATGGTAGAATCCTGGGAAAATTGTCACAGAGGCTTAAAACCAAGCTAGTCATAGAGTTTTCAATTTAACAGAGAGTTGAGTTTCGTAAGGGGTATCCGCCAACACCTTTGTTCTTAGCGGCAACTCAGCGCGAGTCGTGTTTTGGTTTTGCCGACCTTGCGCCGACCTAGCGCCAAGTAAATTTAAGTTAGCGCGAGCCTTGTTTTGTTTACGTCGAGTTGGTGCCGACCTCGCGCCAAGCGCCAGAGGTCAGCGCACCCAATAGAATTTCCAGAAACGTGCGTCTGACCAATCCAAGCCAAGTTTTGAGACTTTGAGGCTTCAACCTCTTTGGCAAACACTATATTAGGATAATATAATTGTTTTATTTGTTTAAAAACATTTAGAGGTCCTTGAATCAAAGTTGGGTAGGATTGTTGAGTCTCAGAAAGTGGGGTTCACATGAGTGTAGGGAGTAAATTTCTATTTGACATCATGAATTAGTAATTTTATTCTATCTATGTTTATTAGCTGTTTTCTAGTCTATGGTTTGTTTGTTCTGAGTTTTATATGGTTTTCAAAGTACTGAACGGAATGTGTAAAAATTGTTTTGGGTGAGTAAAAGAAAGGAATTACTGTGGGTTTTGTCTGTTTGGGTTCTAAACATCTCTTGGTGTTCCATGAGTTCTATTCTGGTCCAGAGTGACCTGTGATGAATTGTGTTGGGATGAGGTAACATAGGCCATGTGGCTCCCTCATCGAGTGTTGTGTTGGGATGAGGTAACATAGGCCTGTGTGGCTCCCTCATTGAGTGTTGTGTTGGGATGAGGTAACATAGGCCGTATGGCTCCCTCATCGAGTGCTGTGTTGGGATGAGGTAACATAGGCCCGTGTGGCTCCCTCATCGTGTGGCTATATGCACTATTTGATACCGACGTTATTGATTGATTTACATGATGGATTTCCGCATTTTATATCACATGGATTATTGGGTTTCTATCGGATTACTCGGATTAGACGTGTTATCGTCATCGTATATGTGTTGCACCATGTCATGTTTTTAGAACTGAACTAAATGGTTTTGTGCATGCATGTGCTGCTCACTGGGATATTCGTATCTCATTCCGTTTGTTTTTGTTTTGTTTTCAGCTGCTCTTGGAGAGGACGGTACTTGCAGGTAGTTCTTGGTCATGTGAGTTTTATTCCAGTTTGGGATTATTTTAGCGCACTCTGTTATATAGTTATTGTCGTATTCATGTTTTTCCTTCACTCTGATATTGCTATCATGTGTTTTATATTTACCTCCGGAGATGAGTTATGGTTTCTCTATGTAACTCAGATCCGGGGCGTTACAGCGGTTTTGTCCCAGTTTGCTATAAAATCAAAATCCGAATAGTGGGACAAGGATGGCTGGTCTTGGCTATTCCTTCTCCATCTCCCCTGCACACTGAACCTCCTCTTTCCCATCTATTTTGCCTCTTACACCTCCCAAACCCACTCCCAAGGCCTCTTAAGCCCTCCACCTCTCTTCTCCATCACCTTTAAGCTTGAAGAAGAAGTCTTGAGTTGCTGTTGCTGTTGGAAGGGAGTCTTCCAGCACTTGGTTTTGCTTCAAAGGAGTCCCATACACTACTCCAGGACCTCCTCACCCTCAGGTATCGTTCCTTGTAATGTTTTATACCATATATGTGAAAGTGAGCTGTTCTACCATGTTTTTTGACTAACCTTCATTTGAAGTTGCTGTTCATGCATTATCTTGGTTACTGGTTCTTCATTTTACCATGTGGGGAGTCTTTAAGTAAGAGAGAACCCTACGTATGAGTTTAGGGGAGGATGAGAGATAGTTCTCTACACACTTTTTGGGTGTTCTTGTAGTCACTGCTATGCCTGTTCTTATTTGTTTTAAAAGGGAGCATGTTCCCTAATGATAGCACATCTAGTGTACCCTTGAAGTAACCCCCCATTACCCTTCTTGATTTATCTCTTCTCTCACCCTCTTTATGATTTTTCTGGGCGGTTTCTTCTGCTGGCCTTATCCCCTTTTCCTTGTGTGCCCTGGTGGATGCATATTTGAGGAAGCATATTGGTGTGTTTGGTGTATGGTAAGGCATACATATGCTGTTGTGGAGTGTTCTTTTCTCTTATTTTGAGATGTATGTCTATGTTTAACTACCTATCTATAACCTTGCATGCTCCCAGCATCCATGCCATGACCCTTCGTCCAGTTCTTTCTTTGTGGTTATTATGGAAAGCAGCCCTTCACCAACAATGCATCCTATTTCTGTGTTTTAGAACTCATGATGTATGCTTCCTCCCCTGTTGCTTGCTGTTCTGATATCCCCAAGTGCATGTTCCCCTACCCCATTTGCTGTGACCATGTTGTTGAATTTGCATCTTTGCTATGTGGATTAGGAGGCATGCTCTTCCTCCCTGCAACAGCTGCTGCTCCCAGCAAGCTTGCCAACACACATGCTCCCCTAGGACAAGATCCCTTTTCCCCTTGGTAGCTGCTGTTTACAGCAGATAAATTTACCACCAAGACCCCCATAATCCCCTTCGTCATAACCTGTGAAGGTTGCTGCTGGGAGACAGCAGCAGATCCTTCCTTTTCCTCACCACATAGACCTTATACCTGCTCCCAACCCTTTGTATAATTGTTGTCCTTGCAGGTTTAAGACCCTCCCCCAACAAGTGTTGTTTTCAGCACACTCATGCACCCACATTCTCCCCTAATCCAGCCCTTTAGCACCACCATGAAGGCTGCCCCCTCCCCCCAACCCTCATGCCTTTACCATCACCCATCAGCATGTCCAAACCTCCCTATGAAGCTGTTGTTCCTCCCTTCTACAGCATGTTTGTTCCTGTATTGCTTTGTCTATATGTGTGATTAGCTTGCTCACTTGTACACATCAATTGCTCTCCACTAAGCCCCCTAGGTTCATAATATAAGAAGCACTTTTCTGATGAGCTTCCAACCCCATTAGTATAACCAAACCTTCCTTATTAGATGTTGGAACATGTGCCTGCAGCAAGTGTTCTTTCATGAAAGTTTGCATGGTTTTGCTTGCTTCGATACCCATTGGATGTGAGTGTGAATCCCTCCTCACCCTAGTAGCATGTTAGGCCATTCCCATCCCTGCTACCCCCTCTATATTGCTTGAGTTTGAGCATGTACACTTGCTGCCCCCATGTCAGGTGTGTGTGAAAGCATGAGTTCATTTTGTCTTGAATTAAGGTATAAGTTAAACCCTTGATTTGGGGAGCCATAGGGCTTGTTGTGGTTACCGTTTTGATGGTATCAAATGATCAAAAACAAGGACACATTGGTCCCTGTTTAATTGTTGCATGGACTTAACCCCAAAATGGGAATTGGGATTGATCTAAGCCCTACTTGGTATCCAACGGGCCTTCCAACGGGGCCCACATCAGACCAACATCACTTGGATAAAAAAGATAAAAATCAATCAAAATAAAAGGGACTCACACCTTTAGAGGTCTCATTCAAACTTAATAAGTGAGTATGCTGGTTTAGGACATAAGGGTGAGTTGAACCAAAATTGACTCGAACCAAGGAAGCCCATGGGACCCGTCAACCGACGGGGGCGGACCGTGGTGTCTACGGACTTCCCCGGATCATAATCGAGACTTTAGCTGGAATCTCAAGCCGCAGACCAAAGTAGACATCCTTAAGGCACCCAGGTGTCTGCCTGCACCCCATCAGGCAGTGGCGACTCCTAGACCTCCGTTCCCTCGCATTTTTCATTCGCGTGCACCCTTGTGTCACGTTCTCACGACGTGCGCACAACAGCTGCTTCCAAAATTGAGCTTTTTACACAAAATGTTTGAAAGCTTCATTTGTGGGGGAAAATGGCTTTGGAGCCACAAACATGCAACTAGCCTTTTGCCATAGAGAAGGGTTTTTCTAGCCTTGTTGTAATGCACTTGACCTCCTTTCATAAGCAAAGAGAGGTTAGTAGTTCGACAGGCCTATCATCAAGTCCATGGCCAAACCACACACTAATATACGCATGCCAGAGTAAAAGGTAGGATGTGCATATATGTGTGAAATGCACAAAAATAGCCATCATTCATACATTCAAGTGCGGGGATGTGTCCAAATCACAAACCAAAGTAAAAGGAAGAATTATTATTGTAAGACCTTGAAATTTTTAGAATTATTAATTAATTAAATATCTAAAAATTTAATGTGATTTTGCTAAATCTATGATTGAACTTATATAGGTGATCACATGGATGGAGGAGATCCGGAATATGAAGTAGATCCGACCGTTGGATCTTGAGATAGAAGGGTAAGCATAGTTTAATGTGTTACTTTAAATCTTATTGGAAAGATGTATAGTAGATGGTATAGATGGAATGCATGGGATCATAGTTAATATAATAGGGTTTTTCTAATGTAGCATACGAATGAAACATATTCTCTTTCTCTCGGTTTTGACTATGGCGGCTGAAGAAGGAAGAAAGAACCTGTGCGCGGATTATTCACTGATCCTGGAGAGCTTCAGATTACTTGGAAGGGTCCAGATTAGTTGTAGAAGAGGGATCAGATCGCGAGGTTTAAAGGAAATAGAAGAAGAAGTAACAACATTCTTCAAGCGTTCAAGAGGTAGGTAGCACACCGATGTGTTGTTAATCGCAAGTTTTGTTGTGTTTAGTTCATTTAGTATGATTTATAGATGATTTGGTATGTATTGGAAGTGATTTTTATGGATGAAATAGTGTTTAAATAGAGAAGAAACGTCATGGATTTCTAGAAATTAGCTGCAGTTAGACGAGCGCTCAACATGATCGCTCAAGCGATCCTACTAAGCGCCTCGCTTGTAAATTCCACAAGAACGATCGCTCAACACCTCGCTTAAGCGTAGGGTTGAGCGCCCGTTCAAGTTTCTTAGTTAAAAAGGATGCCCAACATGACCGCTTGAGCACTCATGTTGAGCACCAGTTTATTTTTTACTCAAAACTTTAGCACTGAGACCGCCTAATCACACCGCTTGAGCGCAGGGGTCGAGCGATCCATACAAAACTATGATTTTCTGAATTTTTGAACAAATCTATATTATAGAATGATTTTAAAAGAGTTCAACCTATGTACCAATAAGAATTAGGTGTTAACGAGTTGTTTTCACTGATTGTTCGATTAAAAATAATTAAATAAAGATTTTGGTGCGTCCTACAAAAATAGGTCTTATTTTAGTTTGAAAGAAAGTTCTTGTTCAAGAATTTGTTTAAAATTGATTTGGTTGATTTCTACACTTGTAAAACATTGTTTTAGACGTGATTCAAGTTTTGGAATTTATCAAAATGCTTTTATAACAGATTTGGATATGTTGAGCCTATGTTTTGAAATATAATGAGTATTGGAAATAGGTTTTGGATTATTAATTGAACGTCGACAAATTACTTTACATATGAGATTTGGATTGTGGATCTATGCTCTTCCATAAATCATGGAATGAATTATATGCCATGATGGCAATGTGAGATTTGTTTACCATCTGCGGATAAGATTTGATTACCTTCTATGGGAGAGATGGGTTACCTCCTGTGGAGGAGATTTAATCATGATGTGATTGCATCCTACAGGGGAGATGTGTGAGTTACCACTTGTGGATTAAATGTGTTACTTCCTATGGGGGAGATGTAGTCTAGATTGGATTATATCTTACAGAGAAGAGACCTCCTGTGGAGGAGATGTAATCATGATGTGGTTGCATCCTACAGGGGAGATGTATGAGTTGCCACATGTGGGTGAGATATGTTACCACCTGTGGGGGAGATGTAGTCCATATTGGATTGCATCCTACAGGGGAAAGACCTCTTGTGGGGGAGATGTAATCATAATGTGATTGCATCCTACAGGGGAAATGTGTGTGTTACCACCTGCGGGTGAGATGTGTTACCTTCTATGGAGGAGATGCAGTTCAAATTGGATTGTATCCTACAGGGGAGAGATCTCCTGTGGAGGAGATGTAATCATGATGTGATTTCATTCTACAAAGGGAGATGTGTGTGTTACCTCTTACGGGAGAGATGTGCTACCTCCTATGGGGGAGATGTAATTCTGATGGGATTGCATCCTGCAAGGGAGATACCTCATGTGGGGGAGATGTGATTACTATGTGATTGTATCCTACATGGGAGATGGGTGTATGAGTTACTACCTGAGGGTGAGGGAGCTATATCTTGTGGGGGAGATGTAGGTGCTATGTATTCACATTCTGCGGTTGAGTTATGCTATCTCCTGCGAGGTGCCTGCAGTTTAGAGATGTGCATTCTCCTGCGGAGGAGATGTGGATATTATGTGTTTACATCCTGCGGAAGAAGTAGGCTACTAACTGAATGTGAGATTTAATTGCTAAATTATGAATGATTTGTTTTCTTTTAAAAGAAAGAGAGTGATCAGTTTAACCATGTTTTGACAAAAACGGTTCTGAAAAGAGATAGTAAAACTATGTGAATGACATGATGAATTGTTTTGGGAAATACTAATTGTATTAATTTGAGAAACTTGTAGATTTGATTTATATGGCATTGCCTTCTTGTTTTGCTGTTATGTGAGTTCTTGCGCAATAAATCGATGTCTAAGCCTCATATTTTAGATTCCAATTGCTGGTATAAAGGTTGTGATTACTAGCTTCGCTCATAAGTCGCATGGTGGTCTAGTAAATGGAGAGTATTTTTCAAAGGCTTATTTTTCTTCATGAGTCCTACAATATTTGTTATGATCTGAGTTATGAGTTTTGTTTACACATTAGAGATATATATATTGTTGACATTTCACATACAATGATTTATTTGGTTTGTTTGCTGAATACTCCATTATTGGGATAGTTGCTGTGATTTTGATGGCCGACAGTATCCTCAGATCAGAGATGGTATTTACATGATGAACTGTTTTATTTTGATCACTGATTTATTGTTGGGTTTGTATCGTGATTACTTGTTTATTTTATCGAGTATGAAAGCATGTTAATTTCCTTATATATATATGAAACTGTTTATTCATGTATAGTGTTACCTACTGGGATATTTGTATCTCATCCGTCTTTTGTTTTGTTTTGTTTTTCAGCTGATCCACATGAGAGTGATCTCGGGGTTGGCATACAGGAAGAGTTGGCTAACTATCGTACTGAGGATTATTATTACCCAAATTAAACTTTTGTTTGGAGGTTAATACAGATATTACTTTTGTCACTTTATGATTTGGATGACTATGAGAGATAGAGAGTGATAGAAACCAATTTTTACCAAACTTATGATTTCATTTTGATGAGATATTTTAATGTTGCGTTTAACCACGATTATTGGTGAATTTTGATGTTTATCTTCTACACTCTGATATTAATTGGAATTGTTTGAATTTTAAATGTCTAGTATTTAGTTTGCTTTGGGCACAGTAGCACTTCAAATATGGGTTTGATGGTTGTTTTGCATAGACCCGGATTCGGGTCGTTACAATTACACACATTCTTAAATAAAATGAATGATGGAAGTGGAATTTAGCCTTGAGAAGCACCATGATATATAGCACTAAAGATTAATCTCTGTTCATAACATGTCAACATTCTTCATATTCCTCCTCATACCCATCAAATCTTTCTATAAGACTTTTAATGAAGACAATAAAAATGGGATTTAATTTGTAAAGACTCATAAACTCTCATGAAAGTATTAGAACTAAATCTTACTTTAAAATGTAAACAAGAAGGTGGAAACTTTTTCAATTAATATTTTCTTAGTTATGATTTAACGGTCAAGCCTCTAAAATGAGGAGATTGTTATATACAGAAAACTTTAAGGTGGTAAATTAGTATTCTAGCAACCTAGGGGGAAAGAAGGATTATTGGAAACCTTAAAGGGATAAATAGTCAATATTGTTTTTAAAAAAAAAGGCAAATGCAAATCTCAGTCCCATGCATGATTTTGGGCAGATGTTTTGTTGCCGAAGATTCATGCCCTCGGATTATTTATTTAAGTTGAATGCACCAATAATCAAGATATTAAGTGATGAAAATTTGTACTCCCTAGCTAAATGTCAAGTGAAGTGTTTCATCATTACAGTGGGCACAAAGTAACAACCAATCACACCACCGGTGCATACTTTTAGGTGCAAGCGTTATCCATCCCATTCTATTGGACCACTTTCGTTTTATATTACCGCATTTATGTGCTCAAAATTTAGTTGTAAAAGAAGGAGATTGTTATATACGAAAAACCTTTGGTAGTAAATTGGTATTCTAGCAACCTAGACGGAAAGTAGGATTATTGGAAACCTTAAAAGGGGGTAAATCATAAATATTCCTTTTATACAAAAAAGGTAAATGCACATCTCATTTCCCATGCATGATTTTGGGTAGATGTTTTGTTGCTCAAGATTCATGCCCTACCATGATTTATTTAAGTTGAATTCACCAATCGCCGAGATAATGGTGACAACAATTTGCGTTCCCTCGAGTGAAGCATTGAGTAACAACGGCAAATTGTTTTTTAGTAATGTTTTCTAATCATAATATAGATTCAGTCACCTAATTCTTGGTAATTGGAATATAATGATACTTTTTAAAATAATTGATAATAAGTGCTTATTATAGTTCAAAGAGGATTTCTTCCAAAATTCCTTTAACATACTTGTAAATTATTTGTTGGTTATTATCTTGTGATGAGGTTACGAAGTTTTTTGAGGGCATTTTTGGAAGAAGTCATTCATGAACAGTAAAATGACAATAATCATCAATTGTTTTTGAAAAAGTACACTGCCTTCCAATTACCAAGAATTGGGTGATTGAATCTAGATTTTTTCGAAAAAGCAACATTAAGTGTTCATTCTAGCTTTTTGGTTTGGTGATCTAGGCCATTTTTCTTGTACTTGGTTAAATTTTATCTGTTATTCTCTCGGGCTGATGCTCGAGGGGTACTTTTGTCCGTTCGCTTTAGAATCTATACTATATATAACGAGAATAGGCCCATTTGGAATCGTGTCGAACAAAATGCACAACTTTTCAAAACAACCCGTAACATTATTAAGAGGATTTATGAATAAAAGGGTACAATGGTCAAAACTGCATTAAATTTTCAAAAAAATTTATAACTGTTCCCTTCCACTTTGACCCTTCTCTTCCTGCACATTGTTTCCCTCTTACCCTTATCTTCGTACACAGGTGCAGTATTGCACGTGCACCTTGCTATGAACATAATTTATTCTTTTCATATTAAAAAACAAAAAAACTGAAGAATCGAGCCTATTCCACCGAACCGTCATATTTATTGGGACCGTTTCTTTAGCGTGAAATGGACGGATGGATGCCGCGTTTCAACAAGGCCACACCCAAAACACATCCGCTCCGGTGGTATAACGGTACCCAATTTTTGGCCAGAGAAAAAATACGTCATATTTACCACATTTTTGTGGTCGAAATTTGGCTCTCCCTCACCTCTCATTCCATGGCCCCGAAGTGGGCTTTGTGGCTGCTCTGTTGGTCATTCGGCGAACACCTCATCGCCGTCTTATTGTTCTTCTTTTCATTCCTGGCCAGAAGGCTCTTGATCATTTCAATTTGTCGTAACTACTTTGGAAGGCTCTCCTGCCACAATTTCACTAGTTTAATTTCTGTTAATAACTAGAACGAATCTAACAAAAAGAGCATCTCATCTCATCTGACGCATTGTATCAACTAGCAGCAATCAACATGGCTGCTAATGCTACTGCATCGTCTCCTACTTGCTTCTGCAATAACCAGAAATGGAGAAGCCTGATCATGGCTTCAACAGCCTCCCCATTCCTTGGGCTTTCCCTTTCAAGTTCCAATCCTCACACAACGCGTGTTTGCTCAGCTCACAATCGTAGACGTGCCCCACTTGTTCTTCCCAGAGCAGAGTCTGGAGACGAGAGAAAGGAAGAGAATAGCAATAGCAATCAGTCGCCATCTGTTTCTATAACCCTTGATGACGTCAACCCGGTCGGACTCGGCCGTAGATCCCGCCAAATATTCGACGAGGTCTGGCGAAAGTTCTCACGGCTAGGTCAGATCTCTAGGACTCGCTCAGACGAGAGCCTCGATTCCCTTCTTATCCGGGAGGGTCCTATGTGTGAGTTCACCATTCCAGGGGCTCAGAATACCACTGTGCTAGTAGTGGGAGCCACCAGCAGGATTGGCCGGATTGTCGTTCGCAAACTCATGCTTAGAGGATATACTGTCAAGGTATACTTCTTTATGTGATATACAAAAACATTTAAAATCTAAAATTTCACGCTTCGATTGAAGTAGGAAGAATTTGAACTGTTACACTGCCCACTGAATTTTTTTTTTGATCTGTTTTCCCTAATGTGATTCCTTAAGCTCCTCTGTTTTCCTTCCACTGTCCTTTTTGTTAATCAATTAAGAATCGCCCTAAGAAACTAGAACTTAATTTAACCCCAAAGGGTTGGCCAGGTGGTCAAGGCTTGGGGCCTGAGGGATTGCTCCCTCCCAAGGTCTCAAGTTCAAAACCTCTTAGATGCTATCAATTCTTTGGAGTTACCTGCATAAGGTCTATGAGCCTTAGACTTACTCAGGCCACGTGGGTTGCAAGGTTTTGCATGGCCCTTAGGGATTAGTCGGTTGAGCGTAAGCGGGCCCAGATACCCTGAGTTCCAAAAAAAAAAAAAAAAACTGGAATTTAATTTCATTACATGTCGGGAGATTTATCAATCCATGGGAAGAAAGGAAGAAACAATTTATTTTTTTCTTACATTTTAAAGAAAAAATGCTGCATTATGATAGATAAAATTCGAACTGCCATGCTAGCAATACTTGTCACACATGGTGAATGTATACCTAACCAGAAAAAAAAAAAAAAAAAACTCCAGATTTCTAATTTTATATATTTGTCAGATAGATTTTTGATTGATTATGCCAGGCTCTTGTGAGAAAAGCTGATCAGGAAGTAATAGACATGCTTCCAAGGTCAGTGGAGGTTGTGATTGGTGATGTGGGTGATCCCTCAACAAGCAAGGCCGCTGTGGAAGGTTGCAACAAAATTATCTATTGTGCCACGGCTCGTTCTACTATCACTGGGGATCTCAACAGAGTCGATCATCAGGGAGTGTACAATGTCAGCAAAGCATTTCAGGTTTGCTTCTTGAAATACCTCTGTAACTGGATATTTGATGTATATAGTTTTCTTCGGAACATATTAGAAAGGTAACAGATTTATTTTGGCGACTCCTACAGAAAATTTGAGGTCTAGTACTGGTTGCAGGACTACAACAATAAGCTAGCACAACTACGAGCAGGAAAAAGCAGCAAAAGCAAGCTCTTGCTTGCAAAGTTCAAATCTGCTGAGTCGTTAAAGGGATGGGAAGTTCGCCAAGGAACCTACTTCCAGGATGTGGTTGCTGCTAAATATGATGGAGGAATGGATGCTAAATTTGAGTTCATGGAGACTGGCAATGCAGTTTTCTCAGGTAAGGCCACTGACCTGCTTCATCAGCTTAACTTAAATGTATATCCAACTTAACTTTAATACAATCAAACAAATGAAATTTTTGGAATCTGTTGTTCAAGCCAATAATAGTTTTATTTTGTTTCTAGATCCTTCAGTGATGGGGTAATATATATAGATGATTTGATTAGTTACATGATGCGGATACCATTAGGAAATTGAAAATAGATAAAAGAAAAGTAGAATTATGGATTTTTTTCCCTAATGTATACATTTTTTTTCTTTTACTTGTCTGTAGGGTACGTTTTTACTAGAGGAGGGTATGTGGAATTGTCAAAAAAAATTTCACTTCCTTTGGGGAGCACTCTTGACAGGTATTGTATGCTTTCATATTCTAGGGCTTATGGTTCTTAAGAGGAACTTGGGTATCAGTGGCCTTTCATCTTATCATATATGGCTGAGACATTAAAGACCAGTCACGCCTTTCATATGTGATTCCGTTCACTCTTTCATGGTTAGGTACGATGGTTTGATTCTCTCTGTTGGCGGTAATGGAAGATCATTCATTTTAATCCTTGAAGCTGGTCCATCTGCCGATACAACTCAAAGCAAAATGTATTTTGCACGAATGAGCACAAAAGTTGGATTTTGCAGGGTGAGGAATCGTCTACATTTGATGCAAAACATGTGATCAGTTCAAGTCTGCCAATATAATAATTCATTGTTCTCATATCACATATGACAGGTCAGAGTACCATTTTCATCCTTTCGCCCAGTGAAACCAGATGATCCACCACTAGACCCATTTCTTGTACATACTTTAACAATACGTTTTGAGCCAAGAAGGCAGGTTTGTATTTTATGTGAATGATTCAAAAAGTTAAGGTCCATGAGTAATGGTGGCCTCTCATACTTGTTTCTTTGAACTTATAAAATATCACACTTGTTCAAACAGTTGCATTGTCAAAAATAAATAGCATTATGTGTTGCTGTTCAATTCTACCTTATTGAAACATCTACGATGTTGCTGCTTTAAGTCTTCATAGACCTGAATCTGGTCCAAATTACTCCAAGTCTTTGTTTGTTCCCAAGAAAACATCTGGGAGAAAGAGATCTTTTACTGCCTTTTCTTAAGTATTTTTTGGGGTAAATTACACTTACCTCCCTTGAGGTATGACATAATTACACTTACCTCCCTTGGGGTTTCTGATATAACACTGTCACCCCTTGACGTTTATGTGTGAGTCACACTAACACCCCCTCACTACATTTTCCGTATTAAAAAATAAATAACTTTTGAATGTATGACTAAAAATTAATTTTCTAAATTAATTTTTAGTCATACATTAACAAGTTATTTATTTTTTAAAATTAATTTTTAGTCATATATTCAAAAGTTATTTATTTTTTAATACGGAAAATGTAATGAGGGGGTGTTAGTGTGACCCACACATAAACGTCAAGGGGTGACAGTGTTATATCAGAAACCCCAAGGGAGGTAAGTGTAATTATGTCATACCTCAAGGGAGGTAAATGTAATTTGCCCTATTTTTTGTTATCTCTATTATTATTATTATTATTGTTTTGTAAAATTAAATAAAATTATAAATTCTGGAAATATTTTTGCAACAGAGGGATAAAAGGGAAGGAAATTTCCTCAATTCCTGATCAGAAACTATTTTGAATTGGAAGGAGTTTTTGCTTTTGCAACTCACAACCTGAGCTCCTACAGCTTCTCTCTCTCTCCTCTCTCCCCCCCCTCTCTTCTTCGTCCATGCACAAACACAGAGAGAGATAGTTGTTATTGCAGCTTCTGTCTATTTCCCACAACACATGGCTTCATTGTGTTAGAGGCCTTGTAATCTGTTTGGGACTTATCACCAGGATTGGACTGTGTACTCTAAATCAGCTTTAAAAGAGCCTTGCATGGGAGGGAATAACAACTTGGGTTCTGAAAGAAGACTGTGAAAGTGCATTTGGACTAAATGTTTGCTTAGATGCTTTAAATTTCTGTCTGGTCTTAGGTTAAATCTTGATAAGAGCAAAATGTTGGGAATTATAGTAGATGCTGAAACCCTTTAGGGTGTTCCCAAATGATGGGGTGTCAACCCCAGGAGTGGTCTATTACTTACCTTGGTCTCCCTCTTGGAGCTAGGCCAAATGTGGCTAGTTTCTGGGACCTTGTGGTGGAGAAAATGAAGAAGAAACTAGCCACTTGGAAAAGAAGTTATATCTCTCTAGGTGGTAGGGTGACACTAATAAAAGCAGCCCTTATGAATCTTCCTGTCTATTATCTTTCTCTTTATTGGGCCCCAAGGAAGGTGATAGGCGTGTTAGAAAAATTGCAAAGGGACTTCTTGTGGGAGGGAAGAGAATCAAAAAGAGATCACTTAGTTAGATGGAGTAAAGTATATTTACTCAAAGTTCAGGGGGGCCTAGGTTTGGGTAATTTATATTTTAAAAACTCAACCCTTTTGGCAAAGTGGCTTTGGAGATTTGGAGGGGAAAAAGAGAAGCTTTGGCATAAATTATTATAAGTATATATGGCATTCATAGAAATGGGTGAGACATCAATCAGAAGGCAAGAATCCACTGTGCCAGTCCATGGAAAGCGGTATCGGCCCTTGCATCTCAATTCTATCCATTGGTTAAGTACTTTCTTCATTTTGGCTCTTCTCTTAGCTTTTGGGAGGATTGGTGGTGGGGTCCATCTAGCTTTGCTAAATCTTTTCCCAGATTGTTTTGTGTTCGCTTGTTACCTTATCCTCTTGTTTCTGATATCCTGTCTTCTGACTCTAGGGGCCTATCTTCGAACTTGCAGTTTTGCTGGGATTTGAGTTCCCTTTAAATGGAGGAACTTGGAGCCCTTCTAGATCAGCTTCAGAATATCTCTCTTGACCCATCCATGCTAGATTCTCATAGCTGGTCTTTGTCTTCTCATGGCTCATTTTCCACGTGCTCTTTTTTTACACACCTCTGTTCGAGTGGTAGTGATGTTTCCTTACCTTTTTCCCCCTCATTTCTTTGGCATGCTCTAGCTCCCCCCAAAGTCCTTATTTTCCTTTGGAAGTTTGGATTGCTTTACGTAATGGTATTAATACTCTTGATAACCTCCAAAGAAGAAGGAGGTTTCTAGCTATCTCACCTCATGTTTGTGTATTATGCCTCAAAGAAGTAGAATCGGTGGATCATATCTTATTACATTGTGAACTGATTTCTTCTATTTGGTACTTTTTTTTGGATCTTCTTGGTGTTAGTTGGGTTCAGCCGAGAACCTTTCCAGAATTCTTCAAACAATGGCAGTTTCCGTTCCTCGAAAGAAAAGGGAAGATGCTGTATCACACATCCTTTGTGCTACCATATGGTTGATTTGGCTAGCCTGGAATCGTTGTATCTTTGACGGAGGTTCCATACAAAAGCATAGAATTCTGGAGGATATTTTTGTCTGTGTTGCTGAGTGGGTTAGCATCAGAAAGGAATTCAGATCTGTTCCTTCTAGTGATATACTACGGGATTGGGGTTCAGTTTTGCTATTGGATCAGATTTATGCAGTTTTAGTATTGTTCATGTGGTCTTTTATGGTGTTATGTTCATTGTTAGTTGGGGTTTGTAGTAGTTAGTTTTTTGTGCTCTTTTTGTATCCCCATATCTCATGGGGCTTATGTACTTTTCTATTCTCTCTTCAGTTTTAATACATCCTTCATTATTCATCAAAAAAAAAAATGAAAGTGCCTTTGGAGATAAGCAATTATTCACAGCTGATCCATGGTCATAGGCACATTTTGAGGCACATGAATCTTTTCATGTTTTGAATTATTTGTTTACTTTGTTGTTTTTTTTATTTAGTCTCAGGTTTATGAATATATTTACGTTAAAACTTTGACCGAAATGGAAATAAAATCCAAAATTATTATATTCTTGTCTTCTTGGTAAAATAGATAGTTATTGAAGAGAAAATTTGTTTGAGAATCCAACTGTGACTTTAATAACATTGTTAAATATCATCACTTATCTTGATAAAAAGAAACGGGAATTATTCTATATCTTGGTCTTTCCTGATTCTATGCTCTTGCTGTAGAGGCCTATTGAAGGACCTGCCGGAACCAAGCAAGATCTGAGAAGCTTCAAACTTATAATGGAATATATAAAAGCCTTACCTGTAAGTGCTACCCTATGTTTTACTTCTTGTATTTTCCATAGATCATTCACTTTTGTTTTATATTTTGTTTAGTTAATTCAATTTTATGGAATGTAGTCCACAATTTTACATGATATCAGTATACATAGCGTCATTAACTTTATTCCAGTTGAGATATATCCACTGCATAACATTGTGAAAAATTAGGACAATATGATTCTTGAATTGTGCTTTTTCTTCTGTCTTCTCCTGTCTTCTATCTAGGATTTGAGCTTGTAAATTATTGACACCGATATACTGCATACAAACTCGGGCGAAAAGTAATGACAAATCTCATCCCCATCTCCACCAACTACTGGCTGAGTCACCACCCCCTTTGCCACTTCCATCAGCATCCATTTGCTGATATGTGTAATGAACTAGATTTGATCCACTCTCTGGGAAAAACAAATGTCACAAACTCCTTTCCCACTGGATGCCCAGACTCGACTGACTCTGAATAATCATAATATCCTGAAGTCCTGACTCCAGAACTACTACTAGAATGAGGATGATATGGTCTTGGTCCATATGGATAATCTTCTCCTTGATGATCATGATATCCAACTGCACTACCACTGGAGTCTAACGATGGTTGCGGTTGCGGTTGCAATGGAGGATACAGTCCTTGTCCGTATGGATAAAACTGTGGAATTTGTGGATAATCATGTGCATATGGAGGATGATGCGCTGACCCTGGATAATCTCCAAAGCCCAAGCTGCCGAACCTGTGCTGCAACTCATCATGAGGATAACTGTCATGTGGCAAGGTCTCATCACTGTCACGCTATACAGACTTCCCCTTGTCCCTTTGACTCTGACTATGTGAACCACCTCTGCGTCGCTGATATGACACACCGTGGTGAATGTCTTGTGCCGCTTAATATGCATCTGCCTCCTCCACAGTCAAAGGTACATGTTCACTGTCATCAGCACTACCTCCATTGCCACCACCAGATGGAGATGTGGATCCTCCTCCTGCACTACCGGTACCAGCGCCCGAGTCATGCTCGTCATCATCCTCATCCTCATCTATCCGTCTAGTACGTGCTGCATCCTCATGCTCCTCATCACCCCTATCAACTGAAACAGCATCAGAACGACGCCGATCTTTGTCTTCCTCATCATCTGACTGCATCCAATCATTCTGTACACTATCCAGCAGGGCAGCTTCTTTTTCCCTTGTCCACTCATCAAGCACATCATCCTCCTAAAAAATCACGTTCAGGTCTACTGGATTGTAGTATGTATCATCATGATCTCTCCTTTGTAGATTTCACACTTTCAACCTCAAATTATAGTGTACAAACACAAGTTCATGCAATTTCTTCGCCTTCAACCGGTTTCGAGCTTTCGTGTGAATTGCTTGAAACGTCTTCCAATTACGCTCGCATCCAGATGAAGAGCACACCGCACTTAATACCTTTAATGAAATTGATTTCAAGTGGGGTGCCTGTGAGCCATAGTTATTCCACCAAGAACCTACAAATTACAAAATACACATACAAATATACAATAAGGGTATCAACTTACATAGTTACATATATACAATAAAATGAAATAACTTAAAGTTATGTAATAAGATAATAAGATTCATTTGAGTCCCCGCACTTACATGGGAGGTCTCTTTCTCGTTGGTTGATAACTTTAGCATCTCTAAAGCGCCCGATTGCATCTTCATAATCTCTAATCTATTAATCAAGAAAGCAACATTTATTTAATGTGAAGGTTGTGACCTTCATGCAAATTAAGTAATAGTAAATTAGTAATCAAAGTGTATACTATATATATTAATCTCTACACTTAACTTTTCAACTTTACCTCATTTTCGGCTCGGGCTACTAGATTCATATTTGACTCCAATCTCTCAATCACGCGCATTAAGCCTTCCCTAATATCTTTGCGTGCAGACATATCGTATTTATACTGAAAAGCAGGATTAAGGAAGTACGCTGCGTATACAAGAAATTCATACTTCATAAAAAAAAGTATTAGACACTATAATAATATAATTTCTTATGAAATATTGGAACTAAATATAAACAAAGTTAACAATCAATAATACCTGCAGCGTGGATATCCTGATGCAACTGCTTGTTCCATTTCTTGTCAATGATCGTCCAAAATTGTTTATAGTGCTTCACTGAACTTTGCATTGCCAATTTGGCTCTATCGATCGCTTCATATAAGATGGTCATAGTTGGCTTCTTGTTCTAATCCACTAGTTTCAAAACCTTTGTTAGTGGCTCTATGACTTGAACCACAAATTCAATCTTCTTCCAAGTCTTTTTATGTAGGACAATCTCTACAACTTCCTTTGCCTCAGCTTTTTTTGTTTTTATTGGGCACACTGAATTCTCAACCTCATGACATTCATCTGATACAAATAATTGCTTCAAAGGAGCTCGATATCGATAAAGGGACTCCATAGCTATGAACTTTGTAGAAAATCTCGTAATGCCAGGTCTCAACAACTCTCGGCCCTGAGTAAACTTTGCTTTCATTAAATTGACCAACCTTGCATAATTGTAGATGAAGGAGGTTATCTTCTTCCCTAGCACAAGTCCCTCCTTAACCTTGTTCACTTTTGCAATGTCCTCCAATATCAAGTCAATAGTGTGGGCAACGCATGGAGTCCAATACAAATGCTTCTTCTCCATAAACAATTGTCCAGCAGCTTAATAGAATGCTTCATTATCACTGATGACTTATTAGGAATCAGGATAGAAGATACACAATTATTATGTAATCAAAATATCAACTTACCAATTTGTAATGAAATGGTAAATAGTAAATACATAATTACATACTTGAACAACGTTCTCCTCCCCTACCTCTTCCACCATGTCATCCATTAACTGAAATATAAATTCCTTTGTCTTACTCTGGTTTGACACGTCTACACTGTTCATAAACATTATGTGCCGATCACAATACACGAGAAAATTGATTATGTTTGCTGGAGTATGTGATGACCAACCATCACACATGATCGTCACTCCCCATGTCTTCTACTTTCTTTTCTGTTCATGTATATATCCTTTGATTTCATCAACCTCCTCTCTCAGATACTTTCCACTCATTTGTGTTGGTGTCAGCCCCCTAACATCAGGCCTTGCTTGTGCACTCACATCGAGCATACTTTGGAAATATGGAGTGCTGGCGGCGTTGAAAGGGATGGCATTATATGCAAAAAACTTCGTACATGCTCTCCCAACCCTGTGAATCCATTTAGTGCTAAATATGTCCTTTAAGCTTTTTTGCTTTGAATCACGTGACGGATACATATAAGGATCCATGCTCCTCAAATGATCCCCTTTACGTGCAGGCATATATGACATGGTACTCTCTCTCTGTCTATGGGACTAGGAGCCTCCCCTTTCCTCCCTCATGCTACGTGCACGACTGAACTCAACTCCTGCTCTTATATGCCTAGATGATCCTCCTACATCAAAGTGAGAAGGTCGTACTGATACAGAATGGCGCCTCAAGTTTATCATCCGCATACTCTCCATACTCTGACGTCGAGCAAAATCCATCTGCTCTCTCTCCCACTGCTCTATGTCATCATCATTGTAACCACTCCCATTCTCAGACCCACGGTCGAATATTTCTTCCTCGTTTAATGTATTTAATAAATGCTTTTTATCCCTCCATGTCTTCTCGTTTTGCATTTTTTCTAAGCCTCAATTGTTCTTGCATCGCCTGCATTATCTCATTTGAAACTTTTGTACACCCAGCTACATCACCCTTCTTATGTGTTAGGTGCTCCTTAAGCCTAATCACACCTCCTCACATATCACGTCCACAGTAATTGTACATGACATGTCTAGCATTACCTCCAACAATGGAGCAATGCTGCCACCCAACATCAGGTTCACGTGGCATGATTAAACCTATTAAAAATGAAACAGATTACAATATAAAATCAATCATACAACATTAAAACATATATCAAACAAAAACCAAATTTAAACAATGAAATACTTTTATTAAAGTTGTCGTCTTGTCGACAACTAATTTATAGATATTAATTATTAAATAAAATAATACAATAGCGAACAATTAACTTAAATATAAAGTATAGAATATACTTTAACAAACAACGTATAGTTTTTTGAAAATTGAAATAGCTAAAAAATATAAATATATACTTAAGAAACAAAGTATAGTTATTTGTGAAAAATCAAGAATATAATTACACAAATAACTTAAATATAAGTATAATTTCTTGTTATTAAATCAAATAATACAATAAATAAAATAATTTTAATAATTTTATTTTTTGCAAAATTAATGGAAGGACATACAACCTACTATGAAGTGATTCATGTGTCAATCAAGTGAATACATGAGGAAATATAAAAAAATAAAACATTAAACAAAATTTTCGGAATAGTAAAAAACCCCAATTTTCAAAGACTAATTACTCACTAACACAAGTGTTTTTTTTGCAAAAACTTCAAATTTAATAGTCTCTACTATGTTCTAGGAAGATTTTAAGACAGAAAGAAAGTTAAAATGAACCATAGAGGAAGAAATCACCTTTCTCGCAAATTTCCAAAAAACTATAAACTTTTCTCCAAAATCTCAGGTCTGCAACAATGGAGGCTTGATTTGTGTTTTTTTTTTTTTTTGAGGATTAATGGTATATGCTATATATTGATTAAAGTAAAAATCTACAAGTATGCTTCTGACCAACACAACAATCCATACTACTATACAGACCCACTAACAATCCCACTAACTCCCTTGTGAACACTTAGCATAGTGATGGAATAAGCAATTCCACCACCACCCAACTCCTCAAGCACATAATGAGGGGAAATGAGGTAACAATCCTATAACCGTCTTACAGAGAACCAGAGCGGCCTGACGCTAGTCCCCTAGATGCAGAATCCAACTGGCGCCACCCTCTCTATACACCCAAAATCTCTGATGATGCTAAGTCGTGGAGCTCATGAATAACCGAAGCCCATGATGTGATGGAAACCATAATGGTATCAAAAACCCCGATCCACCGACCTGCACACATCCTGAAAGATCCTGGAATTCCGCTCCTACCAGACATGCCATACTACTGCGTGAAACAGAAGGCTATAGATGATGGTACCATCCCTTTCTAGACCACTAATCCTCCACTGAGCAAAACATGCTCCAAGCGACTCAGGAAGCACCCATGAAACCCCAATCATCCGAAAAAGTCGCATCCAAATATCAGCAACGAATGGACACTGTACAAATAGGTGATCAATGCTTTCTCCTGCCCTCATACAGATAATGCACACCTGCGGTGATTTGTGTTTTGATTATTGTAGGAAGGTAGAATAAACTAAAATAGGGGGAGGGGTGAGAGGGATTTGAAAAACTCCTTTTCAGTAGGGAGAAATGAACTCGGGAACGCCAGAAATGGTGTCCTGAGTTCGACAAAGGCTTTTTAAAGCCTCTGTCCAAATTCTCGCGAGACGGACCGAGACGTCTCAGTATCACCCGAGACGTCTCGGTCTCGGCGAGATCTTGCCGAGACAAGAGGTTTTGTCTTAACCTATCTTCTCGATGCTCGGTATAGACTTGCCCAGAGCTGATACAACTCGGTATCGGCTGATACTTGAAACGTTGGTGCATGGTAATTTGCCCTATGTTTTTGGTATTCAAGTGTTGCTTTGGGTTTGGTGAATTTTATGTGACACACTTAGTCATGTAGAATGGAGACTGTATACACGCGTGCGCGGTGTGTGGGGTCATATCCTTGTCTCCTCATTGGGGGTTGTTGTTTGTGACACCTTGTATCCATGCCCAAGCATGATAACCATGTCCTTGCTATGAGAGATCCAACCAAGATGACCTATTCATCTTCAATGAGGTCCTATGTTAGCATGGCTGGGATTTTGTTACACATTTAGTGTTTCATAGAGAAGAAAATTTTGTGAGCATATTTAAAACCTCGTTATTTGATAGCAATACTGCTATACATATCTTGGATAAAACAAGTTTTTTGCATCCAAACCATAATAGTAATGTTGTTTAGCAGTGTTTAAGGGTGTTAGGTAGGTGAGTTGCCCTTATCCTATCTTGGATTACCCCTTGAAGCGTCCCCTAGAGTTGTAAGTTTTTGGGACCCTGTCATTGAGAGAGAGGAAAAAGGACTTCGCTTGTGGATGGGTAATTATCTGTCTTCTGGTGGTAGAATCACCCTAAAAAAGTCTGTCATGGCTAATCTACTAGTATATTGTATTTAATTGTTTAGGGTGCCTAAAAGAGTAGTGATCCTTGAAAAAGCACAAAGAGACTTCATGTCAGAGGCTGGAGGGACTAGGAAGACACATCTAGTTGAGTGGAAAAGAGTGTACAAGGTGAGGGATAAGTGGGGTGGATTTCAGGAATAAGGTCTCTCAAAATTTATCTCTACTGGTCAAGTGGCTTTGGTGGTTCAGCATTGAGTTGGAAAGTCTATGGCACCAAGTGATATTCAATAAATGTGGAAAAGGAGATAATTGGTAGTCCATTAACCTGAGGGTTCGATTTCTGAGTAGATGCCTACGGAAAGCTGTGGTTAGGTTGGCAGATTCCTTCTATCCCCATTGCTCTTGTGTGTGGGCTCTAACTCTTCTATTTGATTCTGGCATGACTGCATGAGTCATGGTGGGGCAAATTAGTTATGTCCATAGAGTTCCCACACTTATTCTCGGTTGTACTCTATTTTGATGCTTTGGTGTCCGATATGTTGTCATGGTCTGTAGATGGACTATTTGGAATCTGCCTTTTAGGAGAGATCAAAGATTAGTAGAGGTTTAGGAGTTAGCATCCTTGTGCGACTCCTTAAATGACTGTTTTTTTTTATCCATCATCTATGGATAAGGTCATTTGGTTTGCATCTCCTTCAAGTGCTTTGTCTTGCAAATATTTTTCAGTACATATCATCCAGATTGGTTTGATCCCCCCATGTCTCAGCTATGGAAACCCAAAGATTAAGGCATTTCTCTGGAGTCTGGACCGCATTTTTGTATAGGATAAACACTGCTGATCGCATACAGAGGAGGTGGAGGAGTTTTGCATTACCATCACATATATGTTTTTTTGTGTAGGAAGGCATGGGAGAGTATTGATCACTTTTTTCTACACTGCCAATATGCTTGGGGCATATGGACATGACTTCTCCAAATGATAGATGTATCTTGGGTGGTGATAGCATCTTTTGGTGCTTGGTTGAGCAGTGTAGGATTATGGGACTAGGGAGGAGTCATATATTGTATGGGATACTATTTCACGCTGTGGTGTGGCACATATGAATTGAGAGGAACTGTAGGATTTTTCTTGATGAATGCTTGTCCAAGCAAGGTTTACAACGACATTTCGCTAGGTGTCATTAGCGAAATGTCAACGAAATTTTGCCGAAATGTCATTGAAATGAGGGAAATTGCGCTAGAATAAAAAAAGAAGCTAAAAAATGTAAATTCCTGTCACTTCGCTAACATCGGGGAAAATCTGAAAACTTTTCCCTGATGTCGTCAGCATTTTGTTATATTTTGCGAAATGTCGCCGACATCAAGGAATCTTCGAAATTTCATTTTCAAGCTAGTTTCATGTTGCTACCTTGGAAAATAGCGAAATTTTGCCAAAATGTCGCGAAATTGTAAACATTGTGTCAAGGGAGCTGGTAATTGAGGCTATCCTTGTGGCGGTATCTTCTTGGGCCTCTTTCCATCCAGAATTCTAGGGTGGAGCTATTCCCAGATGGTGAGGGAGTGGTATTCTTTATGTTTTTCTACTTTGGCTATGGAAAACGGAGATGCTAGATGGAGGGTGTCAGAGGTTGGGTCTGTGAAGTTTGTGGATGGATGCTTGTTGGGCAACGCTGGACCTGCAAGTATTAGAGGGGCTGTTTAGGATCATACGGGGAGGATCTCTATCATTTTTAATGGGCCGGTAGGTGTTGGGAACTCCACTCGTATAGAGCTTTTGGCCCTTCAGTTTGATCTATTGGAGGCTAAACAGATGGGCATAAGGGATTTTGTGATGATAACAGTGCAGCTATGATTATTGGATGGATGCATAGAGGTGACATTGGGTCTTGGAGGTTCTCACAAATCATCACTAGAGCTAGATCCCTGGCAAAAGAGCTGAACGCCTCATTGAGTCATGTGCCTAGAGAGGCTAATGCAGTTGCAAATCAGTTAGCAAAGTATGGTGCGTCAAGATCATAATTATTTATAGGACCTCCATTTGAGGAGTTTGTGGAGATGTGTGGAGACTAGAGCTTTATGGATTTTGGGAAGTCGGGTGGAATTATGGTACATGAGATTTCAGGCTTCATAGTGGTCGAAGGTGGTTATCCCACATACCCTTACTACCTATGTACCTTTATCCTTCTCTATTTAATATATTTCCTCATTCAAAAGAAAAAGAAAAGGATTATATGATGAAGATGTCAAAACTTTCCATCATATATTAGTAGAAGGATTAAGTAATTTGGGGTTTGGAGCACTTAAATCATTGTTTGCAAGGAGAAGACTGAGTTGAAATTTATTCTTCATTTACTAGTTGAGTTGACATCATGAGATTAGGTTTGTGGACACTCACCACTCATGGGCTTCATGTGCTTTATATCCTTGTTTTCCATTTTCATAATCTAAATTTCTATTATTCATAAGAAAAAAAATGATTAGGTTTGTAATGAGAAGTCAAGTTGCTAAACGGAGCGAGTAGAGAAACACCAACATTATTCAGGAGATACAAGTGAATATATGAGCTTATTCAAAGAATAAAAATAAAGATAAACAAGAACAATAATAGGATGCAAATTTATCTAGTTTGTCAACCATTACAAAAAAAAAATAAAAAATTACATAGTTTGTCATGTTAGCAACTCTTAACTAGTGAAGGAAGTCTTGGACTGAGTGCTATCGTTTTCATGATTGTTAAAGAGAATGCAGTTGCAGGAATGTTTTGTATAGTGTTCAAATGTGATCTTACTGAAAGCAATGGATATAACCATGAGGTTTGTATGCTGTTTACATGGAAGAGATTCCTCGCTGAACTCTGTGCTTGCATACATTTGAGGAGGCTTCTTGGCTTCTCCTAAAACTCTATGCTTTACTGTTATATTTTTGTTATCTGTAACCTTGTAACAGCCCATCGTTTCTTCATTTAATCATCATCTACATGGTAACCATATATGCAACACTAAAAGTATGTTCCTTTTGCTTTGGCTGTTAGGAATTTCAACATTTTATATTTCTGTTCTTATCAGTGTGACATTTGATATTTGCAGGCGGGTCAGGAAACAGATTTCATACTTATTTCATGTACAGGATTGGGAATTGAACCTAGCAGAAGGGAGCAAGTTCTGAAAGCTAAGAAGGTTATCATTTGAATTCTTGTTTCTTGATTGCTTAGCAGCTTTTCTTCTTATATTATGTTTGCTAAACTGATTTGAAAGTATATTCTTGAGTTTAGGCCGGGGAAGATTCACTGAGAAGATGTGGCCTGGGCTACACAATTGTTCGCCCTGGTCCTTTACAGGTACATCATTCACCATGATAGCATGCATAAAACTCTGTACTGGATAACTTAGGAGCAGATAAATCAGAGCCGCAGACTTTGAAATTACTCAAAATCATTGTTTTACATTGCAATTTTGAATTGACCAAGTCCTTGACAGGTTGAATTTATTCCAAAAATCAGATTTGACTGACTGACACAGAAATTCTTAACAAGGTTCAGCTTAGATGGTTGGAGATTGACAAGTCATGGAGTGGGCATCGTCTACAGCGGGGGCTGTAAACAGCCCCTCACATGTATGGTGTGGGGCCCCCACGGAATGTGAGGGGCTGTTTACAGCCCCCGCTGTAGAGGATGAATGCTCCAAGTCATGTTATCCCAGCTAGTTCTGGTCCAGTTGGAAACTTACAGGAGTTACAGTAAATGTTTCATACCAGTGCCCAGTCTCTACTATAAGAATCCTTCCGCTATTTATTTCCTGGTTAGCCTGGTGATAAGGAATCATTGTGTGACATGTTTTTCCAAATGGTAGCTCACTTGGCAACACTGTCTTGGCTTATTGACAAGATGTTATTTTAGATGGATGGTCTACATTGACCACATCACCACCCCCACACACGGAAAAACATGTCATACACAAAATTAATCCTGGTGAGCAAGGCCATTATACCTTACCCCATTATTTATAATTAATCTCAAAAATTTCTTTTCTTGAGTGTATTTCTTTTGTTTTATAATTTTGTTCTTTCTCCTTTTCTTGTCTGCTCTCCCTCTTACTTGCCATGTTGCAATGATTGTACAAAAAAATTGCAGTTGGAAAACCTTTCCTTCATGACTCCCTACCAGAAATTTTGAAAAATTAGAAATTGATTTTTCCAATTAAATAAACCTGGAAACTCCTAGAGAGGTGTAAAATAGAGCATCCTCAATGGCCCAAAAATATCTTATCCAACCAATTGGGATTTGACAACATGGATTCTGTTCAGTCATCTGATTCATTATTATATTTATTCAAATAATTTCTAACTCATATTTAAAGCTGTATTGATAATCGAACTGGAATTTTATCAAAATTATTGAATCAAGGTTTGATCAGATCCATTAAGGTTAAGCTGGTTTTTGTACATTAGTATATTTTTTCACAATATTTATTGATAATTAAGAACTTAAAGCAATGCTTGTAAAGATAAGATGACTGATTTCTTCTTTTCATTGATAACTATTAAATCAAAACTCTTTTTTGATTTAAAAATATTTTATAATATAATCATCAGGTTGATAGTATAAATAAATTATTATTCATTCTCTTCTTCCTTCCAAGTTAACGTTTCTAAGTTTACAAATGATTCTACACCATTTTTTGTTTTCTTTTTGATACAAGCAATTTCAGGCATCTACATGAATTTGATATGGTTCAATTTTATTTTTTGGTCCCTTATGTTATTAAAGTAGATAGAAATGCCATAAAATATATGAATAGATCTTAAATTCCATTATGGTCTAGTCACAATTGCTTTGATTGTTGGATCACCAATTGTGACTAGACCATCAGTGCACTATGAAATAATGGTTCAACATAAAATAGAAACTATATATTGTAAATCTCTGTTGGACCTGGTTTGATAGTCTCGGAAGTCTGGTTTTGAAAACACTGCTTCTGATCACATTTTGTCCAAGTACTCAGTTTCCATTTAGCGAATTTGGATCCAACAGGTTTATGTTTTTTGACTCTCTCACATGTGTTAGCACTTAACCTTATTTTCCCTAGTCTTTCCACGCATAAATCTGAGCAGGTTCTTCTCAGCTACACTGTCTTATCGACATGTTGCTTTATGTTGCACAATATTCTGCTTCATCATCATACAATTGAACGTAGTTGTCTACAAGTTTTATTTTCATCTTGAGTGGTTTGATCATATAACACTAATAGGTATGTCTATGTCCCTGTAAGCTTATGTCCATAAGAAATTGTACAACTTTGAACATTGTCGTTCTTAAATCAGCCATCAGGGTTTTACAGTGCTTCTCCCATAACCTTTTGGCATTTTTCTAATCCTTGAAATATTTTCAAACAATCTGGTTAATCAGAAACCAATCTTTCTTTTGTGCTCCATGGTTTCCATCAATTTGAATATTATTTTACCCTACAACTTTCTTATTTTTCCTTTGCTACCATTCTTTTCAAGAACAATGATGGGAGAGCATTGTAAAATGCTGGCCCAAGACACATGGAATCAGGGAAGATTATAGATGTTCTTTTTAGATCAATACTAGGAGAGTTTTATTTTGTTATGATTATATTTTTATGCTCAAAAATTATTTTAGGTATCGAGTGTGTTAAGAACTTTGGACAAATTTTTTTATGTGCGTAAATTCCTATTTTAGTAGATATTTTTAGGTCTTTTAGGATTATTTAAGTATCTGTTTTAGTTTTTTTTCCCTTCTGATCTGTAATAATAGAGGATATTTATTAAAATATATATTTAAGTATATGTATTAGTTAGGAGCTTTAAGTTGGTCTAAGGTTTGTTGGTAAGCTTATATGAAGGCTTTGATATGGGTTTTATTAGAGGATGACAATAAGCAATAAAACTATAAAAGTTACTTGTTTCTTTGTTTGGAGATGTGAGTAGTGGTGTTTCCCACTCTTTAGTAGTGTATTTACTATTAAGTAGCGGCTGCGTTCCTTATGTTCCTTTTTCCATTTCTTATGGTCTTGCTTCCATTGTTCTTGGTGTATTGAAGGATTGCAAACGTCAACAAAATTTATTCACTCTTCTATAGTATTTTATTTATTATATGGCAGTTAACATACTTATTTTCCTTCTCCCTTTTTTTTAACATCCACATTTCTGTGCTACCTTGTGATACGATTACTGCATCAGGGAGAGAGGGGGAGAGTTGAATAGTTTCACTTGTGCTAGGTGGTGTATAACTATGTACATGGTCAAAATTGAACACTAGGCTGGAAAACTGGAACTCGGAAGTTTTCCTCTCTCTCCCTCTCACTTGTTATTGGCAGTCTGGTAAAACTTAAGTCTGCTTGAAGACCTTGATACTCTCACCGTTCTATAGGTAACTCAGAATAAAGTTTCTTTCAATATGACATATATCAGATGGTTCTGTTAAAAATATAAACATATCATTGTCTTACTTGAGTTTTTTGAAAAGGTTGCCTGAACTTCGGCAATTTTAATAAATTTTCATCAGCCAAGTCTTGCTTCAATTATTTGAGATCAGCTGAATAAGTTATGTTTACGATTTTGCTCTTATGATGCCATTAGCTTCACTGGATCAACTCTTCTCACTACTGTCAATATTTTGTTTTTCTGAACAACATATTAGTTTTAATTTTAGAACCAACGGAAGACCATGTAATTTTGTCTGGTTAACCGCGATATTCTTATATCTACTTTTTCTTTTGTTAATTTGTTAGCTTTTCCACTACACAATGCATATCCTAGTCTAAAAACATTGGTCCTTGCAGGAAGAACCTGGTGGTCAACGTGCACTCATTTTTGATCAAGGAAACAGGATCACCCAGGTAAGAATAAAATATCCTTCATGATATGGATTGGTAAGTTGTTAATTACTGAATTCGCAATCTCAACGTCATTTGTGCGTTTAGGGTATCAGTTGTGCAGACGTGGCAGATATCTGTGTGAAGGCATTGCATGATTCAACTGCAAGAAACAAGAGCTTTGATGTGGGTACTTTCATTTTAGGTTTCTCAGAACCGGTCAATTAAGTTAGGAATTAGGACTTAGAGATCGTTTTTTTCTTTTTAATTGTCGCCAGGTATGTTATGAATATGTGGCTGAGCAAGGGAAGGAACTCTATGAGCTGGTAAGTGATTTCGTCAATTGCTTTGTGTGCTGGATTTCATGAAATGCATAGGGATTTAAATATATTGGGCTGGGCTATTCAACTCTCTGTCGCAACATTTGATGGAAGGATGACCTGGACCTAAGCCCATTGCAGGCCTAAAAATGAGGCTGTGTCCCATCTCAAGATTCTGAACAATAGATATTTGAGTCTATATTTTAGCTTGCAAACCAACACCCACTTTTCAAACTTTCTGTTTCATTTTTTAAGGGGAAGTGTTTTGTCTCTCTCTCTCGCTCTCTCTGGTAGAAGATATTAGTTGAAAATGATTCCAATTGTGGAACCCAACTAGTTTGGATAAATCATTTGGCTTTTGTTATTGTTAGTAGTTGAAAAGGAAATTAGCTTTTTTTTGTTGTGTCTAAGATAGGAAATGAAATGAACCTATCCAAGAGTATTTAGGAGTAGCCAAATAAGGGAAGACAAATGGAAATATCTTATGATGGCTTGGGCATGTGATACAAAGATATGGAGAAGGTCTTATGAGAAGGTGCAAAGGGATGTATATTATATGGGATCTAAAGGGTGAGTGTTAGACCAAAGAGGACTGAACTAGAGTTGGTTAAAATTTTTGAAATACACAATCTGATTAGAGATATAATTTTTGAAGTGTTAGGATGATGGAAAGAGATTCTTAAGTCGACTCCAGCAAGTTAGGACAAGGAAAATGTTGTCATTTGTGTAGGCATTTTACCTGTGATTATAGATTGCTATTATAGTTGCCAATTCTTTAGGGCACTCCAAGCTTGCTATTACTCAACAATCTATACTATTAGTAAAGTTAACCATAGGGAATATTCTCCAAGATTCTGACCCTTTCTCTTTTGATTGCCATAAATAGTCCATTGAAATTCTCAAAAAGGCCACATTATCCTAAATAAAACTACAAAACTACCAAGTGCCTAAATTCTCAAAAACACTATGTCATCCTAAATAAACCTACCCAATGCCTATCCGTTAAAACAACCACCACCTAAACTGATCCCACGTAAACTACGTGGATACCTGCATACTGCACGTGCGTCCTCTAGTATCAGTGAAAACAAACTGCTTTATCCTCTTTAGATTGAATCAGAAGCATGATTCTTGCTCCAACTTCTCTGTCAACTTTACCTTCAGAATATGTATGCCAAGTTATGCCAACTGTACCTTCAGTACATGTCCTTTTGGTCTGCCTTTTTCATTTAGTGGAATACATTCATCACAAAAGACTATAGAAGCATCTCTCCAAATAAAAAATATGCAGTTCTAATCCAACAAGACGGTACTCGCCAATATCTCCCTCTTTATTGTTTATTGATCCATGATACAGAATTGAGTACCAATGGAAATTGCTTGGTTCTCAATTCTTAAAATGACATCATTTTTGCTACTATTTGATATTTAAGTTGTCTTCCATGTTCTCAATCTTACCAAGTTCTCTCTTCAAAACTATATTTTTGCACATCATATCTATTTTGGATACATGAAAACCACATTATATGGAGATAACATACACCAAAGCATCTTCTCGTGAACATGAGCTGTTATTCAATTTATAATTATAACAAAACCTTATTATAGATATAAATATATTGTTTTTTTTTCGGGTAGTGAAAAAAGGTAATATATTGTTAATAGGGCCTCTCTGACTCACAACCAATTAGTCTTGTTATTACTACTGTTCCCTTATAGACATCTTTACTGATATTGAGATGTCAATTGGGTATAGATTCTTAAGCCCAAGATTGGTCTAACAATACAAGGGCCCTTGGATTAATTCTAGGACCATTACACCTGAAGCCAAGCCCAGACCCTAGATAGATTGGCTCCAAATGCATTTGTGCCTCGCAGGACATGATTAGCAGACCTCTATTGGGTTACATTTCTTCTTCTATTTGCAGGTTGCGCATCTACCTGACAAAGCAAATAACTATCTAACTCCAGCATTATCAATTTTGGAGAAGAATACTTGATCTGGCGTAGTAATTATTGATTCCTTTGTAAAGGTGAAAAATTATATAGTTTTCCTATTTACACTATTGCATTTTGTGTGTAAGCGTCAGCCTTGAGGCTTGTATTCCGTTGGTAAACTGTGGGGTGTATCATAGATGGGTCGAGCTTGACATGCTTAGCAAATTGATGAAAGTGTTAACATTTGGGCTATATTGGAAGATATCATTTTTTATTTTATGTTTTTTATGATGGTATGTGTGAACAAGAAGAAAGATAAAATCTGAGTTGTATTGTTTTATTACTCATTAAAAGCAAAACTGTCAATTTTGCTATCCACCTGTTTTTTTGTTCCTTGTAGGTAGTAAGATTACCATTTTGTTTAGATAATTTTTGTATACTAAGTGTCAATCCTCTTATTTTCAAAAGAATTATGATATTTTCAACGACTAGTAAACATCATTCATGATAGATATTATAGTCAAAATTAATTTTCAAAAATAAGTTATTATAGGCGTGTCAAACTCATGGCCTAAGCATGGTTAGCTCATGCAAGTTTCGTGCCAAAAATCCAAAGGGCCAAGGCGGCTTGTGCCGTGCCCAAAAGGGGCCCGGCCATGCCTGCCCATCCAACTCGCTTAAGTTTCAAATTCTCAAAATAAAAGAAGTCATCACTAAAACGGGGTTCATAAGAATCACAAAGTTTGTATTCATTTGTAGTTTAATAAAACCAAAAAAAAAAAAAAAAAGAAAGAAAACTTGTAATATTTTACATTGGACATTGCAAAAACATACACTAGGCAATGTCAGGATCCCACAATTTTGGATATCATTTTTGTAATGCTTCTAGACTTTTACTTTCTCCATTCTGAACAATGTGGGATTTTGGGGTCTCATAAAACTCTACTTCATTCCTATTTACGTATGTTGGAGATAATTCAAACTCCAAGGTTTTAGTGTTTCTATTTTATAGGGTTTAAGTTGATTGGGATTGTTATTAATTGCTATTTTGTATGATTAGGAAATTCAGTTTGAGAAAAAGTAGAAAGTTGGAGTCATAGTAGGAGTCTATATTGTGGGGGGTTATGTAGAGTCTATTTAAGGTGAATTCTTTTATATTTTACGTATGAAGAGATCTTATATGTAGAGATCTAGAAAAAAAAATTAAGATTTTCAGTTTTATGTTTGGGCATATTTTCTCTTTATTATTGCCTACAATTGGTATCGGAGCAAGGTTCGACGAGAAGAAATCGTGGCATGTAATGTGAATAATGTAACTGGATCTTAGCAGAATGTTCCTATATTTAATTGTAGTAATTATCAATTTTGGTGCATTAAGATGAAAACCTTGTTTATCTCTTATGATTTATGGGATTTGGTTGATAACGGCTATGAAGAACCTGTTGAGTAGGAACGGTTGACAACATCCCAACGTAATAAATTGAAGAATAAACAAAAGAAGGATGCAAAGGCTCTTTACATTATCCAACAAGCTTTGGATGATACGATATTCCCAAGAATAATGGCAGCAAATAGTTCAAAAGAAGCACAGGATATCTTAAAAAAAGAGTAAAGGTATGTCGAAATTGATTAATATAAAATTAAGAATCAGTTGTAGTTTTGAAAATTTATCTATGAAAAATTTAGAGTCAATTCAAGAGTTTTTCTCATGAATTAGTTCGGTAGTGAATTAAATTAGATCATATGGAGAGGAATTAATTGATCAAAAAAATTGTTGAAAAAGTGTTACGGAGCCTTCCTTCTAAGTATGATCATGTAGTTGCAGTCATAGAAGATTCATTGGAATAAGTTCATGAGCAGCGTTTGAACAAGAATACAGAAGATTCATTGGAGCAAGCACTTCAGATAAAAGTTGATTTGGAGGAAGGATATGATCCTTTTGGAAGAGGGCACAAAGTAAGAGGTTGTAGACATGGAAATAAATTTAGAGGAAGAGGCAAAGGTCAATTCCGTGATGATCAGAGGAATTATAATGAAGGTAACAATGCTTCCGCATACTTGTATTGTTCAATTTATTGCGAAAGAACAAATCATGTTGATAAGGACTATTATTATAAAAGCAATCCAAATAATAGACCCTGCAATACTACAAGTGTAAAAAGTATGGCTACAATGCAAAATATTGTTATCAAAATATTGGGGAAGAAGAAAATTTTCATGAAAAAGAGGATATAAAAAAGGATAAAATTGAGGAGATATTGCTTCTTTCATGTCTTTCTAAAATGAATAATGATGTATGGTATTTAGACAGGAGATGTAGTAATCACATGACTGGAAATATGAGTTATTTTGTGAAAATTGATGAAATTATCAATCCATAAGTGAGATTGGGTGATAATAATCTTATCAAGGTGCATGGAATTGTTGTTGTTTGTCACAAACTCTGGAAAGAAGTTGATATCTTATGTTATGTACGTTCTTGGGTTAGCTCAAAATTTGATAAGTTTGGACCAATTGATGACGAAGGCTTAGTATGCAATTTTTGATAATGATGAATATATGATTTACAATAAAAAATTTCATGAAGAAAGATATTCTCTATTAAAATGATATAAAATAATATTTTCACACTATTATTTTCAAAACTTGGTGTCATAGCATCTTTTGACCAAGTGAAGATTCCATGTTGTGGTACATATGGTTTAGGCATTTAAATTTTGGCGAGGATGGTGGTAAAGGCGATGAAGATGATGATGATAGTGAGGGACATGACGAAGTTAAATTAGAAGGAAATTGTAAGGATGAAGATGTTGATGATGATAGTGTTGGTAATAATCTTGGAAAGGATTATTAGATATATCAAAGGAATACTCAATTTTGGGATATATTGTAGATTGATTACGAACTTTAAATTGGTTTCATTTTCTAGCAGTAATTGGGCAGATTATATTTATGACAAAAGGAAGTACTTCAAACTCTAAGGTTTTAGAGTCCCAATGTGAATTAAGGTTTTAGAGTCCCAAGTTTGAATTAAGGGAGAGTGTTGAATTAAGGGAGAGTGTTGAAGATAATTCAAACTCTAAGGTTTTAGAGTCCCAATGTGAGATATTTTAGTATTTTATTAATTGCTATTTTGTAGGATTGGGAAATTGAATTTGAGAGAAAGTAGGAAGTTAGAGTCATAGTAAAGTCTATTTAGGATAAATTTTTGTATATTTTATATATGTAGAGATCTTATAATTAGAGATCCAAAAAATAAAAGAAGATTTTCAGTTTTATTTTCTCGCTTATTTTCTCTCTATCCTTTTTTTTTTTTGGTAGAAAAAAAAATTTTGTAATGAAATTCTTTAATGCCATACCCGACAGACTTTTCCGATCCATCGGACCACAAAAAATTTGCTGTCATATTCACGCTCTCATGAAAGCAGAGTCAAACGCGTCGAAGTTTCAAGGAAGACGCCTAGTAGTCGAAGAGGATGGTGGCCTGTGGGGACCACGCGGAAACTCTTTGGATTCACTCTCTCATGGGATATTATTATTCTTTTCATTTTTTTTCCTATCCAGTTCCTAATTTCTACCAACAAGCGTCGAAAAAGTCTGGGTTTCCGACTGGAGGCGCCTTCGTTACTCCTCTCAGGAAAGCTAATAGGTTTTCTTTTCTCTAGCAAAGTTGCTTTATGTTGATGTAACAATTCTCTGAAAGCACTAGAACACGGTACGCGCAAACGAAAACTGAAGCGATTATAGATAACAGCCCTGTCAAGTGAATTACCGATAAGGAAAAGAAAGAAAGAACGAAGAGATCAGATAGAGAGAGCGGGGCTTATGTTTGGAATATGGAGAACGTCAAAAGGAGAAGCGAGTTTCTTAACATGATCAAGGTATAATAGTTCTACAACTACTGGCTTTTCCCATGTTTTTTTTATGGTTGGTTTTTCGATCTCTATCTTCATGGCTGTTTTTCGATCCCTATCTTCAAGATAATTTACGGGGCCTTTTTCCTTACCTTCCCTAATTTCGAATCATATCTATGCTAGTGACCTGATATTGTAAGATTTGCGATAATTTCTTCGATACTTAAATTCTTTTCCCTCGATTTGATGGAGGTGTTGGGGGGTATTTAGATACTTCAGTAATATAATTTCTAAATATCAGCGGTTTATTTGTTTTCAATTCGGTTATAAAATGAAAACGACAACTCACCACATATAGATGCTGTACTACTTAATCAGTCTTTGGGAACCCTTAACAACCTCAAAATTTTCCGCCATCTTTCAAACATAATTCTCTCGATTCCTAAAATTTCTTAACCAAAAATTTGCGGTGAATTGTCGTTACGAATAGGGTGTTTGCTTTCTCGCAGTTGGTTCTGGGTGATTAAGGATCTGTGCTCATGATTTCTCGGTGTTTTTGTCTTTATGGGACGGGCTCAAAGAGTGCTGCGTGTCTTAATTCATCTTCATCGGACACCGGAAAAGGGCGAAGCAAGTCATCGTATAATCGAGTGGCTCATGGATTCCATTTAGTGGAAGGGAAATCCGGTCATGATATGGAGGACTATCATGTGGCAGAGTTCCGGCACAATAAGAATCACGAGCTCGGACTCTTTGCCATCTTTGATGGCCACCTTGGAGATCGGGTGCCAAGTTATCTTAAAGATAACCTTTTTAACAACATACTGGAGGAGGTACCCTATCCCAACATTCAATATTCTTCCATTTCTTTCACTTATCTTTTCCTTGTCATTTAATTTATAATTTTATATTATCCATTAGCTAATTACTGTCAAAAAAAAATTTTTTTGCTTTTTGTTTTGTTTAAGATCGAGTTGGGAAAAGCAGCTCCTTATCGTCAATATTATTATACTTATTGTCTTTTCGTTTTGTAGTTTTTAGTTGTAGGTGTGACAGAAGGCTTCATGGTACGGGTTTTTGAAAATTTTTAGTGCTTCTCATTCTTCTTATTTCAAGATTAGAACTTCTAAATAATCTGAAAGGGATTAGGAAATTATGTCACCCCAGAAAATTTTCAAAACCAGTATGTCCTTCAAGTTTTCAGTTTTTTTTTTTCATTCCATGAATTGTGCTTTCAATCCTTTCTTTTTCATCCACCTGTATCAATGCCCCATAAAAGTAGTTTGCCAAAAAAAAAAAAAGGAACCAAATTATCATGTTAATATTCTTTTTCTATTTCCAGCCAAATTTTTGGAATGACCCTGAGACAGCTATAAAGAATGCCTACCGATCTACTGATAAATTTATTCTGGAAAACTCTACGCGGTTGGGTCCTGGTGGTTCGACAGCAGTTACTGCTATTGTTATTGATGGTAAAGACTTGTGGGTGGCAAATATAGGTGATTCTAGAGCTGTTTTGTGTGAAAGGGGCTCTGCAAATCAGCTTACTGTAGACCACGAACCCCATATTGAGCGTGAACGCAGAAAAATTGAGAAGCGGGGCGGCTTCGTGACAGCTCTTCCTGGTAAACTTATTTTATCAAACTATATATCCAAAATGTTCTTTCATTTGTTGTTTTCTTTTACTTATTTATTTTCTAGAGGACTTAGTGACAACCTTTCTACTTCCTGTGATAGATTGTTTATGTATTTATTTATCTTTCAACTCGTATTTCAGGAGATGTGCCTCGTGTTAATGGCCAACTTGCAGTTGCACGTGCATTTGGAGATCAAAGCCTCAAGGCACATTTAAGCTCAGAACCTGATGTTAGACATATTCCCATAGACTCAAGTATAGAGTTTATTATATTGGCGAGTGATGGTTTATGGAAGGTCTTTTCTGACTCAAAAATCACTTTCTACTTTCTGAATTTCTGTCCCAAAAGTCACTTTTTAAGTTCTTTTTTTAAGCAAAATCCATCTTTCTTGGTTTTAATTGAGTTAATCTCAACCATTACATTTACTTATTTGCTTACAAGTGATGTAGTCGTAAATTTATTCTTTTTGTGTGTGTGTGTGTGTGTGTGTGTTGTGTGTGTAATTTATTGTCATTTACTATAACGTCCTAATGATATATTGTGTAGGCATGGAGGCATGTTTCATTTCTCTTATATAAAAAATAGATTTATAATTTATTAATTATATTTTCCTCCTTTAAAGCTTAAATTTTTTATCCAAAGAGAAAACTAGGCTGTACTCCTCTGTTTTTTTGTTTTTGTTTTATTGAAAATTCACTACTGTGGAGTAACCATATGATAATCTCAATATATAATGTGCAATACTCTTATAAACATTTTAATGATGTTCTGGAAACAAGATCAGATAGTGAACTTTACAGTTGGGTGGCCCGATTCAGCTTGGTTCAAATCAGACTGATTTGAACCAAGAGGATTTGTGAGTGGTGTCTGCTATGGCTTTGAAAAGGGGATGTAGAGAAGAAAAAAGGGGGAAACAAGTGGAAAAAACCATAGCAGTTTTTTTTTTTTAAAGAAAATTTGAATAACTTTTTGAACCTTTAGTTTAAATTCACGACATGTAGTTTTCTTCTGTTTATCCCCATAACTATTGTTTTGGGCTGCATGTCTAGCATCTTTACGCTCTTTTGAGAAAATAAGGAATTGGTGCTATGATATTATGACAAGTTGGGTGGTTATTAAACGTGACACTGAATGTTAGAGCTTCGGGATAAAGAAATAGTTTGATGTGGTATGCATCAAGTTGACCTGCTATATATGGTGGCCCGAACTGAGGTTTTTTTTGCTTTTAGTCTCTAATTTTTGAAATGTATTTCTGCTTGAAATATTTAGTTCATGTTAACATACTAGTTTATTTCAGTTGGACTTTTAATTATTTATCGTCCACTTTTTGACTAAAGATTATGAAAATTTGTTTACTCTTCTTGTAGTGGTGGCAATAGGCAAGCATTGCACATTAATATAGCAGCTTTCATTTGTGCCAAAGCTTGATCCAGCCAAAAATAATCCCATAATGAAACTTGTCTTTGATACGATAGGGTTCAAAAGTAAATCTGAGAAAATGATACTTCATTTTTACAAATGTACAACAATATAAAAGCAATAAGAACTTTAGAAGATCTATGACTATATGAAAGGAGACTAAGAGAATAATAAGTCCCGCTGAACAGGTATATAATAAGCTCTACAGTACTACAAAAAGGGCATGAACTTTTTTCCTTTTTATGTGGATTGAAAGAATTATAAAGATGAAAGCTAGAAATGTAGACTACATTAGATTCACGAAGAATGATGATCAGAGTTATCAAGGTGGTGGGGGGATCAAGGACAGCTGAAAGGATCTTACCAAAAATAAAAGGATGAAGAATATACGGCACTTGAGGCTAGGGTGGGTAATGCCATTGAGGAGACTAGGGAATATTAATATTTACAAAATTATGACAATAAAAGAGAAGTTAGCTTTAGTCAAAATGAAATAGGAATATCTCTGTGGCTAGATACTATCAACATCAAGGACAGATTGGTATCCCTTTATGGACTAAATTTTGATGATTAGGAAAATGTTGGATTATTGGCTTGCTGTAATACCCATAAACATGAACAAAGGAGATCCCCGTGGTTGTATCAATATGCAGATGTAAGCTTATGCGGTACTGCTAACATGTGTGAAATAACTGGTTATGAGAACAATGATTTCATAGTAACAACAGGCTTACACGAGGATTCAGCTATGAACCTTTGTCATTTTGCATTGATTATGGATTAACGATGACACTTATGCACACAATGAGGTTTTGATGGAATTTAACTACATATGCAGTAGCTGTGTATAGGAATTGTGGACTTGGAATCAAAATGTCCAATAGTAAGTCAAATTAACACCAAAATACACGGCATAAATCTTTGTTACAAATGTAAATGGGCTGAATCATGAGCAAGAATTGAAAGCAATTTTTTTTTTGAGAGAATTCACTTCTATAATCTTTAAGAACTCTCCAGAACGGAAGATCTATTGAGATGGATTTTGCATATATGATTAGAAATGTATTACTTACTTGGAAAGTGCTGTTATGTTGTTATTTCACTAGCAAATTCTACCCAAGCTAAAAGGTAAATCTTACAATGTGACTTTTTTGGCTACGATTTACTAGCAAAATGCTGTGCAATTAAGAATAACAAATTCATGGGACAAACATATTCAAGATGATGATTTGGGGATGGGTGTATAGGTAAACAAAAATAAGGAGTAAATGTAAACTAAGAATATAGAAGTATCCTTTGTTGGTATTAAAATAAAAGAAAGTCTATTGAGATGGTCAACTTGCATTAAGAATGAGCCACAACGGTACCTTTGAGATGAGAGACGATGCAAGTTAACGGATCCAAAAGGGTATAAGTAAGATCAAAAGGGACATGGTTGGGAATGGTTGGAAATGTTTAGAAAGCATGTAGGCTCAATGAAAATATTTCTTTGAACAGTCTTGGGATGGGTTAACTGGAGCTTTATTGCTGATACCAAATGGTTGGGCCAAGGCATTGTTTTTGTTATTGATCTAAATCTTATACATGTGTATGTTTTTGGTGTGAACATAGACATTAATTGGCGCAGTACGTGGTACAACAAAGGCCATGTAAATTTCATGATTATGTCATTATGCGTTCTTGTAGGTCTTGAAGAATCAAGAGACTGTTGATATGGTGAAATCTATCAAAGATCCTCAAGCAGCTGCAAAGCGTTTGACCATGGAGGCATTAGCGAGGAAGAGCAAAGATGATATATCATGCATAGTCATCCGCTTTGGATGCTGAAGAAAGGAGTCCCTATTTCTTTCTGGCATCTTTTCTGAATACCAGCTGGTTCCATGGTGTAAGCATATGAAGACTGATTGGTGAAATTGGTGATAGGACCCAGATTTTCCCCCCTCCTTTTCCCCCTTCCAGTAGCTGCTGCAGGAGGCCTATGTACTCTATACTTGGTGTCATATACCGGTTCTATTTGTGGACCAGTGAAGACTGCAATTTTTAGTCTTGTGTATATTGGGATGAAAGAAAGACCGGACTCCGGAGCCCCTTCAATCTATTGAACCCGACGGACAGGTGGGGTGGGATTACGCTTTGAGGGGGTGCTGATTCTTTCTTTCATTGAACTCTAGACATTATCTTTTTTCCTGTTGTGTGTACATACATACTTGCCTCTGAACATAGAACATAAGTAATCTTTTGGGATGAATTTCCGCTAAAGTGCACTATCAGAAGCAGCTAAGATATATGATTATTAATATTCTTCCTCTGACGAGTTGGTTTTAGATACCGGTTGTGGTTATAGAACATAAGTAATGAAGCATCAACGTAGAGCTTTTCTCATGTACTAATCACGTTTTTTTTTTTTTAAGTATTAGATTGTTTTTACATGAGTACACTCATAAAAGTCTTCTTTCAGCACATCATTGAGAAAGGTGGGTGAACGATTAATCCAAAAACAGGAAAAAAAATCTTATGCAAAATTCGCCACTTTATCAGCTGCAACATTCGCTTCTTTGTAAATATTATTTTGAATGGTGATTCGCTCAAAAGACTTGCAGAATTCTTTAGCTTCACAGATGATGCCAGCTATAGACCATGGCATATCTTCAGTTTGCCTCTGCATCAGCTTGCATATGGTGCTTGAATCACATTCCACTTCAACATGAGTTGCTCCTAATGCTTTAGAAAGCTTAACACGTTCAAGCATTCCCTTTGACTCAGCTACCAATGGTGTAGTTTGTCATTTGTAGGCATACCATTATGAGCACATTCCCAAACAAGTCCCTGATCTTCTGAGGGCATAGCAGTTTCCAGATCCTTAGCCAAGTCTTATTGATCTCCAATTCCGCTTTCTCCTCCAATAACAGTTTATAAGCTGAGGCAATTGAATACAATCCATTTGTATTATCTTGATTTCTGTATGCACTGATATGGATAGCAAGGATTTTTTCCACGATGTGATTAGGCCAAATGGACCGAAGGGTTTATTTGTTCCAAATCTTAGTTAATTGCAAGAAGATGTCAGCCACACTATTAAAGTTATCCAAACTCTTAGGAAAAGGTCCACTGTATGAACTGGTCTTAATTGGGAGCCAATTAGGATTCTTAATTAATAGGAATAGACTAACCATTGGCAATACTCCACCCCAACACCTTTTATGTTTGTATCTTTCGACACCATGAATCTGTTTCCAGATCCATGAAGCAGTAGGTTTGCATTCTGAATCTAAAAAGGCCTGATTTTGAAGATATTTTGCTATAAAGAATGTTGCCCAAAAAGCCCTTTTAGTAAGAGGGTCTCATTAAAAATGTGAAGGTTCTTGACATTGAGGGCCCGAGCGGATCTAGGCTAACAGATTGTATCCCATTTCACCGTATGCTTAGTCTTGAATGTAATTTCACTAGAGAGATCTAAGCTGGTCATAAGGTGGAGAGGCATAACCATGATAACAGAATTTATGAGAATGACTCTTTTGGCCTGAGTTAATAATTTAGCTTTCCATCTAGCAAGACGCTTTTTTGTTGACCCTAGATGTGAGGTCGGTAAACAAGGAAGGAGCCATTCTACCATTAATTATAGAAGCACCTAGATAATTCTTAAATTTGTCTGTGGTATTAATAGCAAAAATTTGGCTCAAGCTAGCTCTAGCTTGGCCTTTGATACAAGGGCTCATGAGAAGTTCAGATTTTGATATTGTTTATCTCATGGCCAGAACTATTGTAAAAGTCTCTCAATATTTTGGCAATGCTAGTCATTTCTTTGGGAGAAGCTTTACTAAACAGTAATAGATCACCGGCGTCAGGACTAAGCCGACTGATCTTCACACCACAGATCTTACAATTGCCCATTTCAGCCAACAGAATGTTTTGGGAAAGCACCTGTTGGGTTAAAATGAGTAGGTAAGGGGACAAAGGGTTCCCTTCTCTAATGCCTCCTCTAATAGGGATGATGTGTCTTAACAAGGATGGAGTGATAGATGTCCCTCTAGTAGGGATGGTGTCCAATTGGGCTGCCATTAACAAGAACGGAGCAAGTCAAAGATGTCACGCATTGCATGATGAGCCTAGTCCAACGTTGGCTAAATCCCACAGCCACTAAAACTTTCCTAATGAGATTCAACTCCGAATTAAGACGGTCATAGGCTTTGAATGGATCAATCTTTCCAGCAAAATAGCCTTTCTACCTATCTTCCTCTTCCTAATATCATGAAAGATTTTTTTGGGCCAAAATAATGTTATCATGGATCAATCTTTTAGGGACAAAGGAAGCAAATCAGAAGTTTACTACGCAACTTACTACTCTCGCCTGCTATCGACAAGTGGCAGGTCGGGTCCGGCGAACCATAGCCCTGCCTCACCCGCGTAAACTAGCTTACCATGGTTTATTGGCCAGAATTTTTCAGTGATTCCGGCACTCCCTTCTCTGATTTCTTCCCCGGAGTCAAGACGACATCGGGAAAACGAGATGAAAAATGACATAGACACTCTTTCAAATTGCCGGAGAAGATTCAAATCGCCGTACTTCGTTGGAGAAACATTGTTCATTGTCTGGAGAAAGGAACTTTCCTGAGACTGAGACTTGCAAGAATTGCTAAAAGTATCCATGCTTTGGCTTGCCGGGATTGAGACTCCCGCAAGTATAGATTCCGGGAACTTATCAGAATCGAAAAACGTTAGATCTAAACTCTCGCCACTTAAGGTTTTGTATCTCTCGCCCTGCCTCTCTCATTCCTTCTCTTGGAAGAAGAAGACGAACAGAAAATGTCTCCAAATTTTGTTTTTTCTTGGAGAGAGAGGAACAAAAACATAAGAGTGATTAAAAAAAAGAGAAACAGAATAAGCTCCGATCGAATAGCCACTTGGTTGTTGCCATTAAAAAGATCAAGTCCCGTTGATCCATGCCGAGGTGTTTGGGAAACAAAGAAAAAAAAGAAAAGGAGCGCTGTTCTACTTCTACCTTCCTCTCTACTTCTGCAAAGGAGTGCTGGCTTGCTTCGACACTAAGAGATAAATAGAGAAAAGCGACGCTGGCTTGCTTCTGCAAATTCTCATCAGAAAAATGCAAAAAAAAATTAGAGATGAGCATGAAAAAGTACACGAATCTGCGCATACAAGTGTTTTTCAAAATTCAGTATCGATTCCGGTGAGTTTCTTGGCAAGTCTTGATGTTTATTCCGGGCGAGTCTTAACGTTTCCAGCGAATCTCGGCTCTATTCCAACGACTACCGATAACGATAGCTTTCGGTTCCAGCGGGCAAAGGATGGGTTGCATAACTTAGGTCAAGCAACTATGGTTTACTTAAGTCCGTCACGCGTCGAATCCACAATGGCGTAGTAAAGCTCGTCGTAAAGAACTGCGTTGCAGAATATTTGCTTCCAAGCAATATAGGTGTGTCGTCGAATCCTCTGTGACGCACTTTTTTACAACGAACTTTACTACGCTCGCATTCTTTCGACACGTGGAAGACCTGTAACCTGGGTTAACCTCCGCCAGTTTGATGTGGGTGCGAGAACTTGAGAACGGCACTCTGTAGTTTGTAACTATATCCTTCCCAAATACTTTTCCGGGATGTTGAAGCAAGTTTTCCGGCGAAATATATAAAGTTTCCGGCAAAATCTCGTTTGAACTAAGAGGTATTGTTCTTGAATTTAATTGTTAGTAGAGAAAAACCGAGAGTCAAAGCCGGATTTGTAGTTCTTCCGCTCCGTTCACTGATAATCCACGGAATGCTTTGTATCAAAAGAAACTTAAAAAGAATTTTGAATCTAAATACAGATTACATGAACTCTAAAGTATTTTTTGTTTTTTTAATTGAAATAAAAGAAACAACATCTCTCTCTCTATGAGCTAGCTCGAGTGCGAAACCCCTCTGTCCGAAGAAATCGAGAAGATAACACGTGTTGAGACCTTCCCAATGCAAGTCTTCAACCCTATGATGAAGAAAAAGACAAAGAAATTTGTAAAAGACGGATTCTAGAATGGAAGCTCCAAAATCCACAGTAAGTGAGCAAATTGAAGGGGAAGAAATGAAAACAAGAAGAGCATTAGCATACCTGAGAGGCTTGACAGACGAGAAAGGCAAGATGAGGCAAGGAAGGTTCAGATGCGAATGGTAAAGATGAGCGAATAGGGCAGAAAAAGCTCCAGAAAAGGAGGGATAATTGTAGAAAACGAGATTAGGGATTTTCTCCTCAGAAGCCCTAGCAAGGGCATTCAGAGCCGCATTCGATTGAAAATCACGAGCCTGAAGAAACCGATGTCCACACACACTCCATCTTCGAATGAGATTCGCTTTCCATGATGAGAGGAGAGGAGAAAGAAGATGTAACAGAGATATTTGGATAGAGACATGACGTTCTGCCTGTGCAGTAGCTTTTAATTTAAATTAAATTTTGAATCTGTTCGGAGAGGGGTTCTCCGGTGGGTTATGAGTCGGTTAACAGGTTAACCATAGTTGGTTAACCTGTTAAAGGTTTGCTAGATGTCTTCCGCACGTTAGCGGAGTAAACTTCTGCGTAGCAGAAGATTTGCTTCCGTTTAAGCCAGTATCTAAGATGCCATTACACAAAAAAATTTTAATGACCTCAGTAACATGGGTCCCAACAACATTCCAAACATGGGTCCCAACAACATTCCAGTATTTTTGACAGAAAAGCCAATGATATACATTAGGGCCAGGGCTTTTCCTGAGACCAATTTGATTTATTGTATTCTAAATTTCATCCTCAGAAAATAGATTTCTATTATCATCCTCAGTGATAAGATTCTCAATTCCAATCGACGAATTGTGATCTTTAGGACTTAAAGGCTTTGGGAACATATTAGAAAAGTAATCGATAAAGCAGTTATTGATCTCTTCAGGCTTAGTCACAACTCACAAATCTATTATCACCATTCTTAATAGAGAGGATCTTATTCTTAGTTTTACGGTTGAGAGTGGTGATATGGAAAATTTTAGTGTTTAGGTCTCCTTCATTGCGCCATTTAACTCTTGACTATTGTGTCCGAAGTATTTCTTGTTTCTTAAGTGGCCCTACAGTTCAATTATATTTGATATATGACCCCTTTTTGCAAATGAGATTTTTGATGGACCGTTTTTATAAATTCCGGCCAAAAGTGATCCTCTGTTATAATTTTCGCATTGAAAAAGGGGGACCCGAGCAACTGTTCTGGCCGGTGAAATGACAAAATGACCAAATTATCTCATCTAAATATATACATTATATAAAACAAACAGACCTTTGGAAAGCGTGCCAAATCTATGAATTTAGCAATTTTGTCCTTCCCATTTTTCACTTTCCGAAAATAACCTTCAACAATTTCTTATCCACAACATGTCCTAACCTTTTTATTTACTGAACGTGTACCCCGCTAGTATATGGTGATTGAGCATTCTATGTTTATTTTTTGGAAAAAGAAAAATTATATGCTTGGCATATTATATATAGGGACAACTTTCCAATATATCACATATAATATATAGATATAAGTATAAATATAGATAGATATATTACTACCACCCTCAGATGCTGATACCTGAAATGAACATCATCTGTGGGATGCTACATGTGACAGCATGGGATGCTGCAAGGTGAGATAACAGACGTGAGATCGTGAGATCATGGTGTGTAGCAGTTGATGGTTAAATCATACTTTGAACGATTCAAACAGTGGGAACATGCAAATCCTCCCTACCACATTGTCGCTCAAACATACCCATGAGGAGTGTAGTACTTGAAATAGGAAACCAAATTCAATATTACTTTCATCCACGTATGACCACACCATAATTGCTACAGAGTCCAATTGAAGAGAAGCATTAGGCGTCCATCCACCATGGATCTGACCTGATGATAAGAAATCCTTTCATGGGGTTAAAACTTAAAAGCAAATGCATGCAATCTTCAAGTATCTCACAAATAAATGGGTCCAATCTCGAGCATTAATGCCTTGTGTGCAGTCTTTACCGCACTGCACCCTCCCCTCTGAAACATTAATCTTCCGCTTCATTTCTTTAGTGATGCTAACAAATATACTACACATCAAGTATTATGATAATAGGCACAAATTTCTCTGCCGAAAGAAAAAAATAAAATAAAAACAAAGAAAATAAGCACAAATTCGAAGAAAAAAAATGAAAAATAAAAAAGAGTACTCCTTGATCTTCCTTCCCAATGCCCCTTCCCGTCTTGCCACTCCTGTTATTGCAGCTAAAGAATGTTTTCATTTCATTAATCAAGTAATAAATATCAAAAGTTACAGTAGGTGAAAGGAAGTATAGATGGAACAAGATCAGTAGTAAGGGATGGCCGGGGGAGGAGGAGATGCATATGATACTCCTATCACAGGTGGGAGTGGTATGCTCTCAGATTTCGGCGGTGGTGGTGATTGCGGTGATGGTGGAGGTGGTGGAGATGCGTATGCATATTTGCTAGGAGGGGGAGGATTTTGGGGATGCGGTAACGACGGATGATGCCAGTTTTCTGAAGGTGGTGGAGGGTGTGAATGGTGATATACAGGTGCTAGTGGTGGAAGAGGCGGAGGCGATACTGGAGTGTTGCACCCAGATGGTGGCGAGGGAGTGGGAGGATGCCCTGGCACTTGTGATGGTGGTGGAGTCTGTTCATATGGCGGGCTCGTTCTGGACTCTGGTGGTGGAGGCTGTTTATAGGGCGGACTCGTTCTATATACCGGGGTTGGTGGTGGTGGAGTAACAATGGGGGGTGCGTAATATTTCACCGGTGGCGGAGGTGGAGGTGTCGATTGATAATGAACTGGTGGCGACAACTCAACATCTGGTGGAGGTGGTGTGTAATTATAATAATGGGTAGGCGCAGGAGGAGGAGGGGGAGTTACATCTTGCGAAGGTGGTGGTGGAGGTGGAATGAAACTGGGATAAGCTGGAGGCGGTGGTGGCAGTGGTGATGGTGTTACCGGATGATAGGATGGTGGTGAAGCTCCAGATGGAGGAGGAGATTCATGGAGAGGCGTCGGTGGAGGGGGTGGAAAACGCGTCCTTGGTGGCACATATTCAGTAGGGGGAGGCGGTGGAAGATGCGATCCTGGTGCTACATGCTGAGTAGGAGGAGGTGGTGACGATGGAGCATGGTATGACTTCGTAGGAGGAGGAGGGGGATGTGATCTAGTCGATGGAGAAGATTTGGAAGATGGAGGTGGAGAAGGTTTAAATTTGGGCCTGGGAGACCTTGCTCGGGTAGGCGCCGGAGGCTTCGGTGCACGCGACCTTTTTTCACGCGGCGGTGGCGGCATTCTGCTGCGGCCGCTGCTACTGCTGCTGCTGCCGCATTTAAACTTGCTGCAGTCCACAGGACGTGCAGCTCCGGACGAACACTCATTCGACGAACGTTGACCCATCTTCCCGGGGATGCAGTTCTTCCGACCGTCCCTCGCGACATTTCCGGAGATGGCCCCGCAGACCGGTGCCTCTCCCGTGAAGTAGTTAAAGGAGTAAGTGAAGTTATCCAACCTCGGAAGCTGGCACACGCTGGCCGGGATAACACCGGTGAACTTGTTATGCGCAATGTCGAGCTGTTCCAGGCTCTTCATCTGAGCGACGGTGGACGGGAGCGGACCTTGCAGATTGTTGAAGCTGACGTCGAACACAGTGAGCTCCTTGAGGAGTCCGATCTCAGGAGGAAGACAGCCGGTGAGGTTGTCGTTCATGAGTATGATCTCGTTTAGAGTCTTGCCCATCTTTCCAATGCTGCCGGGAATACAACCGCCTAGGTCGTTGTTGGCGAAAACAAGGACAGATACCGGGGAGTTGCCAAGGTTCTTCGGAATGCCGAAACGGAAGCGATTGTCGTTGAGGAAGATGGCGTCCAGGTCCTTGTCGAAGAGCTGAGAGGGAACGGGGCCCTCGAAATCATTGAAACGAAGATCCAGGTACTTGAGGGAGGGAAGAGAGAGCACCACATCGGGGAAGCGCCCCACGAAGCGGTTGTTGCTGAGATCCAGCTCGAACAAAAGCTTCAAGGAGCGGAAAGTTACGGGGACGATGCCACAAAAGCGATTGGAGTTGAGGTGGAAGAGAGCGAGATCGGTGAGGAGGCCCAGTTCAGGAGGAAGAAAACCCGCAATGTCGGCATGGTTAAGGTCGATTCCAGCAACGATTCTGATGGAGGGATCGGAGGGGGAAGGAGAGCAGAAGACGCCGGTGTAAGAGCAGACATTGGGGCCATTCCAGTTGCGAGTGAAGTTGAAGGGGTCAGAAAAGATGGCAGACTTCCATGTTTGCAAGGCAATGTAGGCCTGGCGAAGCCTGGGGTTCTCGAACCGCAGGCTGGGATCCACAGTGACGGCAAGGTCGCCCTCATGTGCTGCGGAGGAGATGTGGAAGAGGAAGAGAAAGAGGAGGAAGCGAGGCGGAGGAGGACGCATCGTTGGCTGGGAAGAGACAGGGAAGTCACATGCCCCTCCTTTCTCACCTCTTTCTTTATTTATAAGCCACTTCTCTCTGCCAGCGGCTAAGTCGATCTCTTTATTTTCTCTGAGTCAAAAGCAGGCGAGTTTATGGATGAGCTTTCCGTATCTTTCTTTACTTTTGCCCTTTTAATCCCTTGTAAAGGGAAGGGGGCCCTCTCTTCTCTAATCGGGTTCTCAAAATTGTGATATCGTACCCACGTAAAGAGTAACTCGATCGATACTTTGAATTTATTCATAGCCAGCTGTTTCAACTTTCAAATGCATGGGTATGATATCATATAGCTAACCACTGAAATACCCTTTTTCACGAACGGATCGATGTAACACCAATGCAGTGATGATTCTATTTCTATCTTTTTAGAGAAGAAGACTGCAAATATAAATGATTCCAGCTCCTTCAACAGTTGGATTCGGATAGCTTTACGTGTTTGTTTCTCTCTTTCGCATAGGGGAAGTAAATCGCATTCAAGTCATCCAATGGTTAAGGATGCCCGTCCCGAATCCCGCCCCAATTCAATTAATCAAAGAAAATTTTTAGGTAAAATCGAAATTTTGAAGCAATAGAGAGGTGTATGCGTAATTGTGTATGTGTATCGTTGGTTGATTAGCCAGTACTCTCGACCATTTTTAAAGCAACGGCTGACTAATGGCAGTTGCCAGAGAGTACTACTCGTTCGTATCGTCGGTGATGAGCTTAATTACTGATCTTAAATCTAATCTGATCAGAGAGATATTAAAGAAAACCAACTTGATGAACTTAATATTACTAATTTAATTACTCGTACGGAAATTAGGTAATGCAACTTCAACTTCTTCATGTTAGATGGATTTTCATATAGAATAGAATTCACCTTACAAGAATATGAATGATAATTATGGGCAAACATTTATGAATAGATCAGCATTGATCGTCTTCCACTGAGAGGTCCCTCAATCAATCAGTACCGAGCCCATCGATTGAAGAGTAGAGTGGGGCGCACGCCAGGCATTCGTCCATTTTATTACCTGCCTCTTTTCCTAAAGACATGTAATCCTCCCATCCCAAAATTATGATGAGAGAGCGAGAGAGGCCGGGCTGGTCGTCTATGCTATTGCTGCCAGAGCAAAGTGGGACCCGCACGGGGACAAACTTGGCTGCACGATCTGTAAAAATCTCAATTCAAAACTTTTTATTTTATTTCCCTTCCCTTTCTCCGAATCCACTCGAAAAAGACAGAAACCGCGTTGAGAGAGCGCGGTGCACAGTGCACACAGGAGGAGGCCTTGGAGGGAGTGGCGAATCATCAATTGCTGATGCCAGCGTCACACAGACATTATATTGCAATCAAGACGTGTACACCGACAACTCCCAGCTGCAACCTTCGTCTAACACTAGCCCCACTCACTTGGCCGGATTATATTTTGAAAAGTCAGGCACAATACATATTGACTTTCAAATGCAATATTATACAATAGAAAACGAGTTGAGAGTGTTACCTGATAAAATCTTAGAAGAGTTATCTCGAGGCCTTTATTCGGGAGTTTACTTGACAGCTCTCTGTCCAGACCAGACGAAGGTTGTTTGAGCATCGATCTACTTTGCTTAGCTAGCTTGCAGGCCGCGCCTCAAGCTGCACCCTTGAGAGAGGTAGTGTGAATGTATTAGACTCCGTTTATATGCATATATATTAGCCTCGTGCTACGCAGACCGTGCCTAATGGATGTATCAAAATAAAAATACACACTTTATTACTATTATTATATTAGGGTGCGTCCGGCTCTTTGCCATCCCAGGTTCATCCTCAACACCGCTTATAACTTCCGTTAATTCTAATGGAAAGTTCGTCTGCGTTAACTAAAGCTAAATTTGATAGGAATATAATAGATTCCTGAAAAAAAAAGGAGGGAAAAAGGTTTAACTTTCACCGACTCAACTCCGCGTAACTTGATTGAACGACTTTCATGGTTTCATTTCATGTTCTTGCAGCCAAAACTCAAATCTGCGGCAATACGACATGGAAACTGGAAAGTGATAGTGGGCCCTATTCTTACCCCCCTTTGTGTTTTTTTAAATGAAATTTAGAATTTACATTAACGTTCTCAAATCCTTCAAATACATTCTACTATCCTCCTTGGGAATACGATGTTCCAAAAACAGCCTGATTAGGATTGAAGACAATCTTTGTCACTTTGTCCGCCACTTTATTTCCTACCCTTTTGATATGGGCAGCTTTAACTCGCTGCAACTTCTACAGTAGAGTTTTGAGAGGTAGTCCGCTTGCCATGGAGCAGCTTCTTTTCCCAAAACACTGTCTATGACCTGCGATGCATCACCTTCTATTTCCAAAGATGTAATCCCTAGTCTAATAGCTATTTTCATACCTTGTAACATAGCTAGTAATTAAGTTATAAATAAAAACGTTCCAAATATTTGATGCCCAAAAACATATAAAGTTTGGCCCTCCCAGTCCCTTAGTATGCCACCACTTGCTTCACATTCATCTCTCCTTCCAGCCCCATTAAAATTTAGCTTATGCCAACCTAGCTGAAGAGTTCTCCAAGCCACCACTTGTTTGTTTCCTCTTCTGCCACCTCCCTTTTTGCTACCTGTAAAACAGTCCTCATTAAATTGATTTGCTTCTTTGTATAAAATAAGACTGTAATTTTTTGGATGAATAATTTTTTTCTCAAACTTAGTCTTATTTCTTCCTTTCCTATTTTCCAACATATAGCTAAAATTTTTTCCAGACATTCTATATCTGTATATGCTGCACTTTTCAAACATTCCCACACATTTTAGCCTTGTTGATTCATTATGTCATTCATTGTATTATTTAGCTGCCATATTTGTCCAGCAAAGATGCATTGTTTGGATAAATGTTCATTATCTTCTCTTATCTCATTATAAAAGACACAAATGTTATCTACTCCAATTTTTTCTTTTAACAATAAAATCACGTGTATGTAAATATTCATCTAGGAAAAACCAAGCAAATATTTTCACTTGGGGGAGCATTGCAATTTCCATATTTTCTTTATAGCTTCGTTGTTGCTTGTTCTGTATCTAATTTGCTCTTTTGTCATCCAAATTGTAGATTTCAAAGAGAATTTTCCATTTCTAGTAAGCCCCCAACAAATATCATTTTTATTTGTACTCTCGGTAATACACAATTGAGCTATTTCCCTTTTCTGCTCCTCTCTTAATGGGGCATTATTTAATAGCTCTAAATTCCAGTTTTTGTATTTTGTTAAAAAATCTTTGCCCAATAATTTGGGCCTTATTCTTACCAACATAAGAAGATTTCATCCCCGCCCTTAAAGCAACCCCTCAGATATTCCTTTCAAGAAGGGAAAACTACCGTACAGTCTTCCGATGGTCTACTGGCATCATGGTTTACAGAACCAGTCCGGATCAGCATAGGTAGGGTTGCTAATCGAGCTGGCCTTGCACGGCATGGGCACGTTTTTCTCGTGCCATGCGATTAAGGGTGGGCTGTGCCGTGGCATGCAGGCTAACAAGCCGCCCGCGGGCCACGCAATAAATAAAAAAATTCAGAAAAAAACCCCTTTTACGTACGATCCATTCTTCTATAAAATAAAAGCCAAAAAGGTTTTGCAAAACATGGATGGTACGTAAACAGTCATTGAAAATGCAGCAATACTTACATATTGGGATACAATTCCATCATGAACCTCGTGCAAATGTGCATCAACAAGGCGGAGAAGTTTTTGATATTTTGTCACAATCTATTACCAAGATTGCGACAAAATATTAGAAACCTTCTCCCCTGTACCGGCTTGGCACAATTAGCATTCCTAATTTATCCTAATAATTAGATTCTATCTTCAAAATGGCTTAAGTGTTCAAAGGCTCCTTATTGAGGAGCCATTTTGAAGATAGAACCTATTACTAGGACAAAAGAAAATGAAAAAAGAAAAAAAAATGATAACTTTGTAAGGTCTTGTTAAGAGATCTACCAACGGTTGAGCCAGGGACGCGCCCACATGAGTACTCTGCTAGCCATTGGCAAAATCTCTAAACAAGACTCTAAGAAACGATGAGAAGATTGGTGTGGTTTCGAGTGGGACGAGTTTGGCCTATTTATAGAAAACCAAAAGTGGCTTTTTACTGCATCTACCCTCAAATATGACTGTTATTTAACTGTTGGAAGGGTATAAATGATCATTTACATTCAATTACAAGTATACCCCACTAAAATGGCTGTTATATAGCTGTTGGGGGTAAAACCCCCACCCCAAAAAAAAAAGGCAAATTTTTTAATGTAAAACGGCTAGCCTTTCATGCTCGCACATGCTGGAACAACACCCACGGGCCCCCTACTAAGGCACGAGCCATGCCGAGCACAGGCACGCTTTAAGCATGCTAGGCCGTGCCGGCCCAATTAGCATCCCTAAGCATAGGGCAATCCTTGTTCCAATCCGGGACTATCCCTTTTAAAGGATGGTCTTAGATCGGGCAATCCCAAGTTGGGACTGGCTAAGTCGGAACAAAATGTGCAATATCAATTCAAATCGTCCGATCCAACTCACGACTACCCGAAAAATTTGCAGATCGAGAACATATATTTAAAATACTTTTATAAACTGGTTTAAGGCATTATTTTCATGAGAATTGGAGTGAGAACGAACAGGACCCAAAAATCTCTAAATCTGGTAGTGAGAACAAACAGGACATTGAGCGGTGGTGTTCACGCTTGAGCACACTTGAGTACTAAGGCCTATGTTTTTTTTTTGTTTTTTGTCAAAACCAACCTAATAGTGGCATTCATCTAGTGCTCGAGTGGTGGCCTTTATAAAGACCAGTGCGAGAGCCTGAAGCTCGAGCAAACTCGAACGGTAAAGTTTTCTAGACAAAATTTCTTAGCGCCAATGCCAAGCTCGACCAAAGCTCGAGCAATAAACTTTTGTGCTAACCATAGTGCTTGAGCAGCAAATTTTCCTTGTTAAAAATCTCTTTGATGCTTGCCCCGCATTCAACCAAGGCTCGAGTGGTAAAGCTAGCTATTTAAAAGTACAATGTTTTTTAAATAAATAAATTTAATAACATACCAAACCTATTTCTAAGCTTATGTAAAGTATTGTTGTGATGGTTATGATATGTCAAACACCTTATTGGAATGATAGGATGTTGGAAAATTTTTTGTTGGGATTATTTGTGTGATTTATCTTCCTAGGGAGAGGCCAACTAAGGCTCCATTTGTGTTATTTACCACTATATATCTTGTAGAGGCTCTTCTTTGTATCTACTTGTGTAGACACTAAAAATTTTGTGTCATCAAGTCAAAAAGTTGACCAAGTCAAATAATTGATTTTGGCAAATGAGATCAAATCCAAGGCCAGGGCTTAACCAAACAAATAAACCAGGTTAAACAAAATGATGGTTCGACCTGTAAATTATGAAATACGGGTCAAGACAAGCATCCTACAAATTCAACTCATTAACTACAAATGGGCCCCACAAAGCAAGATATCGGTTATATTTGTTACTAAAACAGAATAAATAAGTCTTTTGGTAACAAAGTTGTAACAACACAAAAAAGGAAAGTCATAACCCCACAAATGGTAGAAGTAATTTAAAATGTCAAAATCAAAGCAAATGAATCTCTCAGTATGGCATGCTCCATTAAATTCAAATTGTTGCCAAATGAGACGCACTCTCATAAGGAAATTCTCAATCAAAAGAGATCCTCATATTAAGGCAAGTATTCATAACCTTTGCCTATAAATAGAGGACCTCAATGAGAAGGAAGGACACTTTTCAAACTCTAGAAGACTTGCCTAAAGCTTGGGAAAACTCTGCAGAAATCAAAAGGCGAATTCAAGCTATAGAAGTTTTGCCTAAAGCTTGGAGAAACTCTACAGAAATTCAAAGGCTTGAAGAAATTCATTCAAATCTACATCAAATCCATATTGTTTCTTCTTTCTCTTACCCATATTTCCAGAAAAGAGAAGACAAATCAAAACCACAAGAAAGAAGATCATTCTACAACTACATTTGGTTCGAGATCAAGCCCTGCAGCCCTTGAATCGAAGCTCAAAGTTTGGTTCAAGATCAAGCGAAGATCGAAGTTTGGTTCGAGATCAAGCTCTTTCAACCCTCAAATTAAATATTAAAGTTTGTTCAAAATCAAGCTCGTGTAGCCCTTGGATCAAAGACCCATCAGGAGATCGAATCAGAGGAGAATCACAAAGATTGTAACCCATTTCTTCTTTTCAAATACAAATTGTTATTTGTTACATTTTTCTTGTCTTTTGTTTTAGACACAAAAATTTGTGTTAACAACTTGATGTTTCGTTTGCGTTATTTACCTCGATGTATCTTAGAGAAATATTATGGATATTTATTATTCCTCTCGATGTATTTTAGAGTCGCGCATGCCCTGTATCTTTAGCACTATGTTTATTTTATTTTTTAAAGGTAAAAGATCATCTATATATTAAGAAGCAGGAACATAGTTCATAGGTACACCAAAAGTGTACCTATGATACAATAGAGTGGAACATACAGCACAAACAGGGAGGTTTACAATACAACTTCTCCTACTCACATCCCTACTCCCCTTACACTAAAGACCTCAAATTTTTTGCACCATGTTTTCTTGTCTAGTCTGGAAACAATTGACATAGGACAAAGTCCTGAAACAATTGACATAGCACTATGTTTATGTTATTTATTTTTTTCTCTCCATGTATTTTTCTCTCCATGATGCTAGCAAATGCAGCAGCATTTCTCATCCATACTTCAAGAATATGGACGATATGATTCTAGAGACTGGTGTTAAGAGTTGTAATCCCTATGCCCTGTAAGACTATGGGTGTTTATTTGGATAGGGAGGAAAAGGATAATAGAAAGTTTATTGACTCATTACAACCCTATTGGGAGCAGTTTGGAATCACTATTATATGATGGTTGGGCACGTCATACGAAACTATACATCATCAACTTCATGATGTATTGCAAAGGCAAGGATACATTTTTTAAATCAATGGATGCATCAAATAAGATTAGAGATGTCAGAACTAGAAAGGCCTATTTAAGGGTTTTATAAATGAGGCTACCATAACACACGTGAAAAAAACCGTTACAAATAATCCCAATGCATATTGCATCGATTTGATATTGAAAACGATTGCACAAAGGAGCAATGCAATTAGTGTACTATAGGACACATGGGTACTCACCACATTTGTTTACAATCATAATTATATACTTTTAAAGACAAAAGAGACGTATGAAGACATAGTACAGTAAGGGATTACCAAGTTCTATATAAACTATATTATTCTGGAGAGTATTTTGAAGCACCAGCAAGGATTGAGGTTACTTTTAACTAGTTCTAACTGAACGAGCTGCCATTATAGCTACATAGATATTGGAAGGAAAGTAAAGAATATCATGCTTTTGGGCATATTTTGACAGAATCTGAGACTTGGTAGATTGCTGGAGCCCATATACCGTGTATGTATGTATGGATATGTATATGAATATGTAAAGATGTAAAAAAATAATAATATCAAGAAAATATATTGTGTTCCTAATCATATAATTATGTATATATACACATACATATATACATACGCATATTATATATATACATACATACTAGGGCTGCAACTTGGTCCGATTAAAACCAAACCTAAACCAACTTCGGTTCAATTTTTATAGTTGTTTGGTTCGGTTTCAGTCAAAAAATCTCTGAACCGAACTAAGTTGGTTCGGTTTTTGGTTGGGTGCTTGATTAAATCGAACCGCAACCAAGCTGAATTCAATATTTGCCTAAATCGAATTGAACCGAACCGACCTAATATATTATATATATATTAAACTTTGAAATTTTACCTTTCAACTTTGAGGATATTACAAACAATACCCTTGTTTGAGCACAATCATATGTTGGTCTAATCCAACGAAATTGATTTCATGTAATTTGGTTCAAGGTTTACCGTTTTAGTGCCGATGGGCATGCCGCCCATCCCGAAACAAAATTTCGCCAACATGCTGGCCGAAACAGTGGAAAAATAAAAAAGAGCAAAAAAATAAACAAAAACTGGATTTTTTGGATTTTGGGGAAATTTCACCGGCACGCTGTCTCGTTTCGCAAATTAAAAAAAAGGACAAATTTCCATTTCCCTCCCCTGTTTTGCTCGTTTCGTTTTGTTTCGCTTGGCAAGCCGCCCCGTTTCGCCGGCACGCCACCAAAAATCGCCAGCGATACAATTAAGCTATTTTCCTCATCAGAAACGCATCACTACCTCCAAAAGAACGAAATTTCGGCTAATTTGGTTTGGGTTTCAATTTTATTATTTATTTTCGATTCAGTTTTCGGTTATATAATTTCGGTTTTCGATTCGGTTTTGGTTTGACTGCAAATATTTTTGGTTTGGCCTTGGATTGACCTCAATCCTAACCGAACCGACCTGAGTTGCACCCCTAGTACATACACACACTATTAATGTAACTTTATATTTATAAATTTTACCAATAATAATATTCATTATCATCACTTTAATTATTAATTTTTTAAAATTTTTTGATATTTATATGTTTTTTTACTTTTTCGGATTTTTTCATTTTTTTATTTTTTTTAGGAATTTCTTGGTACAACACCATAAAATGCGGCATGTTGGTGAAATCTCCACGAAATGTCATTTGGGACCCTTACCAAAATGGCATGAAACCTGCATGGCAAACCATGCTTTGTATTTATGAGCAAATCTATGTAACCATAGACTTGCCATTCATCCTATAACCCCATTTACTGATGCCCAAAAAGAAAAAGAAAGAAAAAAATGATTTTGCGTTAAACAATATAATCAAAGGCATAAAAAATATGAAATAAGAAAATGAAAACTTCATAATGTATATATCTACAAGGCATAAACATTGAAATATGACAATTTATTTATACATGTACCTTTCTGAATTCTCAAATGTCTCACTTGGGATGTTTTATCTTCCTTTCCGATTATGCACAAGGAAGTCCTGGACTCTTCTCACAGCTCTTGCAAAAGAAATGATGCAGCAACTGCCGGTATAGAAGAATCAGCATGAGTTGCTTGCTCATGAAGCGTCAAAACTGCAAAGTCATATAGGAAAGTGACAAGTATTTACTAATGAAACGAAATCAGATATATATACTTAAAAAGGTTACAACTTATGCAATATTTGCAGGAAAAAGAAATGAAGAAATAGGAAAAATGGATGATTAAAGAATGAATCAAATCGAGTTAAACTATCACCAAATGGAATCAGTGCCAGGCAATCATAAGGAACAACCACTTCGTCAGTCGGATTCCTAGTCTTATTCCATTCAATGTGCTGTGCTTCTCCACTTAAATTCATAATCCGATCCACGTTGAAGAAAGATAATAAAATTAGCTCAGAAAACCAAAAGTATAGAAACCAAGGCAAAACACATTCAAAATGACAACTAAAAGCAAAAGCAACATGGAAAATTCTAATTATAAGTTATGAAAAATCACAGTGTCAGAAATTAGACATATCAAAAAATGCCTTGACTGCTAAAAAGGCTTGATTGCTACAAAGGCATGGGCATTAGTTAGGGATGATAATCAACTTTGGGTCAAAATTCTAAAGGAAAAATACCTTCATGGAGCTCAATTCTTGAGTTCAAATCCTATATCTTCTGATTCTTGGATTTAGAAGCAATTTTGTAAGGCAAAGAATGTAATCACATTGGGTATGGGATGGCCTATATCTAATGGAGAATCAATTAGGATAATGATATTGGATGGATTCCTGACAGAAGAGGAAGTACTGATCTTTTGATTCCGTCAAACCAAAATATTTCAAAAGTTAGTGATCTGATATACCCTAATACCAATTGCTGGAACACTTCTCTTTCAGTCTGAACTCTGGCCTCAAGATGTAGTTCAGCAAATCTTGCCTATCCATATCAACAATTTGAGAGATAAAAACAAAATCGTTTGGGCTGAGTCAACAGATGGCAACTACTCTGTGAAGTTAGCATATAAACTTCTATTCAAAGAGAGTCAGAGACCTATAACATGGCAAGCAACAAAGAATAGAAGAAATTGTGGATATCCCTTGCCCAGAAATTCAGGTTCGTTCTTTGGAAGAGCATTCACAATGGGATTGCTACTAATGATCTGCTGCAAAGGCGCCTAGATGTGGGAACAAAGACATGTGTCCTTCGCAAGAATAATCAAGAAAATTGTAAACATATTTTTCTAGAGAGCCCCTTTTCTAGAATGGTTTGGTTTGCTACAGTGGGAGGACATCTAGATGAGATTGTTGAGCAAGACTCCTTTAAAGATTTTGTTTTTTAGCTGTTTGCATACTCAGGAGGACATCCCAACAACTTGAAGAAGAATGTCACAGCAGCATTTGCATATCTATGTTGGGAGGTGTGGAAAACCAGAAATAAGGTAATATCTGAGAGTATACGGCCTTCTATTAAGCTAACAATTTCTTATTCCAATGTTTTGCAGCAGGAATCTCTTAAGATATTTCAGTCAACCAGGAAACCAACAGATGCAAAGAAAGAACTCAGTCATATAAGATGGGGAGGCCCAAAGATGGATAAAAATAGATGTTGATGGTGCGGCTAGAGGATGGCCAGGTCAAGCTGGAATTGGAGTCATTTGCAGGGAAAGTAGTGGGACATTCATACGAGCTGTGGCTAACTTTTTGGGGCAGGCTAATGCCTTGGTTGCAGAAGCGTCTGCTTTTTTGGAAGGTGTCAAAGTGGTTAGAGTCTAAAGTGCAGAAGTGGAGACAGAATCTCACTCTGAGGTTATCTGCAGTCTTTCGAAAGGGGAAACTAGTGATATTCATTGGCAAATTGAAGACATTTTACATGAAGTGAAGACTAGTATCAGTTCGCTTTGTGAAGTTAAAATCAAGAAGATATATAGAGAAGCTAACTCTGCCGCAGATCGACTTGCAAACTTCTCCATTGAACATCTGGTTAGGAAAAGTCCCTTCGTTTCTGAAGGATACTCTAAAAGAGGATTATCTGGGTAGATCTTTGTTAGAAAGACTCCTATAAAGTAATGCATTTGTTTTGTTTACTTACCAAAGAAAAAGTAATGTCATGACAATGTTCTAGTCTACCTGAGGAAACAAGAAACTAGATTTATGAATCCAGATTTCTCATTCTCACTGCAATGAAAACAAAAACCGAAAAAAATTTAGTTCAATTCGGATTTGTGATTTTACAATTCATTAATCAATTAGATTAATAGAAACAATTTGGAATACAAAAAAGATTGATCATGAATACTTTGTGGACGTTGTAATCGGAGAGGGTCCTTCCGTCCTAGAGTTGCTTCTCGACAAATACAACATTGCTTATCCGGGAGAATCCCTTCCTTGTCCTGGATATTAGAGGAGCGATCAACCATAAGCAGGATTCTCAAGAACAGAAGAGATGAAAAAATTCCTTCTAGAAAAACGAATAAGGAATGGTCCCTTCCCTAAAACAAACAAAAAGAGCCTTCCTCCAGCGAGATTTGCAGGGATTTCGGAAATGAAAGACGCTTGAAACACCAGGCATATACAAGAATCATTACCTCTTATTCTCGAATGTGATTAAAGGATTCAAGTCTTTCCTTCATCTTCGGGTGGATGATCGATCGATTCGACCGAATCGCCAGGTTTCAGCTCGTCTAAATATGTTAATCTTCCTTGATTCAGAATTTAGCTCGCGTTGTCTGTCATTCATTCACTTGCTCGCTCGTGCAGCTTCTGTTTCGCTTGGAGATGCAGAGCGGTGGAGAGAGACGGGATTGAGAGAGAAAAAGAGACGGAGAAGCGAAAGAAAATAGGGAAAATTATGAAAAATTGCTACTTTACGGTGATTATTATAAAAACATGTCACAAATATTGTAAATTGTAAAAACATGCCACTTTTGAGAAATAATTATGGAGAAGGGTCATTGCACATTTATCACATTTCGAATGCCCAAAATACCCCTAAATAAAAGGGAAGAAAGAGAGAACACGTGAGTTGTTTCCTCTCCTCCCGGTTTCTCTCTTCTCTTCTCCAAAGAATACCAGGGGTTGACGAACAGCCGACCCCATTTTCTTCCTCTCTTCACCGGCGAACACAGGTTGTTTTCCACTCACATTTTCGCTTCTTCGCCGCTGATGAGCTGTCCTCCTTCCCATTTCCCTTCATCTTTTTGGTTTATGTGTGTATGAAAGAGATTTTTCCCAAAAGAGAAAAACAATGAACGAAGAAGAGAGAGAAATTGAGAACCCTAGTCTGGACGATATCCTCACCGGTTGTATGATCTGGGCTGATGTGCTATTTTTGCTCGCTTGCCTTCACAATTTGTCTGAACCGACTTCAATTTCGCCATTAAAATACGGACCAAACCAGGATCACGTTTTACAGATCCAAGTTGAACCGACTTCTATGCTTTGTCAACAATTTCCTTTCTTCCTTTGCTGAACGCTTCCTCGTCTTTCTTCTCTTCCCCGCGCTCTCTCTTCGTCCTTTCCATCTCCGACCAAACAAACAATCGTCGGCATTCCATTATCTCTCTGGTAGAATGATGCGAGTCATCACTAGTGCATTCTTCTTTGCTCACAGTTTTTATCCGAGTAAAATCTCCACTTTTTGTTCTTCCTCCTCGAAATCCTTTCTTTCTCTTTTTTGATTTGTTATCTCTTCTTCTATGACGTCGGGTTTTGATCTGTGCTTTCGTGCATCCTTTCGTGCATCTTCAACCTCTCCAAGGGCTTTTGGAGGTACTTTTGCAGTACATGGGATATTGTGTGGAAAGGCATAAGTCTCCCACAAGGGAGAAGGAGCAAGGGCTGGATTTGTTCATGAGGATCTGTATCGAAGAAGATCTGCCCAAAGATCCTGAAATTCTGGTAAACATTTCTTCGTTGTTTGAATCATCATTTAGAAATTTCAAATTTCTATGGTTTAGGGATAAAATGGAGTTCTTCTTCTTCTGTCTATTTGAATATTTGTGTTCATCAAATTGATTGTTTGCGTCAATCGACATTGGTACAGTGGAAGAAAGAAGTTACGTGCATGATGTGCATCACTTGTTTAATTGAGTAAATTGTTTTGGGAGTGGGCATGGTGGATAAGAAGAGAACTTTCACTTTGTGTAGTAGAATTTTTATTGGGCATGTTGATTTTTGCAGAAAAAGTTGTCAAAATGCTTAGAGGAATCTAGGCACCTGAATGTTTTTCTGAAGCACAAAATGTTAAATAAGAAGAAAGGAGGACAAACCATGTCTTTGTTGCATTTTTATATCATCCAGTTGGTATTGTCCCATTACTCTTTCTATTTGAAAATTTTTCTTTTTGAGTAAATGCTGTAGAGAATTGCAGATATGCTCTGTCTAAATATTCCATTGGCAATAGAATTAGCATTTGATCGGCTAAAAAATTCAGAGTACAAAACAAGAGACACTGCTATAGATGATATTGCCGGGGTTGGAAATGCTGACTTGTCTTTGGTTCTTTGCAATGATGAGTTTATTCGAAGAATCGAAAACTAAACAAAGAATGGAGGGATGTTGATTATGCTACTGATATTCTCTCCATGTCCCAACATGTTCCTTGAGTTGCCTGATCTCTAAGTAAAGAGCATGGTAGTCTAATGAGTTGCCTGATCATTTCTACCTGCCAAAACAACCTCATCAAAATGTGATAGGCAATGATCTGCAATCAAACAACTTATCCTCAAGAGCAATGCATCTGAGCATCTATGGAAGCATGGTATGTTCTTAATTACCACTGCTTATCTACAGTCTCTGCTTCTTTTGACTGACTAGCTTTTCTGTTTAAACCCCAAGGATAATGTCATGTGTCAGCAAACTTGAAGCTTTCCAAGGAGTTCTATAGCCAAGCCATCACACAGCCTATCATTTCCAAGAGTCCCATCAAATGAAGATCATGGTTGTCCACTTGTGCCTGTAAGATCAGAAGGAGCTGTTACTACAAGAAAGACCTCAATCTCAATATGTAGGAGTCCACAGGAATGGACCCTAATCCTCCAAAACAAAGTAGAAGCATGAGGGAGAATAGTGTTATAGATGATTCTAGCGATGAATCTGGTGCGGATGATGAGCACATTGTAAGAATTGATTCCTCAAGTAAGCTTTCATTTCGCCAGGCTCCATAATGTATGTTATAATGGATCAAAAGCATGTTTTTTCCTGCCTTTTTGTATTAGGCATATCTTATGTATGTGGATGTAAATACTAAAACAATATCAAGTATAACTGTATTTGTTTCGCAATTATCTAAATTAATCAATAGGAGTCTTAATTACGTATTTGCTTTTCTTTTTCTTTTGCCATGTATCAAGTATAATTGCCATTCAAGTGTCTAATCACCCTTTTTGCTCAACTTCACCCTTTCTGTTATTTTCTCTTGCCATGTATGTGTTTTGTTGCACATTCCAAGTTATTACTTTATTTTCTTTATAAGTTGCTTTCTGGATTTTCCAGGATGCATGTATTCTCTATAAGATTTTTATTTTTATTTTTTGAGAATACACTCACGCACTCGCATGTGCACGCACATCTATTTGTTGTGATTTGTGAGAGCTTATTTATGTTAGACTATTTCATGTTAATACAAGTGTTGTTGCATGTAAGGACCGTCACTTAAATCTGCTAAGATGATTCTGTTCATTTTCAATATTGTCTTTGAATCAAGATTGTTGTTCTATGATGGGAACTTATATTGAATCAATTATCTCTAAAGGAAGAGAGGGTTTTGGGTGGGGAGGGGGAGGGGGAGGGGCATGTTTATGGATATTGCTTTTGCAATCAGAGGTGAATGAACCAAATGATCTTACAGGAAAGTAAGAAAAAATTGGTCTAGTTCTTGTGATATTCATTACTATATGTTTTTCCCTTTTGTCCCCTCTCCTCTTGAGGTATATGAATGGGATCATTTTCCCCAGTTCTTTCCTTTTATAATTTGCCCATGGAGAGCATAGAGAATGCTTGATGGTAGTTGCCTAGTTATATTGCAGTAGTAGATTTAAAGCATGACAAAATTATTGGGTGGGGCATGGTTATAAATATGCCAAGATTAATCTGTTGTGGGTTGTAACACATTTTTAGAACTGATTCCTATAATGAATATCAAACAAACCATTACTCCCATTTTTCTTTTTCTTTTTTCTTATTCTTTGATATGGGAGACATGCTTTGTATACTCCCTGTTGTGTGGAGTAACTAAACTCTTTTGTGTGTAAAATCTGCAGGTGACAGTACTTGTCGGTGATCCCATTCAGTTTGATGATTTGATTGCAATGGATGATACCCAACATGTCTCAAGAGGAGCACTATATGATGCCATATCATCAAGGATTGGTCATCGGCTTCATGAACTGAAAGCCCAAGTTGATAAATTAGCTTTTGAAGAAACATTCCAATCCAAGGATCAGACTTCACAAATTATGAAACCCAACCTCAAGAGAACAGAAATTTTTCCTTTCGTCTGCTGACCTATATATTGAGACCATCATTTTATTTCTTTTATTTAGTTCTACCACTGCACTGTGTAAAATCTTCTGGATCTTGGCTAGGATGAAAGTATTGTTGATCTCTACAAAGTTATACACGTAATTTATGTATTGTGAATCAGTTTGGATTCCTATGTAGGTATGCATCAATATTGAGTATATGGTCATATTTTTCAATGTAAGGACACATGGCCGACATTCAATGTAAATTGATTGAATGAGTATTTTTTATATGCTGTTGCAGCACCAATCAAATTCAGATTGTAAGATGGGGTACTCGACCGTACTTGACGTACGACTCAAGCACACTAACATGGGACTTTTTAGTAGTATTTTACGTGGGAATCGAGCATAGGATACGTGGGACTCGAGCTATTTTACATGGGACTCGAAGGTAGGATATGTGGGACTCGAGCGTAAGATACATGGGAATCGAGCTAAGGATACGTGGGACTTGGGCTATTTTACATGGGACTCAAAGGTAGGATACGTGGGACTCGAGCGTAAGATACATGGGAATCGAGATAAGGATATGTGGGACTCGAGCGTAGGATACATGGGACTCGAGCATAAGATACATGGGAATCGAGCTAAGGATATGTGGGACTCGAGCGTAGGATACCATCCTACTTCTGTGGGATCATCCTCAAACTTCCTTGTTCTTCGCTTATTTTACGTCATGGTACTTTTTTGATTGAGGTGGTATTAGAGATGATCAAAACTAAAGAAAAAGGAAAACTATAGCTATTGACTGCTAAATTGTTTGTCTATGTACATTGTTTCGAACTGTTAAAGACACAACAAAGTGAAAATGAGACACTAAGAACTTGCTAATATATTACCCTTTTTCAAGAAAATAAAGTCCTGGCTTCCTATATTTAAAGCCGAAGACTGGAGTATTTCCTCCGATGGTAAAAGGATCTTCCATTTTAGAAATGCGCATGGTTCTTTGCCTTCTGCAAGGCTTCCTTTATGACATGAAGCAATTCTCTCTGCCATGTGGTGCTCCATAAACTTGTCCTTTACCCTCTCATAACCCTTCTTTCCCATCGTTAGCCTCCTCTCAACATGTGTGGCTAGTTTCACGAGTACTTGATTTCATTTGCAGGATGGAGCATCAGGTATGCTATCAATTCCTTCCGAAAGAACTTGCTGTGGAATATTGCTCTTGCCTCCATTGCTTGGGTAATCTGGGGAGAGAGGAATAACAAAATTTTTAAAAGTCTAGAGCGTAATCTGGCATATCTAGAAAGGAAATTTTTGAGGCTCATGCATAATTGGTTGTCAGCACATGGTATGATGAATGGTGTGCAATTTCAAGACCTGATCTTATGTCACATGTTTCCAAATTAGGTGCGGAGAGTCAAGCAGCAGTTATGAGGACTGCTTTGTCATCATTAAGGAGGGGGGGAGTTATTAGAATATGTAAAACACAGTCTGGGGAACTAAATGTTTGAATTTAGTTATGTACCATAGGTACACTATCTGTGTACCTAAATCATGTTTCAAGTAATCTATATATAATATATCTTATTTACCGATCAAAAAAGAAAAAGTCAAATATAAGAAACTAAGAAGCTACCAACATGATGAAGGGTCATACTTCAAATCTAAAGAAAAGGGATTTGGCAAATGAACAAACAAAAAAATGATACAACAGAAAAGCTCCTAATAAACTTGCCAATGTATCTCCCTTCCTTATTTTTGCTGAGCTTTTTCACTAACGGCGCAAAATATGCCTCATCCATTGCCTATCCAAGAACAAGTAAAATTGCTAGCAAATTAAAAAAATTAAAATGGAACAAGTGACCGTAAGAATTGGACGAAAGCTCCAGCAGAACTGCTAAATATGGAAAAAAAATGCTACAGGAAAAATAAGATAAGCAACTGATCAAGTTTTGTATGCAGCTAACAAAATCCCCAGAGGAATGTACAAGACCCGTGGAAAACACAATATGTTCTGAAACAAAAGAACCTTCAATTAGACCACCAAACATATACCAAAACTACCAGTCAGATGCTCACAACTACAATAAACAAAAGCATCACCCATAACGGTACACTGCGGAAAGATCCCAACAGCTCAATCATCCTCATTTCGTCCAAATCCATCAATCACATACAAAAATAGCTAAATGATTGAAAAAATAAAGGAAATGAACAAAAATATGAAGCTCAACCAGAACTGCCACCAGTGAATGTTTTTTTAGAAGGGAATCGAAAAAAATTGATGGCTCCAGAGGGTGCTTACTAGTGTTAGTCGCCATTTTTCAGAGGCTTCAGACAGATTGTGAAGGCAAGCAAGCAAAAATAGCACATCAGCCCAGATCATGCAACCGGTGAGGATATCGTCCAGACTAGGGTTCCCAGTTTCTCTCTCTTCTTCGTTCACTGTTTTTCTCTTTTGGGAAAAATCTCTTTCGTATGCACATAAACCAAAAAGATTAAGGGAAATGGGGAAGGAGAACAGCTCATTGGTGGCAAAGGAGCGAAAATGTGAGTGGGGAAACAACCTATGTTCGCTGGCGAAGAGAGGAAGAAAATGGGGTCGGCTGTTCGTCGACCCCTGATATTCTTCGGAGAAGAGAAGAGAGAAACAGGGAGCTCTTTCTCCCCTTTTATTCAGGGTATTTTGGGCATTCGAAATGTGGTAAATGTGCAATGACCCTTCTCTATAATTATTTCTCAAAAGTGGCATGTTTTTGCAATTTGCCATCTTTGTGGCATGTTTTTATAATAATGGCTGTAAAGTAGCACTTTTTCATAATTTTCTCAAAAAAAATACGACTCATTTTCTTGGACACCGGGTGACCGCTCCCAATGGGCCCCAAAAAAAATACCAAATGAATGGTGGGCCCCCACGGAATGTGGGGTTGTATACAGTTGTAGGGGATGAGAGTTCGACCGCTCCCACAACGTTTGGTTTCCATTTCCCAATCTCCAAATCGCTCTATCTCTATCTATGCGAAATCTTATATTTTCTTTACAGTTTGTATTAGGGTTTTTTGCATTAATGTCCTTACATTATATTATATTTGTATGGATGTTCTCTTGTTTTCAATATTTATATTTATATCCCTCTGTTGTATATAACCGTTTCAATCATACCCCTGACATTAAAGTCCGTTAACTTTTATTATTTATTTTTATTAAATGACCAATGTAACCTTTGATAAAGTAAAAATATTTTGCATTAATTTATCCTCTTATATTCTTATAAATTCATTTATGTAGTTACATTATTATAATTATTGCATATATATTTTAAATCATTGATATTAATTTATTTAATTAATAACTTTTCATATGAATTCCACCTAAACCCATATTCATTTGCCTATGTAATAAACTTTTCATCTCATAGAAGGTTAATTTAATCATTTAATAAAAATAAACAACAAAAGTTAATGGAATTTGACATTAAGGGTACATCTGTAACAATTATGCTAAATAAAGGGGTATAAATATAAATACGTAAAAAAAGTGGATATAGATATAAATATATCATAATGTAGGGATATAGATGCAAAAATCCCTTTGTATTATTGTGGTGTTAGGTAGCTAGTGACTCGTTAATGTAAAGAAGAGATAAGGGTTGCCGTTCGTTAGTTAATGGTTGGGTACTGGTTTTTGCTTTTGCTTGCCGTAGGAGACAAAAGGAATGGAGCTACAGATTCGTTAGAGAATCGATACAGAGATTCACAAAGAGGGATGAAATTAAGAGGAGAAACAATATATCAATGGTATTTTCTGTAGCAACCGCAGCCGCAGCGACTAATTGCAGGGGAACGTCCATTTACCATGTAGCCGGTGCCAAGGAGAGTAGGAAGCTGAGAACCATCTCGCTTATTGCTAGAGCAAGCAGTTCCAATCTGGCAACCGGGCTTGTTGCAGCTGCGATGGTCTTATCGGTGGCTGCAATCCAAGCACCACCACTGCCTGAGACCTTGTCCAACGTCCCGCAGATGCTTTCAGGTGAGTGCTTAACTGCCAAATATTGCAAGAAAGCAAGGATCCAGCGCCCCAAATCAAGGAAGGCAGAGTCATGTACCATCAAGTGCGTTACCACTTGCATCAGAGGAGGTGCTGGCTCCCCCGGCGAAGGTCCCCTCACCGCTAGAAGGTAACGCAACTTACCTTCTCTCCTCTACTGTTTTCCCTCTAGGCTGACATGCCCGAACACCTTAGAACCATGGACCCAATCCGCCATCCGAATCCTCACGACGTTTAGGCGAATTACGGGGTTTTTTTTTTCTCTGTACGTTTGTTACGGGTAATACCCGTACCATACATAAACACACTTACACAAAAATAAATTTAAAAACTCATCTCAATAATGGAGGTCAACCAAACGAGATTATAGATTCTAGTTGGCATGATTGAATTCTAACGTGCCGAAACAGAGTTTTAGACATTAAAAGTGAACAACTAAAATCCAGACATACATACATACCGAAGTGAGAAAATTATGGAAAGGATCGTCTTTTTCCATATATTTCCAAAAACATACTTTGAAAAGTCAAATGTTAAAAAATATGAAACTTTTCCTATGTAATTGCATTTCAATCCGAAATCATTGTAGCTCGATTAATCATAAATTTTGTGATTAATCGACAAAATATTCAATTACACATTAATCGCGATGAACTAACATGTATTCATGGATTATTAAATTTGTATTTTTCGAAGATTTTACTTGTATCCTACGATGATCATGCTTGTTTCCATAATGGTCAATCTAATATTATATGTATCCCACGAAGATCATATTTGTATCCGTCGATGATTCATCTGATATCGTTTAAGATCTAATATGTATCCTTCAATGATTTGAAATTTCGATTAACCGGAATCTTAAATCGTTGTTTTGCGATTAATCGAAACATATCCGATTAATCAAAATTCATGGCCACTTGATCAACACACTATAAAGCCCAATTCAACATTCGTACGTTCATTTGTTTTCGATTAATCGTACTTTCGTAGGATTAATCAAAGACCAATTTTTTGAGCTTTGAAAAGTATTACAGTGATTTTAATTAATCATAAATTATGCGATTAATGGAACTACAGTGATTTCTGACTTCAACCCAATTATACAAGAAAAGTTACATGTTTTTAAACATTTAACTTTTTGAAAGCATGTTTTTTCAAATGCTTGAGAAAAAGACTGTCCTTTCAATAATTTTCCCTACAGACATTATTTGTGTGTGTAGTCTAACTAAAGCTATGGTGTTGAAGCCATTAAGATAAAAGTAGGATTTGAATCAGTGCTTCCAACTATTTTAAGACAAGGCATTTTACTATATATTGTTGTTTTTATCGGTTATATTTTACTTTAAAAAGAAATATAAGTTTCTCCAGATAACTAAACTAGCTAAGACTGACAAATCTTTCAAAATAATGCATCATGCATATGGGTTATCGCTTTTATACCTAATATTTTTCTTCCCTCAAAATTCTATTTTAAGTGCCACTTTCTTTTCTCTCTCTACAGGCCGCTTGTAGTTTTCAAGCAGAGTTTTCGAAGCCGCCAATATTGGTAATGCTCTCTCCCTTTACCTTTTCTTTAAGCTTTTATATATATATATATATATATATATAATTTACATGTTTCCTTGTTAACATGAAACCTCCATTTCATTACTCAAAAAGTTGGTGAAAGCAACAGAATGTCCTTATGTTTAGATGATCCATACTAGTTGCGAACAAATGGCACAAATCTAATGAAATTTTCTTTCTGAACCCATTAATATTGTACCTTTTTTGCAGCTTGGTGGAGTGTTCCGATATTTGCAACTTAATGAAAGACAATGATGGACCCTAGCCAATTTGCATTCGATCAATTTCCTGTCAATTGTTGTACCTATATTCTTTCTTGAAGTTTGTTTTGTTTCCTTCTCAATTCATTGTCTAATAACGTATTAGGAATTGGCATTCTCGAAACTTTTACTGAACATTGAAGAAGAATTAAAGAAAAAGGAAAATATATATCTTACGTTAGATTAGGAAAAATTTTATAAAGCTTGCGTGTATTTCATTCGTGACAAAATGAGGCTGCATCTCTGATGTTTCTTAAAGTCTTTCTCTTTGCCAGAATAGATCTCATTAGTTTCTTCGTGGTCATCCTGTTCCTCTTAATTTGTTACATAGATCGATCCTTTGCTGTTTTTATTATGATATGAAATGCGTAGAAATCCCATTTGATATTAATTAATGATTGTAGAGATACCTTAATGAGAACAGATCTCATTAGTTGCTTCCTTCAAGAGAATGATCTATGATTTCATCTTTTTCTTTTCTGTTTAAAACTTTGAATTCCCTAAACCTTAGGTTATATAAATAAGCATGTAGGAGTTATATTTTTCTCATCTATCTATAAGTTAAATGATGATATTGAAGTCATCTAGTTACTGTTCCTTCAAAATCCTACCGAGTTCGGCACGTGATGGATATGATGTGTTTTGGTGCGAGGCTTGTCCGCGTGCCAGTATCGCACGGGTACAATGTATCAGATCGGGTTTTGACCCCAGATGCCTGTTCCAATCTAAGCAAGTATTCTCAATTTTACAGTTTAGATTTCACCACCAGCCTTTTCTGAAATAAGAGTTTTATGCAATCATAGAGAAATTACAACTACATACTGCCTTAATTGGTAGCTTTTATTGTGGAAAGTAAATAGCTTCGGGTTCCAGTATTCTCAATAAATCAGATCGGTAAGTAGCTTTCTACTTACTAGGGAAGGGCTTGACATTGACGTACATCTATGGTAATATAAAGCTAAAAGAAAATATAGCTTTTAAATAAAAATATATTTACATCAATATATGATAATAGCAATATGGGGATCAACGTCAAGCTATTCCAAATCTAACCTAATATAATTATTGGTTTGCCAACCCATAAGAGTTGTGTATTTTCTACCATGTTAGTCTTTTCCCAACACATCATGCTGCAAATGCATCCTTCAAGCAAGAAAGAAGGGTTCCCTCGGCTCTCGTACATCTGTGACTTGAAAGTCAAAATTAAGCAAATTTAACAAGCTTCTCTGGTACTTGATTTTTTTGACGATAAATATGACAACATTTCCTGATTGCAATAATCCGCACATGAGAGAAGCTTCAAATTTCATTTACAAATTAAATAAAGAACCATTAACATGTATGGTTCTTCTGGTTAAATGATTCTGCAATCGACTACGAAACAATGCGGCTTCAATCGAGAATTGAAACTTTTTAACCAAATTAAGTGAAATTGAAACTAAACTCATAAAATAAGACTCAAAAACTTTTAGATGACTTGGAACGGATCCAAATTGAAGAGATATGTTTTGTCAAAGTAAAAATACAGCAATAGGAATACTACAAACTTTTTTGACTTCTATTCAATAAATCTGCAAATTTGCTCTATATAAATTAATGAAATTCGGTCTACATAAAATAGAAGTGTAAATTAATCTAGTGAACTTAATCCCGTTAAAAAAATTCATCAGTAAATCCTATGAAACTTCCTAACAAAAAAATGCCAACGTTGCCATTAGCATTTTAGCAATGGTCCATCCGATCAAACAGTTTCACGCTCATACAACCATCTTTTTTTGGTTAAGGCCCAAGCCTTTTTCGCAATGAGTAGAGCCTCATTAAAATTTTTGAGGTCTCTTATATTCAGCAGCCCTTCAATCTTGCGGGAGGAATCTAATGCCGCGTTTGAAATAGGTATGCTAATCTTGCTAGCCCGGCACAGCACAGGCATGTTTAGCCTGGGCCTCGTGAGCTGGGCAAGGCACTGCCCACCTGGGAGATGGGTTGTGCCGTGCCTAGCCCATATACCAATACCTATGGCACAGTTAAGGCTGGCCGTATCGAGCTAGGCCATGACACACGAGCTAGCGGGTCGCGTAATATATTTATTACAAAAAATTTGGAAAAATAATAAAAAGGAAAAAAATAAATAAAGACACAAAACTCTAAAAAAAATATATTTATTATTCACATAAATTTCTTACACATAATTGGATACAATTTTCTCTAAAAAAAAAATTAAATAAAGTATTTTTATTACGAAAAATTGTAACTTTGCATTTCTACAAGTATAACTTTGCAAATGCAACAATATTTATATAGTTACTGTAGACACCCCAAATTGCACTACAAAATGAGAATATAATAATAAACATGTAATTAGAGCTTAAAACAGGTCAAAAATGCATAAAAATTGAATAAACAGACTTTGCCTGTATTTCATTCACAGGTCGGTCGCGCCCGAGATCGCTCTACGGTCAAGCGCGCCCGTGGAAACTATACGGTCACCGTTGGACCGTAGTGCATTTACGGTCACTAAAGACACGTGCGAGTTTTGTCCTTCTCTCGATTTCCGAGCTTTATCTTTAGTCCAATATATCTTTAAATGAGCGAATTACGTATTTTATTCGCTGAAGCCACCTTGGTTGGCTATGGATGGGCATTATCTCCAATTCTCCCTCTATCTTAAGGATCAGGATATATCCTTCTGGACCAGTCTTGCCCCTGTGCTTGCCTATAAATAGAGGCTCTTTCCTCAAGAAAAAGGCCACGAAAATTTGAAGTCCAAGGAATTCTAAGAAGCTCCAAGAGAAGAGAAAGAACTCCTACTGCCTGCCTGCTCAATCCAGGTAAGTCCCCTATCCCTTTTTATTTTCTGTCTTCAATTCTAGAAGTAATAAGATCATCTCTATTGCTGTAGAATAAGGCCATATCTATTTTCGTATTCCTAAACTTGTCTCTAAGTACCTCAAGAGTTTCTCTAGCCGTAAAACGTGAAGAGAGAACTAGGGGAAAGGGGAACAGGTGGATCCCTAGAATAGAACCCCATATCTGTTTTTTTCTTTTTTTCATAGAATAAGGCCTGTGATTGTGTTTGTGTAACCAAACCTATCTCTAAGTACCTCAAGAGTCTCTCTAATCGTAAAACGTGAAGAGAGAACTAGGGGAAAGGGGAACAGGTGGATTCGTAGGGTAGACCCCCATGTGCTCAAATCTGTGAGATGTGGCTGCTTTGAATATCTTGATCATGTTTTAATACTTTTTATGATATATCTGAATGAATCACATGAATCCATGATGTTTATAGCATGAGATCCCCACTTTTTGCTAAAATTTGGATTTTTACCACTTTTGCACCTACAGCACTGTTTTCGTGATTTTTGTGGTTTTAGGCTAGGATCTTGGATTTATCATGATCAATATGGTAGATCTGGATCCAGAAGCCTGAAAATAAATTCTAGGGTTTCATGATGTGGTTTTTAAATTGTTTTTCATTAATTGAGAGAAGACCCTACGGTCTAAGTTCTCCCCTTTTGGTGTTTTTCATCAACGTGGGTATTTTTGGTTTTGATTTTCAGATTTAACGTGAAATTTGGGCTTTATCTATGATCTGGACTATTCAAGTTCAATTTTGAAATATTTTATAAAAATCATATTTTTCTAGATTTCTAGAATTTAGTTTGAAGCCAGATTTTTGGATTTTTCACTTTAAATTGATTTTACTTGATTTTATCTCAATTTTATTTTGATCATGAAACCCTAGGAATGGTATGATCATATTTGAGAGTTCTGGATCAATCAGACTATTCGTATGAAAAAACCATATATTTTGTCTTTTTTGTGATTTTCCCTGATTTTATAGCAAGCCTTTTTTTCTTTGTAAAACATGAACAATACCTGGCAACCACCTTGTGTGGATAAATAGGGGTGCCTAACACCTTCTCCTGTTCATAACCTAATCCCCTTACCCATCTCTGGTTGTTTTTTTTAGGAGGGATATTTTGCCCTAAAATTTGCCTTTTGTGCTTATTTAATATTTTGGTGTCCATTCACACCTAAATTGAATGGTGGCGGCTCTTTGTTTAATTTAATCCCGTGTGATGATTGAGGAAATCATTAAATTGATTTTTTCCATGTCTCACAACTGGCGACTCTGCTGGGGACTTGAGGATTTGAGCCTTTTTGGTGTTTTAGTTCATGTTTTTGATTTTTGATTTGCTTGCTATTTTATGTTCTTAAGCATGTTGGGCATGTTTTAAATCTGAATTATTGCTTAAGAATTCATGGGCTAGAAACATGCTTAATTTCGATTTATAGGATTGTTTCTACAAACATGCGTAGGGGAGATTCGTTTTGCTAAATCATGCTAGTTTCTTGCTATATTTTTATGATAGCATGTTTTAATTTTCAGCATGATCTCCATGATGATTTTGGGTGTGTAACATGATCATATGTTTGCATAATAGATGATTTTTTTTATGAGCATGTTTTAGGTGCTATAGGATTGCTTTATTTACTTGTTTATTTTAAATATGCTTTCCTATTATGCCTTGGTTTGTTTATGCATGGCTGCAAAAAGAGTGGCAAGGGTTTGGGACGTTGTGAATGCACCATATTTTTGCAATGCACTGTGAACCTTTTATTTTTTACACAACCTACCCTTAACCTATAGGAAGTTGAACCCTAATGTGTGTAGCTTGGCGCAACGAGGTCGATACTTCGGAAAGCGAAAGTGAAAACATTTACCTTAGAACTTTGGGCCAATGATGTGATGATAATGTGGATCTGGGATTCTGGTCATCACTAGGCTTGAGTGCTAAGTTGCCATTAAGCCAAAACCCAAAACCCTACGCTTGAAGGTGGAGTTACACGTTTTTGGCTAAAATACACAATTACGTGGGAATATGGGTTTGTAATTGTGGGAAGGCCGTATGCATGGCTTACAAACCAGGGCATAATGCGGATGTCATATTGAAGGTAAACAAGGTAACAAGGTAATCCTATTGTTTTGCATTATTTTCATGTCATAGGGGTGTCATGGTGCCCATTGGTTCGGGATAAAATTGGTCCCAAAATATGCATATTTTCTAAAATTGGTGTAGCCCATAGGAAGGGTTTCTAACTCTGTTTAGAATCAATCCTACCCAATGTTCATACAAGAGGCAACACAAGGGTACCAAATTCTAGAATATGGAGTCAATTCAGAGGGTACATGTGCCCTCCTAAGCATGTGTTTTAGCAAAAAGGCCAAGGTCCACTCTGGGACAGTTTAGAAGCCTTGCACTGGGTGAACCGTATGTTTGGATGAGCAATTAAAGTGATCAAACCATGTAAAAACTGGAAAAATATAACAGAGTTTCGTAAAACCGCATTTAGTACACGGGCTGGGCTTGCCCGTATTGGTTATACGGGCTAGGCTCGCCCGTGTTTTCCATACAGTCACGGCTTGCTCGTAATTTGAATACGGGCAGGGCTGGACCGTACTGTGTATACGGTTTTCTCGGAATATTCAACTTTAATCAGTTTTTCCCACTAAAATCTTCCTTTAACCTTTAAAAAATGATAAAGGGGAACAAGTTTGAATAAAATGTTTCAAAAAAAAAAAAAACAAAAACAAAATAATCAAAAAAAAATGTGTGAGAGAAAGGTTCCTTAGGCTTCTGAAAGCCTTTGAATTTCAGACTTTTTCAAAACTCTTGGGCTTCTGAAAGCCTTTGAATTTCAGACTTTTTCAAAACTCCTGGGCCTCTGAAAGCCTTTGAATTTTAGATTTTTCAAAAAATCCTCAGGCCACTGAAAGCCTTTGAATTTCAGACTTTTTTTCTCAAAGAAATCTTTGGGCCTCTGAAAGCCTTTGAATTTCAGATTTTTCAAAAAATCCTGGGGCTTCTGAAAGCCTTTGAATTTCAGATCTTTTGGGCCTCTGAAAGCCTTTGAATTTCAGACCTTTTTCTTTTGGGCCTCTGAAAGCCTTTGAATTTCAGATCCTTGGGCTTCTGAAAGCCTTTGAATTTCAGACCTTTTTCTTTTGGGCCTCTGAAAGCCTTTGAATTTCAGAACTTTTGGGCCTCTGAAAGCCTTTGAATTTCAGACCTTTTTCTTTTAGGTCTCTGAAAGCCTTTGAATTTCAGATCTTCGGGCCTCTGAAAGCCTTTGAATTTCAGACCTTTTTCTTTAGGGCCTCTGAAAGCCTTTGAATTTCAGATCTTTTGGGCTTCTGAAAGCCTTTGAATTTCAGACCTTTTTCTTTTGGGCCTCTGAAAGCCTTTGAATTTCAAATCTTTGGGCCTCTGAAAGCCTTTGAATTTCAGACTTTTTTTTCTCAAAATATCCCTGGGCCTCTGAAAGCCTTTGAATTTCAGACTTTCATAAAAAATCCTCGGGCCTCTGAAAGCCTTTGAATTTCAGACCTTTTCTCAAAATATCCCTGGGCCTCTGAAAGCCTTTGAATTTCAGACCTTTTCCAAAAATATCCCTGGGCCTCTGAAAGCCTTTGAATTTCAGGCCTTTTTCAAAACCCCCCCGGGCCTCTGAAAGCCTTTGAATTTCAGATCTTTCTCTCTTTTGTGGGACCTATTGGAAGCCCTAGAATATTCCAACAATTCAATTCAAAAACAAAAAAACAAAAAAAAAAAAGAAAAGAGAAAAGAAGCAAATAAAGAAAAAATCCAAACTCGTGTTCACCTAGCTTGCACATAGGCATTCCTAAGCATGTGAATGAGATTAATTGGGCACTGCTTTTTTTTCCTTTATTTTTTATCCAGGTACCAATACACTTGCAATCATAGCTCCTGTAACCAGATCAAGAGCTCGAGCCATGAATCCCATGGAGACTGAAGCTGATGCTCCTCACCCAGATATCGTCTTGTTACAAGAGCAAGTGGCAGGACTAGCCCGAATGCTAGAGAACATACTGTCAGTACAGGCCCAACAAGTGCAGGCCCAGAACCAAGCATTCACTTCCAACCCTGCACCTCCACCCCAAATCAATATTCCACCCCCAGTGCAACCAATTCCTGAACCCATCCATGAAACCACTTATGAACCTATGGTGACCAAGGATGAAACAATTGAATCAGAAAAGGCTAAGGAAAAGGAAAAAATGAGGGAAGAAATGGAAAAGAAGTTCATGCAAAGACTGGAAATGATCCAGGATGAACTAAGGGAAGTCAAAGGGGTAAACAACTTTGGAGGCACCAATTTTGAAGACCTGTGCCTATACCCCAATGTTAACCTGCCGGCTAAGTTTAAGTGCCCAGACTTGGACAAGTATGATGGCACTGGTTGCCCCATGAGCCACCTAAAGTTATATTGCGGTGCCCTATGCCAGTTCGGGCAGGATGAGGGTATCTTGATCCAACTTTTCCAAAGGAGCCTGACTGGAACCGCATTAAGATGGTTCGCCACTCTGGACCATGGAAAGATCAAAAGATGGAAGGACCTAGCCGATGCCTTCCTGGCTCAATACCGGTTCAATTCAGAGATCGTGCCAGATAGGTACAACGTCATGAGGATGAGCAAGGGAAGGGATGAGACTGTAAGGCAATATGCCAAGAGGTGGAGGGAGACGGCCTCCCAGGTCAGGCCACCCATGCTAGAATAGGAAATGATTTCTACTTTCATCAGCACTTTGGGTCAACCATTCTACAGCCACCTGGTGGGTCAGACCACCACTAATTTTGCGGCCTTGGTTCAAGTGGCTGACCGAATAGAAGACGGGATCAGGGCAGGTAAGATAATTGACCACTTTGCCATGGTTAGTCAGCAATACCCTAATATGAAGAAAGGAAGCGGGATAAAAAAGAATGGGAACAAGAAGGAAGGTGAGGTAAACATGGTACAGCCACCATCTGGCCCTAACAAGCCTATACAAATCAACATGCCAGCTCATTTTCCTACTCCACCTGCTCCATCTACCCCGGCCCCCATAAGGGTTAATGTTCCAGCAACACCTTCAGACCAAAAAAGGGTTTTTACTAAGGAGGAAAAGGATGCCTATTTTGCAGCAAGGAGAAATAGGGTTTTCACCCCTATTCCCATGACTCCTTCTCAGTTGCTGCCCACTTTATTGAAAGCAGGGTACGTCACCTTAAGAGAACCTAATCCGAATGCATCCAAGGGGAGAAATTTTGACCCTTCCACCACTTGTGATTACCATATGGGAGCACCTGGGCACCCTACAGACAAGTGCTGGCCTTTGAAACACGCCATTCAGGATTTACTAGACCAAAATACCCTGTCTTTCAATACAGGGGCTCCCAATCCTCCAAGAACCGATATTGGACAAAACCCACTGCCCCAGCATCACGGGGCAGGCCCATCTAATGTCATAGGAGTCATCTCTTCTGACAAAATAACTTTGACCCATCTCAATTAATTGCTCCCATAGTGACAACGGTCAAAGTATATTTTAACAGGAGAAATGAAGACAAAGAAGTAAATGTGATTTCAAAGGGGAATGATAGTGCTGCAAAGAACATTAGCTCCTCTTTGGATCGGGTCTCATCCCTCATGGCCCAGATGAACATCGCCAAGCCACCTTTGGTCATTAATTACAATCCATCCACTTTTACTCCACCCATTCAGTCAAAACCGCCATTGGTCATAAACTGTGACCCCCTTAGTGCATCAGTCACTTCTACAACCCCTCAATCAAAACAACTTCCACCTTTGGTTGTTAATGTTCCTCCATCAAAGCAACTTCCACCTCTGGTTATTAATGTTCCATTTACCCAGACTTCCGCATCCAAGTCCAAACTTCCTCCATTAGTGGTAAATGTCCCCAAGCCTTCCTACTCTGAATCGGCTGTACCATGGAACTACAGTGAAGCTTTTACCACTACATGCCCTGCAGCTGAAAGCAAGGAAGAAGTAAACCTCATGATGAGGTCAGGAAAATGTGTAGGGGTGGAAAAAAAAACAAAAAGAGACAGAGAAAGAAAAGAAAGAAGAAAAAAAAAATAAAAGAAAGGCCAAGGTAGGGGAAGAGGCCCCTCAGGTAACTAACAGTGAGGCTGATGACCTCATGAAGATAATAAAAAAGAGTGAGTTCAATGTTGTTGAGCAATTGAACAAAGTCCCTGCCCAGATCTCAATACTGGGCCTATTGTTAAATTCAGAAAAACATAGGGATTCCTTGTTAAGGATACTCCAGGGGGCCCATGTGCCTAAAAATATTGAACCAGACCAACTAGGCCGGATGGTTGGTCAAATTTTATCCCACAATGTGATAACTTTTTCAGAGACCGAGATCAGCCCAGCGGGGTACCATCATGTAGACCCATTGCACATAGCTGTACTCAGTAAGGGCTGCATGATAGCCCGGGTCTTGATCGATAATGGGTCAGCTCTCAATGTCTGCCCCTTGATAACCTTTGTTAAGCTCAATTTGGAGCAAAACAAAATGGAAGAATCATAAGAGCCTTTGATAGCTCTAAAACACACTTCCTAAGGGAGGTTGAACTGCCGGTCACAATTGGACCGTATATTTTTAACATCACATTTGAGGTGATAGATATACCTGCAGCCTTCAATCTACTCTTAGGAAGGCCGTGGATTCATGCAGCTAGGGCTATACCATCTACCCTCCACCAAAGAGTTAAATATATTAGAGGGCAGAAGCTGATTACTGTCCTAGCTGAGAATTTGGTTCCTCCCATGTGGTCCCCTAATGTACCCTGTATTAACATGGAAATGACTGCTGATAAGATGACATTTCACTCTTTCCAATTTGAAACTGTTAATTTCATACCTGGGGGGTATCAGGAAAAAGAAGGAAAATTTACCTGTGCAGAGAAAATGGTCAAAAATGTGCTGGAAAAGTACAACTTTCACCCTGGAAAAGGTCTGGGGGTTAACCTGCAAGGAAGGATAGAACCAATAAAGGTTAAGAAGATGGTTCATAGAGCAGGATTGGGGTCCAAGCCAAGAAAATGGAAAAGTCAGAAGGAAATAGAAGACATAAAATTCCCGCACATCAGGGAAACTTTTCCTAAGCTTTCTCACATGATTCAGCTGTCTCCTCCTGAGGATCAGTCCAAACCCCCATACTACAATGTCAACCCATTCCAGAAACCCAAGTCCTCAACCGTGCAACCATATGTTCCACCTCCACCTCCACAAGCATTGGGTGGGCCTGAACCACAGACAGAACAGAAGCATGACTTTTCTGAGGACGTGGGAGCATTCTTTGCCATGACAGAAGGCAACCAAGAAAAAGTAGCAGAGGAGCTACCTTTTATTGATTGGGCTGCAGTAGAAGTTCCATCTGGAACTAGCCCTACGGAAGAAACAGGAGATACAACTCACCCAGTACTGGTGATCTCTGATGCAGACCCTGAGCTTGAGGAGCAGGCTTGTATCCCTGCCCCAGATTCTTTTATTCTGAATAATTGGGAGGAAACTCCCCTTACTTTTGAAGCCGCGTTTGTTTGGCAAACAGACATGGCTCCCAAAAAAAAACTCCATTAGTGGAAAGCCCTTTTCCTGAAGGTTTTAATGAGCCTTCGTCTTCAGGGAAGGATTTTGTAGAAGGCTCTCAAAAAACACAAAAAGATTTTTCAATTTTTTCTAGAAAAGATAAATTTTTCAAAAAGGTCCAAACCATTTATGAACCATATAAGCAAACGGAATTGGATCAGGATGAGTATGACTTCGACCTGGAGCTCGACTTTGATCTAATGGGGGTTGAGGAAGAGACCGAGGACGAAGAAGATGACGTTCCAAAAGAAATCACATATCAATTAGAGCGTCATGAAAAGGGGGTCCAACCCAATATTGAAGAGACCATATCAATAAACCTAGGGACCGAAGATGACCCAAAAATAGTGAAGATTGGGGTATGTCTATCTGAGGTACAGCGGGAAGAAATGATACGATTCTTGGCTAATTATGATGATGTGTTTGCATGGTCGTATCGGGATATGCCGGGGTTAGACACAGATATGGTGGTGCACAGGCTACCCATTCTACCAGATGCCAAGCCAGTTAAGCAGAAACTGAGAAGGTTGAAACCAGAATGGACTTTAAAGGTCAAAGATGAAGTTGTTAAACAGTTCCAAGCAGGATTCTTGGCGGTTTCCACATACCCCGAATGGCTTGCAAATATAGTACCAGTGCCAAAGAAGGATGGAAAGGTCAGAATGTGTGTAGACTACAGAGACTTGAATAAGGCAAGCCCAAAGGATGATTTTCCACTTCCACACATAGACATATTGGCGGACAACACTGCGGTACATAGCCTGTTCTCATTCATGGACGGGTTTTCTGGGTATAATCAGATCAAGATGGTTAAGGAGGATCAAGAGAAGACAGCCTTCATCACCCCTTGGGGTACCTTCCACTACACTGTCATGCCATTTGGGCTTAAAAACGCTGGGGCAACCTACCAACGGGCCATGACAGCCTTATTCCATGATATGATCCATAAGGAGATGGAGGTTTATGTGGATGATATGATAGCCAAATCATGTGAAGAAAAAGACCACTTGATCAATTTGAAGAAGGTGTTTGACCGGCTCCGGAAATACAGTCTAAGGCTTAACCCTGCGAAATGTGTCTTTGGGGCTACATCAGGGAAATTATTGGGCTTTATAGTAAGTAGAAGGGGAATTGAGATAGACCCAGCTAAAGTTAAAGCAATCATTGAAATGCCATCACCTAGAACGGAGAAGGAAGTTCGTGGTTTTCTTGGAAGGATTCAGTACATAAGCTGGTTCATAGCATAGCTCACCGCTATCTGTGAACCAATTTTCAAGCTTCTAAGAAAGAGTAACCCGACAGTCTGGAATGACGATTGCCAAGAAGCCTTTGACACAATAAAGGAATACTTATTGAACCCACCTGTGCTAGTGCCACCAACTCCAGGAAGACCATTGATTTTATAGTTGTCTGTTTTAGAGACGTCAATGGGGTGTGTCTTAGGACAGCATGACGATACAGGCAGAAAGGAGAGGGCGATTTACTACCTGAGTAAGAAATTTACAGAATATGAAGCAAAATATTCCCCTCTAGAAAAGACTTGTTGTGCTTTAGTGTGGGCAACTCAAAGACTGAGGCATTATTTCCTTAGTCATTCCACCTTATTGATATCCCGAATGGACCCCTTGAAGTATCTATTTGAGAAACCAGCTTTAACTGGCAGAACAGCAAAGTGGCAATTGTTACTCTCTGAATTTGACCTCACCTATATCACACAGAAGGCCATTAAGGGTCAAGCCATAGCAGATCACTTAGCTGCACACCCTTTACCAGAATACCAACCCTTAAAGACCAACTTCTTTGATGAGGCAATCCTGTTTGCTGAAGAGGAAGAAGGTGAAAGCTCATGGCAAATGTTTTTTGATGGGGCCGCCAATATGAATGGAAATGGAATAGGGGTTGTTCTAATCAAGCCAGATGGGGCACATATCCCAATCGCAGTAAAGCTAAGGTTCCAATGTACAAACAATATAGCAGAATATGAAGCATGCATAATTGGGTTGCAAGCTGCCTTAGACCATGAAGTAGAGGAACTTGACGTATATGGAGATTCGAGTCTTATCATCTTCCAAACAACTGGTGAATGGAAAACCAAGGATCACAAATTGATCCCCTATCACCAGTATTTGGAAGAAATAAGCACCAAGTTTACTCAAATTTCCTTCAATTATATGCCAAGGGCCAAAAACCAGTTTGCGGATGCTCTAGCAACATTGGCTTCAATGGTCAGTATGCCAGAAGGTGTTGATATTAGACCACTGGAAATTGAAGTCAGAGATGAACCAGCTTATTGCCTTGTTCTAGAAGAAACCCCAGAAGAAGATGTACCATGGTTTCAAGACATTAAGAACTTCCTAAATGATCGAAGTTTGCCAGAAAATGTCATCTCTACAGAGAAAAGAACAATACAGAGGCTGGCAGGACAGTTCTTACTAAGTGGTGGTCAGTTGTACAAAAGATCACACAATGATATACTACTCAAATGTGTTGCAAAGACTGAGTCAGAAAGAATAGTTGAAACGGTACATGGAGGAGTGTGTGGACCCCATATGAATGGACATATGCTTGCCAAGAAGATTCTGCGATTGGGATATTACTGGTCGACTATGGAGCATGATTGCTATATACACGTTAAAAGGTGTCATTTATGCCAAGTGTACGCGGATAACAAGAATGCACCCCCAAGTGAATTACACAGTATGACATCTCCGTGGCCTTTTTCTATGTGGGGGATAGATGTCATTGGAATGATCTCTCCCAAGGCATCAAATGGACACAAGTTTATACTTGTAGCAATTGATTACTTCACCAAGTGGGTAGAGGCAGCTTCATATGCAAACATTACAAGTAGCCACGTTTTGAAATTCTTGAAGCACAATATCATTTGTCGCTACGGTTTGCCAAGTGCCATAGTAACAGACAATGCTTCAAACCTTAAGAACAAAGACATGAAGAAGATGTGTGAACAATTTCAGATCACTCATCATAAGTCAGCTCCTTATAGACCAAAGATGAATGGGGCAGTAGAAGCAGCAAATAAGAATATAAAGAAGATCATTCAGAAGATGGTAGTGAGTTTTAAAGATTGGCATGAAATGCTGCCACTTGCTCTGCATGTTTACAGAACCTCAATTCGAACTTCTACAGGGGCAACCCCGTACTCCTTAGTATATGGAATGGAAGCAGTTTTACCAGTGGAAGTGGAAATACCTTCATTAAGAGTGCTAATGGAAGCAGAATTAGAAGAAGCTGAATGGATACAATCAAGACATGATCAACTCAATCTAATAGAGGAAAAGCGATTAAAAGCGCTTTGTCATGGCCAATTGTATCAGAAGAGAATGGCCAGGGCTTACAATAAGAAGGTAAAGCCCAGAACTTTCCATGAAGGAAATTTAGTATTGAAGAAAATTTTACCCTTTTTGGAAGATCCTCGTGGAAAGTTTAAACCAAATTGGGAAGGACCTTATGTGGTCAAGAAGGTCCTATCAGGGGGTGCTCTCATCTTAACAGAAATGGATGGGAAAGATTTTCCTGAGCCAATTAACTCTGATACAGTAAAGAGATATTTTCCATGCATGAATATTACTAGGAAATGATCTGAGGCCATTTTTCCTTATATCCCAAAATTTGCATCCCTAGTCAAGCCAATTTGAGCCTGTTCGTCTTTTTTGTTAAACCTAAACTGGACTTACAGTCTTATACTGGGGCAAAGCCAATAAGGGCAAAGCCAATAGGGGCAAAAAGAAAAAAATGAGAAAAAAAGAGAGAAAAGAAAAAATAAGGGCAAATGAAAACCAAATACAAAGGAAGGGGAATGGGATCGAATTCACCATGACTGTAAGTCCAGTTGACCCATTTTTCACACTTAGGAAATTTTGAGCCTTTAATACCTTTCTTTTATAAACCGAGCTTAGCCTTTGTTTCGTCCTATTATTAAGACCTCGGTGATTTTAGTATATTCATTCAACTTTCAAAGTAAGATTGGTGATGACGGAATGCAGAGGCCAACCCTAGTGAAAACCGTAATTGGCACTAGGGATAACAAGGGCAAAAAGAAAAAAAAAAGAAAAGAATAGAAAAAAAATGAAAAAAAAAGAAGAAAAAAAATCAAAGGTTGAGTTGATCAAGTGGTCTAAATTTAATCAGCATGAGCACTGGAAACTGAGCAGATTAGCAAGGTCCATCATGAAGGTAAAACCATTAGGGGATGATTCTAAAGGTCACGGGGTAGACAGATTTGGTCTCTCCCTATTGCTTGGACTACCCTTTTCATTATTCAAAATGATTTTAATTCCTTTAATTATATGTGATTAAGTGTTTTGGATCAGCTTTCAAAAAAAAAAATACTATACTTTGGCCAGTGATGAGAAATCAAATACTTTTTCAAAAAACTTCTGTTTTTATAAGTGTAAGCACCCAAATTTTGATCAAACCAAAAAAGAAAAAAAAAAGAGAAAAGAAAAGAAAATAAGAAAACAAAAAACAAAATGTGCTAAAAGACAGCAAAACAGCTCAAAACCCTGGCAGAAAGTCAAACCCCGAGGGGACAAAAGTTGACTTTTTGATTAAGTGATATTTGGCCACCTTGCTTTACATCATTGGATAGAGAATCTTGACACAATTCCAACGCAACTGAGTTTGCAGGAATCGGAGTCCGGATGAAGGTTCTACAGGCGGTCAAACTTGGGCGAAGCCAAAAGTTGACTTTCTGCTAAAATCCGATCCAGAGGCCTTGCTTTATATCGTTGGATAGAGGATCTCGACACGATTCTAGCGCAACTGAGTTTGCAGGAATCGGAGTCTGGATGAAGGTTCTGCGGGCAGTCAAACTTGGGCGAAGCCAAAAGTTGACTTTCTGGTGAAATCCGATCCAAGTGCTTACCCCCATGCCATTGGATAGAGGGCTCCGATACGATTCTAACGCAACTGAGTTTGCCCAAATCGGAGCCCGGATGAAGAAGATATGAGCTGACGAAATTCCCGAGCAGCAAAACCAGCAAACTGCGCACGTGGCAAAAAGCTGCACACGTGGCGAGTTGCGCAGGAAAATTTCTCGGGGATCAAATCCGTAAATATCTAAACATTCAAAATATCCCAGGGACCAATCTGAAAATATCTGAATAAAATAATATTAAACCAAAATATCCCAGGGACCATATCCTAATTTTCAGATTTTTAAGACAAACCCGCGGCGGCATTTAATGATTTAATCATTATGTCACTCGCGCCGAGCGACAGGAGCTCGGCACGAGCTGGGCGCCGAAGTGGGCGGATGCCCATTTCTCCTTCTATAAAAGCTACAACCCCCTTCATTGCAGGGGGTTCGGATTGTTGGAGTTCGGGATTTTGGGGTTCTGCATTTTTTTGGTTCGGTATTTCTTGGGGGTTGGACATTCTGTTGTCCCTCGGCACTCGAAGGTAGTCTGGGCTACCATCTTCCCCAAAGAAACCACACTCTTGGCCATTCCTTTCTTCCCCTTCTTCCTCGTCAAACCCGAAGGTAATCTTGCTCTTGGTGTAAGAAGGAGGCTCCGGCTGCAGCTCGTTGGCTCCAAGGGACCCTCCGGCCTACTCTACAAAGACCTGGAAGCAAGGTGAGCTCTCCATTTTCTTTTGTTCAATATATATATAAATCAGGCTTCCCATGCATCTCTGATATCTTGTTTATCATTGTTTGTTTGATTCGAATTCGAAGGGGAGCATGTTCCCTATGATCGCACCTCTCTTGTATCCCGATAAAACCCCCCTTTCCCTTCTTCCTTAATCGTGTTTTGTTAGTTAGTGTTTTGTTTTCAAAGTTTTATGCATGTTCTGTAATGTTTGGGTGTTCGGATTTGTAGGTTTGCAAAGAGGTTTGATCCTCACAACTTAGGTTAGATTAATTTCCAAGTATGTTTAGAGGTTTGCTGGGGTTCTAAGGATCCCCGGAAACCAGTTACAGGGCTTAAAACCAGTCGAAAATGGAGTTTTGAATGTGGGTTTTATTTCCAAACCGAACCGGATGAACCAATAGGGTTTCCAGGTCACCCGGAAACCCAACATGGGGCTTGGACCCTTGGTCCAACTTGGTTTCCAGTGGGCCTTCCAACAGGGCCCACCAAGCCCGACCAATTCATTTTGCTTAACTAAGATAATAAAAGATTTGAGTGGGCCAGACCACTTGAGGCCCACCCAAGCCCTAATTGGGCCATGCATGCTTAAAGTAGATTGTGGTTTGGCCGAGACCACGGGCAGGGCCTATCGGGCCCACCAAGCCCATTAACCAACCAAGGTTAGGGTTCCAAAACCCTAACTCGGGAAGTCTTGGGCTTTCAAGCCCAAGCCCAGGTAGAGGGCCCGAAGCCCAATGCTTGGCCCATCTTTGCAAAGGCTAATCAAGATAATCTGAAACCACTTGGCAACCAATTATGAGGCCCACTCAAGGGCCCACGAACAATCCCGGCCCACTTGTGCATAGAAATCAAATTTAATCAAACTTGGAATTTAAAATCAATTTACTTAAACCAAAGCCCAAAGGGCCTCTCAGGTTTAGACTGAGGCCCACTAGGGGATATGTGGGCTTAACCAAGCCCACCAAGGGATTCGTGGGCCTTCCAACGGGGCCCACCCAATCAGACTCACTTCATTCAATAATAAAAAGATAAAATCAAGTAAAGGGACTCACACCACTTTGGCGGTCCCACCAGACTTAACTAAATAGAATGCTGGATTAGGAATCGGGTGAGTGAGAGACCAACTGAGTTGACTCAAACCAGGGAAACTTATGGGACCCGTCACTTGACGGGGTGGACTGGGGTGTCTACGGACTTCCCCAGACCGCAACCGAGCCCCTACTTAGAATCTCAAAGCCGCAGACCAAAAGCCTTAGTAGAAGAACTTAGGCACCCAGGTGTCTGCCTGCACCCCATCAGGCAGTGGCGACTCCAAACAAATCCCGAGGCACGCATCGTTTTGCGTGCGCCTCGTCGTGCGACCGAAATCAGGTGCGCACAATAAGCATCTGAGAATTTTGAGGCCAATAATATAAAACCTATTTTTGAATTAAATCTATTATCTTTCCACTAATGGAGTTTGCTTTTGTATAAAAGTATGAAAAAAAATGAATGAAAAAAAAAGAGATAAAAGAATCTAATCCCTACTCCCTAACTGTTCCTCAAGCTCCCTAATCCTAGCTGCCTGAGTTGCAATGATTCCAGAAGCACCCTCTGCATCAGGATCACTCAAGAAGGAGATGATCTCATCTGAAAGAGAATGCTTGATCTTCAACGCTCTAAGGTCGGCCAAGGAGTCCTGATATTTCTTCCGCATCACTCGGACTTCAAAGCGACGAGCTTGCCTTTGTTCTTCAAGTTTCTTCTCCATGGCAATCCGGCCAGACTTCTGCTCTTCAAACCTTCTCTCCAGAACAAGGACTTTTATCCTAAGTTCTTGAGCCTCCCGTACCCATATTTGTTGAAGCCGCTTATGGGTTGCCCTTTCTGACTCCAGAATATCTTCATAGGTAGGAGGAAGAACTGCAGGAGGATCCTCTGGTACTGGGGCATGACTTTGCACCTGCTCTTTGATCCAAAAGTGATAGTCCTTCACATGGGACTCAGAAAAGACAGGACCTCGCAGAAAACGGACGTAGGACCACTCTTTCATTAATTGAGCATTTAGCCCCATGGTGGCTGGTGTAAGTGGCCCTAAAAGCTTCTCATATCCAGTAGGGATCATAATCCCCTGGATTGCTCTAAACTGCCGAAGAACCCTCAAAGGAAGATAGAGAACAGCAGATTTCAAGCCTGCTAGGACCAGAAAGTTTTTATCTCTAAAGCTGATTACTGTCTCTGGAGTGGGCAGATAAGTGCCAGGCCATCTCACTTGATCATCCTAGAGAGTACCCAAGAAAGTGAACCAGCCTTGCTTGCCACCTTGGATGTTAGGACATCCCCTATTGCTCATCAAAACAGGAACTTTCAATCTTGGAAAGAAGCGGCGAGTTATTTCTTCAACCTGGCTAAGGTGGTCAAGCAACCAAAGCTGCAGAAAAGGGGTATTTCAATTTATTTCCAAAAAAAAAGAAAAAAAAAAGAAAAAGAAAAAAAAAGGAAGAAGAAAAAAAAAAGAAGAAGAAAAGAAAAAAAAATATGTATATTTTTTACCTGTAGGATAGGGGCGCAGGCAAGGAAGCGCTTCTTCTTCTTGAAATAACAGTCAGTAAGGGCCTGGTATATCTCTGCTAAGATCATAGGGGCCAACCTCTCGCGTTCCCTAACCTGGCAGATAACTGAGATGAGAGCTAAGTCAACTTGGTCATCACCCCGTGGAAAAAGCAGCTGAATGACCACTACCAAAGTCAAAGCATTAAACCTGGCATCCTTGTCTTCACTCCTCAGAAGTTTTTCAGTCAAAAAGGTCTTGGACAAGGTCAATAGTGCATCGGAATTTCCTAGGTCCTTCTTCCCTATACCCAAGAAAGTGGAAGCCTCTTTTTTATAACTAAGCTTTAGGGGTGGGTTCACAACTTTTTCAGAAAATCTTAGGCCAAGGATGGTTTCAATTTCTTCTATGGTAGGAGTCATCTCTTTATCATCAAACCGAAAAAGATTTAGTTCAGGAACCCAGTGTCCAATCAAAGCTTCAATAATTTCCCACTTAAAGGGAATTTTAGGGAGGTGTAGGATATGCCCTAAGTGGATGGAATCCCAACGAATCTCCTCATCAAGGGTCATGGAGTTAACCCACCTGTCATAGAAAGAGTCCACAATGTTATACCTGGTGAGATTAGGAGGTTTTGATCTAACAGGTTGTCTTGCAGGAGGAGATTCAACGGCAGGAGAAAGCGGCATAGGGGAAGCCATGGAAGCGCCAAAGAAGTCAAGGAAAGCGAGAAAAGACGTGCTCAGGGAGTTTTCTAACTAGTAAAAGTGTCACAATGACGTTCCCTATGAGTTTATATAGAAAAAATCGTAAGGCAGTAAATTCCGTAATTGTACTACGGGTAAAGCGCGCCCGTATAGAAGCTACGGACGCCCTTGCCCGTGAAAACTTCACGGTCAGAGTGCGCCCATAGTAATTTTACGGGCACAGGTTGCTCGTAGTCCAAGTACGGTTACTTCCGAAAAATGCAAAAAATTGGGCAGTTTTAATTTCTTTGTTTTCCTAAGCTTCACCTGTTCCTGTTTTAACATTCATCATGTAATAAAAACTGAAAAGAAAGAAGAAAAGTACACAAATGAACACAAATCAAACTTCTTTTATATATATATATGAATGAGTACATCAGTTTGTCAAAATACAAATATACATAAGAGAATCCTAATCTACTGTCTACGCAGGTCCACCCCTACGGCCACGGCCTCGTCCTCTGCCTCGACCACGGCCTGAAGATCGCCTGCGCTCAAAGACATGCTGCACAACATTGCGGGCTGTGCTACGCGTCATCCTGCTCAAAACAGACTGAATATCATGCCACAAATATAAAGGCACAAGGCCAGCAGTGGGATGATCAGGAGGGACGTACCCTGAAGTATCTACATCAGAATCAGTACGGGAAGAATCCGCTGACGTATCAACAGCAGCATGCGTCTCCTCGGCATCCTCCATAGCAGGACTAGCAGGAGCAGAGGTCCCAGGTACATCAGCATCAGGACCGGGCTCTACAGGATCAGCTGTAGCCTCCTCCATCACCACAGCCTCCACGGTAGGCTTTACCACAACGGCGTCCATAGCCGAATCCATATCTACATCAGTAGATGCATCAGGAGCAGTCTCAGCTACTGGGGCAGACTCTGGCACATCCTCAGCAGCCAGTATAATATCAGCCTCGACCTCGGGCTCTGCTGCAGGAACCTCTACTGGACTGGGAGACGTCACGAACTCCACCCCTGCCATGGAAAATACCTCACCCCGAAAATGCATGGGCACAGGTGAAGCAGGTGAAGAAGGGCCGGCTGTATCCTCCTGAAACTAAGAAAAGGAATTTCAGTCAGAACAAGACAAACTAATGCAAGAGCAGGAATGGAAATAAAAGAAGAAATTAACCTGAGTGTAAGATGGACCCGCCTGGTCCTGTGCATCAGATGGACCTTCCTAGCCATGTGCTCTGGCTAGCTGCCCCCGGAGGTCTGAAATGGTGATATAGAGGGCATCCCGCTCGGCGATCGCAGCATCTCGCTGGAGCTCTAGATCAGCATATCGAGACCGGATCTCTGCCAACTGAGCCTCCTGAAATAGAAAAGAAAGAAGTCAGAAAAATGCTAAGGTCAGATGAAATGAAAAGGTGAAAAGGCATACCGTAGTGTCATAGGCCCTAATCACTACCCCTCCAATCTCAGTGACTCCGCCACGGACAGGCATAGGTGGCATGAGGCACCCAACAGAAGCTCGCCTGAACCAGGCATCATAGTCACCCTCCTCCAATAATGTCTTTGCCTCAGTCCAATCTAGGAACTGGGCAGGATCAACAAGCATAGGAGGGTAGGAAGGAGTAGTATCTGGCGGGATGGCAGGAATCCGCGGCTCTCCCACATGCTGAAAGAAGAAGTGCTCGCCGCAGTACCAGATGCTACCCAGCTGACCAATAAAGAACTGGTATCTCTGTCGTCTCTGGTCAGGGACAAATGCATCATCTCTGGCTGCCTGCAGGGCTAGCACCTCATGAATTTCCTCCATCCTGGGGACAAATAGCTGAAAAACAGAACATGACATCAGATATGTGACTCAGAAAGAAAAGAAAAGAAGGAAGTAGAGGAATTAAAGAAGATTACCTCAGATCGGTATAGCCTGTCCAAGTGGGCCCGGGCGGACCTGGAACGACTCTTTTCAGAGTCGTGCTCTACATGACACCATCTACGTGCCATAGGGTACGTCTCCTCAGACATCGTAGAGGTAGGACGGAAATAGGGTATATAAACCCTAGCAAAGAACTGCAGACAAAGAAAAAAAGGAGAGAGAATCAGAGGAATAAAAAAGGGAGAGATAGAAAGAGAGAAAGAAAGAAAGGAAATAAATATTTCACCTACAGAAAAGGCCAGAAAAATCTGCACCCAACTCTAGCCCCTCTGGAAGTAGAGAGGCCGCTCACTGATCGGCGAAGGCCGGCCAAAATAGTACCAAAAATGAGCGGGCCCCATGCATACCTCCTCACCCGTTGAAGATCTCCCAGTAAGCTCAGGAAATGAGGACTGACTGAGGTCGTGTCCTCTGGGAAGAAGCAGGATCCCATCATATACAGAAAAAAAAACCGGAAGGCAAATGGGAAAACATGATCACCGGTAGCAAGCTGACCAAACTGCCTCCTCCTGAAAGTCTCTCTCAACCATGTCAGAGACAATCTCGCTCTCCCCCGATCCCAGGCCTCTGGAGGCAGCACGATATATCCAAGATAACCAGCAACCTCATCAGCCTCTGGCATCGCCATCTCAGGAATAACATCACCGATCATCCTAATCCCGGTGATGAGCGTGAAATCAGAAGGCCGGATCCCAATCTCAATATCTGGGAAGTGGAAGCTCAAAGTCTCCGGGAAGAATCTCTCGAGCAATGCAGCAATGAGGGCTCGATCCAAGCGAATGTCCGGGATGGTGATAAACATACCAAAACCATACAAGCCTAGCTCCCGACGATAGGCCGAACTGCAAGCTCCCAAAAATCTAATGAAGCTAGCCCAGCTCCCTCTATAGTGGGACATAGGATACTCCAAAGGGATATCCGCTCTAATACACGCTGAGGGATGAGTCCTCAAGCCATGCAAAAGATCGGTATCCCTAATCTGGGCAGCCACCTCCTCAGGGATCTCAACCCTGGTCCTGGCCTTATCTCTGCCACGGCCCCCTCTGCGGCCTCCTCTATGGCCCTCATCATGGCCTCCATCTCTGCCTCCGGCTCGACGCCTGCTACTCCTCCTATCTCTGTCAGAAGCCTCAACAGCCGGCTAAAAGAAAATAATTAAAGAATCAGGAGGATGTATTTTGGGAAAGGATATGAAATTTCAGAAAGGTTAGAGTATACCTCTGGGGTCGCCTCACGCGAATCCCCAGAAGGAAGATCAGGGACATCAGAATCCGAATCCCTCTCGGCCCTCGAAGACGAGGCCACATCTGCATGATCTCACCTAACCCTCGAAGAGGAAGGCTCATCCGCAGGATCCCTAGAAGCTGATCGAAGACGGGCCATCTACGGTTCAAAGCAGGGAGTTGGTTAATTATTTCTTGTTCAAATTGCTTAATTTTAACCAAGATTAATTGATTAGCAGGGAAAGAAAAATGGAGGATGGAAGAAAAGGAGTTTAATTTTCTGTTTGAATAAGGCTTATTGTGATATTTATTTAGTCTTTGCTTTAATCAAGAAAAAATATATAATTTATATATAGGAAGTGAAGGCTTCTTATATACGAAGGCGCTAAAGGTTGATTTAATCATCTCTTTTTTGTTTGGTTTCAGGATAAAATTTCAAGCATATTTGTAGTGGGACTGAGGTAACACAAGAAAGGCAAAGTCAAAAGTTCATTGTATTCATGCCAAGACAGTGGGACAAGATGCTCAACATCAAATTCCGTCAAGAATCAGTGCATTGGTTTACATTTGCTACAATCAGAATATTGAAATGGAAGCAGGAGCAGACGCAAACAACATGCTAAGTGAAGATGACCCAATGACAATAGCAAGATTACTCCATGATGATCAATGTCAAAAGGGAATACAAATTTCAAAGGAAAGCATAATGTAGATAAAACATAAATCCAGTCTCAATCAGAAGATTTGCAAACATCAGTTCAGTCCACAGGAAACAAACTTAGAGATACAAAGATTTGCTCATTCAAAATTTCAGTCAACAGTAGTTCAAAATTTCAGAACCAAAGATTTATCTATAACTTGAGGAATTACCCAGCATTCGAAAGATGGAAAATTTGTAGCTTGAGATAATTATCTCTCATTCAAAGATCAGAAATTTGCCAATGTCATTTAGGACATATCATTTACAGAGAAAAGCAGCATGTCACAAGGATGAACAAAACAATGCTTGGGAAGTTTAATCATTCTAGAATTCAAGGACATAGAGGTTTCGAATCAAATCAGGATAATGAAGACAAAGTAAACATTCGGTTCAATCAAGAGCAAAATTTTGTCCATAAATTTTATTGTTGTACATACTGTTCATAAGAAAAATCAGAGAAATTTTCGGCCACTTACAGGATTCGATCAAAATGGAAGAAATCTGGCAGGTAAATGGAAAGCCCTTACTCTACCAAAGCTGCAGGGAATATCCACAGTCGATTGATAGAAGAGGAAACACTCCAATGAATTGATCAAGGCCACGGCAATGCTCAAATCCAAGAACAGTCGATGGTTGCTGAAGGTACTGTGGTCGTCCGAAATGAGAATAGTCGTCAAAATGAGCAAGTCGTCGCCGGAGGGAGAAAGTCGCCGGAGAACAACAGGAATCGTCGGAGATTTGAAGAAGAAGAATGAGAACCGTAAGAGAAGATACGGGCAAGAGAAGTTAGGGCACAAATGCGAGCAGAGGAGGAAAGGTCGCAGTCGCGGTCTTAAGAAGAGAGTAAAATCCGTAAACTCAGTACGGGCATCCGACGCCCGTGAAAGTAATACGGTCCCGTTCGCCCGTGAACAACATACGGGCAGCATCTGTCCGTAAGCACAATACGGGCGAAGCCAAAAATTGCGTATTTTATCATTTTATCCACATTTTTCAAGAGATTAATGTTTATATTAGTTGTAAGTTGCAAGGATTGCCACCTTACCCACTTTTGTTTAAAAATTTTGTCTCAAATCTCACTTCATAGTCCACAAGTGCTCAGTGAGAGGAGAGAGGAGGATTTGGCCCTTAAGCTGAGGGACTTCTTAGCAAATCTTCCACAATCAATTCTTTTTTTCAAAAATCATCCATTTAATCCTTGCAAAGTGCAATTGATTAGACAAAAATCTCAGAAAGTGCAATTGGTGGGTCTTTTTGCTCTCTGCTTGTAATTGGTTCCAATTACCAGCAAAGAGGGGGCAGCTGTAGACACCCCAAATTGCACTACAAAATGAGAAAATAATAAAAACATGTAATTAGAGCTTAAAACAGGTCAAAAATGCATAAAAATTGAATAAACAGGCTTTGCCCGTATTTCATTCACGGGCCGGTCGCGCCCGAGATCGCTCTACGGTCAGGCGCGCCCGTGGAAACTATAAGGTCACCGTTGGACCGTAGTGCATTTACGGTCACTAAAGACACGTGCGAGTTTTGTCCTTCTCTCGATTTCCGAGCTTTATCTTTAGTCCAATATATCTTTAAATGAGCGAATTACGTATTTTATTCGCTGAAGCCACCTTGGTTGGCTATGGATGGGCATTATCTCCAATTCTCCCTCTATCTTGAGGATCAGGATATATCCTTCTGGACCAGTCTTGCCCCTGTGCTTGCCTATAAATAGAGGCTCTTTCCTCAAGAAAAAGGCCACGAAAATTTGAAGTCCAAGGAATTCTAAGAAGCTCCAAGAGAAGAGAAAGAACTCCTGCTGCCTGCCTGCTCAATCCAGGTAAGTCCCTTATCCCTTTTTATTTTCTGTCTTCAATTCTAGAAGTAATAAGATCATCTCTATTGCTGTAGAATAAGGCCATATCTATTTTCGTATTCCTAAACTTGTCTCTAAGTACCTCAAGAGTCTTTCTAGCCGTAAAACGTGAAGAGAGAACTAGGGGAAAGGGGAACAGGTGGATCCCTAGAATAGAACCCCATATCTGTTTTTTTCTTTTTTTCATAGAATAAGGCCTGTGATTGTGTTTGTGTAACCAAACCTATCTCTAAGTACCTCAAGAGTCTCTCTAACCGTAAAACGTGAAGAGAGAACTAGGGGAAAGGAGAACAGGTGGATCCGTAAGGTAGACCCCCATGTGCTCAAATCTGTGAGATGTGGCTGCTTTGAATATCTTGATCATGTTTTAATGCTTTTTATGATATATCTGAATGAATCACATGAATCCATGATGTTTATAGCATGAGATCCCCACTTTTTGCTAAAATTTGGATTTTTACCATTTTTGCACCTACAGCACTGTTTTCGTGATTTTTGTGGTTTTAGGCTAGGATCTTGGATTTATCATGATCAATATGGTAGATCTGGATCCAGAAGCCTGAAAATAAATTCTAGGGTTTCATGATGTGGTTTTTAAATTGTTTTTCATTAATTGAGAGAAGACCCTACGGTCTAAGTTCTCCCCTTTTGGTGTTTTTCATCAACGTGGGTATTTTTGGTTTTGATTTTCAGATTTAACGTGAAATTTGGGCTTTATCTATGATCTGAACTAATCAAGTTCAATTTTGAAATATTTTATAAAAATCATATTTTTCTAGATTTCTAGAATTTAGTTTGAAGCCAGATTTTTGGATTTTTCACTTTAAATTGATTTTACTTGATTTTATCTCAATTTTATTTTGATCATGAAACCCTAGGAATGGTATGATCATATTTGAGAGTTCTGGATCAATCAGACTATTCGTATGAAAAAACCATATATTTTGTCTTTTTTGTGATTTTCCCTGATTTTATAGCAAGCCTTTTTTTCTTTGTAAAACATGAACAATACCTGGCAACCACCTTGTGTGGATAAATAGGGGTGCCTAACACCTTCTCCTGTTCATAACCTAATCCCCTTACCCATCTCTGGTTGTTTTTTTTAGGAGGGATATTTTGCCCTAAAATTTGCCTTTTGTGCTTATTTAATATTTTGGTGTCCATTCACACCTAAATTGAATGGTGGCGACTCTTTGTTTAATTTAATCCCGTGTGATGATTGAGGAAATCATTAAATTGATTTTTTCCATGTCTCACAGTTACACAAATAATATTGTATCACTATAGTATGAGCACATCCCAATTAGGTTGGCACCCACTCATCTATCTTTCATTTGCAGTTTCAAAAAAAAAATAAATAAATAAAGAGAAGGAAAGTTTCTAAACTTAAACTTTTACATTGATTACAAAAAATGAAATAAAACTTAACTAATCTTCAAGATTGAAATCATCAAAGTCTCCAGCAAGTTGAAGAGAGCTTGATTGCTAATAAGAGAGATTGTAGAAAAGATGAAAGATTTGTGTGGTTTGGAGTGGGAAGGAAAGGCCTATTTATAGAAAATCAAAAGTGGCTTTTTACCACCTCTACTCTTAAATATGACTATTATTTAGTTGTTGGAATGGTAGAAATAGTCATTTACAGTCAATTACAAGTATACCCCTCTCTCTCTCTCTCTCTCTCTCTCTCTCTCTCTCTCTCTCTAATATGGTTGTTGGGGGTAAAAATATAAAAAAGAAAACCCTCCAAAAGCCCTTTTTTTAATGCCACGTGCCTGTTATTAGAGCTCGGGTCGTTCCGTGCCATGTCGGGCATGAGCAAGCTTTAAGCATGCCGTGCCTGATTAGCATCCCTAGTTTGGAACCCTGGATAGAAAAGAAAAGAAAAAAAAAATCTCTCTCATTTTGCTAGAACAAAGGAAAGTCAGATTTTCTCTCCAACTTTTCCCTTCCTCTTTCTTTCTAATGTAAAAAATTCTCTCTCCAAAAAGGTAGAGATTTTGAAAGAAAAAAAAGTTCACCACACTTACCACAAATCACACCACCCACCCACCACAACCTACCAACACCACCCCCCCACCACTAACACTACCATTACAAGCACCCACAACTACCACCACCCACTACCTCATTATTGTTACTATTACCACCACTCATAGTGCCCCACCACCACTGTCCTCCATCTCCCCGCCACCAGCCCTACTGCCCCACAACCATCACCACCCACCACCACTCGCCACCCCACCAACATCACCATTGCTACCACTCCGCTATGGCCCACAACCATCCTACCCCCACCATCGCCCGCCAACACCACCACCACCACCATCTACTACTGTTGCCCCCTCACCACCACCACCCTTACCAACCCACCACCATTGCCCACCACCGCCACCACCATTATCATCGTCGATTCGTTGCCGCCACCACACCACAAGCACACCAACCCATCATTTTATTAAAATATAATTTTCTTTCCTTCTTATTTCTCATCTCATCCAAACACTGGAAAAGAAAATAAAATCATTATTTTTCCTTTCTTTTTTCTTCTCTTCTTTTATTTTTTAGGTTCCTTTTCTTTTTCCCCAAATCTAAGGATCTAAACACAACCTAAGGAAAATTTCAAAAATAGACACCCAATTCAAAGAATGGACAAACTGATGATATACATTGGAGGAAATTGGCTTAAGATCAACACTAAAAGGCACAGCAAGAGGAAATATAGGGAGAGCATGTACAATAGGGATGGCAATGGGGTGGGTTAAATGGCTTACTTGCCCTACCCCACCCCACCCCACCCCTAATGGTTAAGGTTTGGCATTGTCAAAATCGTGTCAGGAGCAGGCCCAACCCCACCCAGATGCTGACCTTAATCTATTAACATATTTGTTTTTATATGTTTAAAATATTATTTTTATGTATATATATATATATATATGTTTTATTTAGTAAATATACTATTAGTTTATATATTTTATTTAAAAACACATTTTATGCATTCTATAATACATTTGGGTCAACCCCAACCCGTCCCATTACCAACGATATGAGCAATTAGGGTTTGGTATTGGCTATTCTTATTTTCTAAAGCCTTACAGGGCAAGTTCAGGTTTACTAAAATCCACTCGGAACCTACCCATTGCCATCCCTAATGTATAAGGCTAATCTGCAGAGATAATATAGGAAGGCTTCTAGGACTATATATATATATATATATATATATATATATATATATATTTGGTAACAAACATTCAAACTTTATTAATCAACCATTCGGACATAACTAATCTCCTTTGCCTCATCAAACAGGAGGTTAGAGAGAAGTGGGGGAAAGATTAATTTGTTCCACATACAGGAATATTTATCTAAGGCAAAGTGTGCCAGACAATCTGCCACCTGGTTGCCTTCTCGTAAAACATGAGAGAAGATCACACATTGAAATCGCCTACATATTTCTTTGATCTGGGACATAATTGCTCTGATTCTCCATGGAAAGACATATGTAAATGATGCTAACAATTCAACGATATATAACATGGGAATCACCTTCAAGGATCAAATGAGACGCGTTCATTGCCGTCGCAAGCTCACTGCTTCACACGCTGCACCTGCAGCTTGAATATTAGTATGTGCTTCCACTACCATTTCAAATGCTGCCAAAAATTTTCTCATACCATCCCGACTGACACCTCCTGCTGAAGCCATAAGAACAGACTGTCGGAATGCACCATCAAAATTTATCTTGATAAAAGGGAAAGGAGGCCACTTCCATGAAACCTCTATATTTTGTCAGTTCCTGTTGATTTGAGCTTTCTTTTTCGCCAAGAGCACTAAATCCATTTGAAGATTTGATAGATAGTTACATGTTTTGTCAACTGAAGGGACCATTCCATTGAAGATTACTCGTTTCTTTCCTTCCATACAGCCCACGCGACATTTGCCACCAGTGATAAAAAAAATCCAATTTGTTTAAAATTTCGCCTTGGGCCAGGGAGATTCAAAAGATGTGAAAACCATGAAAAGTATGAGTGTTGACGTCCATATGGTTGGGTAGCACCATCGTTTTTTTTTAAACCACACTGCTTGAAAAAGGGACACTGCAACAGTAGGTGCTCAAGGCTAGGATATTTCTTTGATTGTGGAAGAAGACAAGCATTTTGATTTTTAAAGGAGGGTATTTTTTATGTTTTAGAAAAAGGTTTAACGATGTTTGCTTCTGAACTAACGGCAGGGGTGTTCATAGAAGTTTTCTAAAACTTCAAAGGTAATGAGTAATCAGTTTTAAGTCACAGGGGATATCCGTGCCACTTTCCCAAACCGCAAGAAATCTAAGGGTACGTTTGGATCGCAGGAATTGGAAGGTGGGAATTGGAATTGGCAGCTAAGAATTTCAATTCTTGTGTTTGGTTGACCAATTCTCATAAGAATTAGAAATCATGTGTGAATTTTTTAGGTTCCAATTCTCATGAACCATGGGAATCATAAGTCAGATGGAGTGGGCGTTTTTGTAATTCCTGTGGGTTAAGATTCGCACAGGAATTAAAATCGGGTTTCACTTTTTTGAAACCCGTCTGCACCAATGGCAAACACCGGCACCAGCATCAGTGTCTTCTGGAAATTGCTTCGCCGCTAATAGATCGAGAGGGTTCTCGACTTGAAAAGCACCGTGTTCATGCTGAGAGTTGGCATTGTTTGACATCAAGACGAAGACATTGTTGCACAGGGTTTTCATCTGCGTGAGTTTGTTCGTCAAGTGCTCATTTTCTTTCCGCAGCCTTTCATTTTCATCTAGAAGATCAACTGTGCAGCTGCAACTAGTTGCGCAACATAGCGTTGCAAACACAGCCTCCAATGGTGAATTGGAGTAAAGAACTTGTTCATCTCCAGAATCCGTCGGAGATCCCACCCAAGCAGCGGCGAATATGAGAGAGTTTCCTTTTAATTACCAGAGGGAATAATCCCAAATCCCAAATCACGTATTCTTCTCTTGTTCTTTGACAGATGAACGAAAAGGTCAATTCATCAGATTCGAAAACTAGAGACAAGGACATCTCCAGTTTGAGAAATGGAAAAGTTTTGGGTCCACAGCCTACAACAAATCACCAATTTCACTAAACGACCCCATCTTCGCAATATCTCTGAATTCACCATCTATTGTTGGGTTAGTAGCTGTAATTTCCGGTGAGTTGATGTTGTGAATTTCAAATTTTATGGTAAGTCGCGGCTGCTAAAGTACTGCCTGAAAGCTTGATAATGAGAGGGAAGTGGGTGTTGGGTCGATTATAAATGGATTTGGAGAAGAAGAGGGAAGGAGATCAGGAGAAGAGGGTGATCGGAATTCAGTGGGTAACCGGTGGCCTTGTCAAGAAACTCTGGCTTTGTTGGAGATACGGTCTGACATATATGTTGCTTTTCGGGACTCGGCTCTCATTGGGCCACTTTGGGAAGAGGTTTCTAGGTAATTGTAGTAACTAATTACAAATTCAATGGTCTTTTGATCCATTTAAAGTGAAGTTCTGATATGGGTTTTGAGAAATTTTTGCTTAAATCGGATTGCATTATTTCTCTCTCTATCTCTCTTACATAAAGTTGAGATGAAAATGATTTTAAAAAGGTTTAATTTATCAATTTCTATGTTCTAGTATGAAATCTAGACAAAAATCTAAACTTTAAATCAATTCTTCTAACATTGATGTCTGCATCTTCTCTAATTAAATATTCCTATGCTTGTACGTGAAGATGTTAGAAACCAACATCTTCAAATAACGGGTTTTAATGTTTTTCAGTACTTTTCATTTCTTCCAATACAGATACTTCTTGAGCAATCCCTTTTTCTTTTAAATTTATTTAATTACGGCGTTTGCCATAATGTGGGAACGAATTAGTAGATACCTTTGTTGATATTAAAAAGCCCGACCTTCCACACTCACCTACACTAAGTGCTGATTGGATGTGATAGTGTGAAGCTAATAAGATGGTCATGATAGCAAGAGAAGCTGCAATGTTGGAGGAAGTCATCCTTGTTGAGCTCTTTGAAGGGATTGTATTGTATTGCACGTACAGTTTTGATGAGGGAAGCATATCTATATATACTAGCAATGAAAAATGAATCAAATGGTGCTTTGGGTGAGTGGGGTGGTTAAATAAATGTAGTTGGGTTATGTGGCTTTAATTTGCTTAAAGTGTTTAAATATTTCTAATCTTACAGATATTTCAACGTCCAAACGGTTAAATTGGAATTCATGTGTGAATTTCAAGTAAATTCCATAAACTTAGCCAAACACCAAAATTTTAATATCTATGAATTCAAATTCATTTGATTTCAAATTCATGTATATTTGAATTCTCACGGATGTTTAAATTCATGCGATCCAAACAGACCCTAAGGGTAAAATTTTCAAATTCAAACGATACTGAATGGTATCCCGAATGGTATTGGCTGAAGTTACGTGAATAAATATTTTTGTGTCTTACCAAGGAGAAAAACAAGGTGATTTGGCCTCAACCACGACAAGAGGAGAGCGTTTCGTCTAAAGCTACTCCGTGGGGCGATCCGTGATGCGTGCACTAATAGCAGCCACGCGTCACTTAACGCCCGTTTCCCTTTTCTTTATTGTATTCCTTTTTTCAAAACTGGGAAAATTGTAAAGTCCATTTTGCTGACGATAGACGACCGTTTCCAACAAAATCCGACGACACACAGCTCTGTTTCCGACCAAACTCTTCGACTGAATCTCCCCAACAGTCTGTTTCTTATCTCTTTGTTTTTCTGGTTCCGAAAATCATAAGCCTTTCTCACCCACAATCGAGGTTTGCCTAGATTTTGTTCTATGAGAGAAGGCTTTGCTCTGTGACTCCTTCCTCAGGTCTGGCCTCATTTCAACATTATCTTGTGGAATATAAAACGTTCTTAAAAACAAATTAATTTTTTTTGTTTTTCTGACCTGGCCTGTGAATCAAAAGATGCCCTTTCATTTGGAATCACTTTAGAGGTGCAAGTCACTAGACACTCACACCTCCAAATGCACAGCTTATTTGATGTTAACACCTAATGCCTTAAGGCTTATGTTTGAGCTTCTACAAAAGTTATATGGTCTGTAAAGCAGCATGTCTTAAATAAAATGAGGTTTCATCCCACCAATGTATCTCGTCTTGCGCAAAAGACCAATATATATAAATGACAAGTGCCATCATGCAAATGCCAAGATTCACCAAATTAAAAGAAAAAAAAATGTAAATCTTAATTTGCAACGGCTGACAACACCAAGTGTTAGCAAGTTTTTGATCGCTTAACCACAAGTTGAGCAATCAATAATTTCTGAGCTCATTTTAGTTTTATCACAATATCCATGAAATACCTCAACATAAGATGACTATCAGGGTACAAGAACCGCCGGGTTTCTATTCTTTGGTGCCCATTTTCGTGTATGCAAACCCTGGGAGCAGCTTTCAAGGATACATTTCCATAACATATTTTTACTTTTAACTAATTTTCTTAGAATACGTACCATGAAAACAATTGTAATGGGAGACCTCATTGACTGTCTACTTGTGCCAAGGGGATGGTGTTATTTTATATCATCGGGTGAGAAAGCGATGAGCTAAAAGGTTTGTGCTAACGTGCTTGTTAATTGGAAAAAAGTTAAAAAGAAATACTTTGCAAACAACTAACGTGCTTGTTAATTGGAATTGCAAAATAGCTGTTCCGAATCAGCTTCACCCATTCATTAGTAAATACACAATAAAAATCATAAAAGACTGTTGGGGAGCTTCAGTTGGAGACTTGGAGAGTTTGGTTGCAAACGGAACTGTGTGTTGCCGGATTTTGTTAGAAACGGGCATCTGTCGTCAGCACGCACTGTCCGGGGTCTATGCTTTTTGCAGCAAAAAGACTTCCAACTCCTCGATCATGTGTATCCCCCTGTCTGTTCAAGAGCCTTGGTTGTTGAAGAAGAAGAAAGAGTAAAGGTCAAGGCTGTCGCAGATGAAGCAGGAGCAGAAGACGATGGGTCTCGGTTTGGGGATGAAAAAGAGTTAGTTTTTGTTTTGAAAAGGTACGCACGAAACGAAAAAGCATTAAAGATCGACATTGACTGGCTAGGTACAGGCTTTTAAGAAAAAAATATATATAAAAAAATGAAAACGGGCGTTAACGCCTGTTTCCGTTTAGATGACTTGCGGCTGCAATCAGTGCGAGTATCACGGATCGCACCACTTAGCAGTTTTAGACGAAACGTTCTCTGGCAAAAGAGATTGAGGAAGGCTTAATGCTTCTGATTACCTGCCCCAAGCTCGTGGCAATGCAATAAGGCATAGCAGACGGCAGTGGCCGTGAGATGCTGCCTTCGGTCATGTTTTTTTCATTTATGTAAATGTGTTAGATGGGTCTCACTTGAATAAACACTAACCGTGAGAATACGGTCAAATTAGTAGCAGACGATTTCACTCCCATTAATCTGCATTTGAAAATTAAGAAATACGTATCTAGGGATGAGCAACGGGCCGTGCCGGCCCGAGCACGGCACGGCCCGGCACGCCTGTGGCGTGCCTGGGCTGGCCCGGGCACGCCACGGGCCTGGCACGGCACGGCCCGCCCACTGGGGCGTGCCGTGCCGGGCCTAGGGCCCTGGGGGCACGGCCCGCCAGGGCACGCGGCACGCGGGCTCGCGTGCTGGCCCGGGCCCGCGCACGGCGCGGGCTGCACAGCCCAGGCACGCCACGGGCCTGGCACGGCACGGCCCGCCCACTGGGGCGTGCCGTGCCGGGCCTAGGGCCCTGGGGGCACGGCCCGCCAGGGCACGCGGCACGCGGGCTCGCGTACTGGCCCGGGCCCGCGCACGGCGCGGGCTGCACAGCCCAGGCACGCCACGGGCCTGGCACGGCACGGCCCGCCCACTGGGGCGTGCCGTGCCGGGCCTAGGGCCCTGGGGGCACGGCCCGCCAGGGCACGCGGCACGCGGGCTCGCGTGCTGGCCCGGGCCCTCGCACGGCGCGGGCTGCGCGTGCCTAAGCGGGCTGGCCCGCGTGCGGGCCCGCTGGGCACGCTCTAATGGCAGGCCCACGTGCCAGCAAGCCCAATTAATTTAAATAACCCAAAAATTGTTAATAACAAGACTTAAACCTTGTCCAACAGGCTGAAAACCTATCTCTTTAACCACCAGGACAGATTGATTTCTTGCAACAATAATATCATAATTAAAATATTTTACCTAAAAATTAAGGATTTCCATGATTGTTGAAACTCTTGTATAATCATTTAAAGCTAAGAAAATAACTAAGTATAAATAAGCCGAAAAAACTGTTATAAAATCTCTAATTAAATATATTTGTAAAATCCATGGTTTTTAATTAGACTACTTTAAGTCTTTAATTGGTGTAATTTATATTTTTTTTGAACAAAATCTATCTAAATATGTGTAAAACAATTTTGTGAATAATAAAAATATTTTTCAGAATTTTTTAATGATTTTTTTGGATTTTTTGGTGATTTTTTTGAATTTTTTCTTTATTTTTTTAAAAAAATCAAGTTTAATACCTGGCCCGCCGGCCCCGCGGGCTAGGCCCCGGCACGGCACGCCTGCTGGGGCGTGCCGTGCCGGGCTGGGGTTTTAGGCAAATGGGCCTGGCGTGCCGCGGCCCGCCAGGCCCACGGCACGTCAGGCCCGCGGCAAGGCTGGCCCGCGGCCCGCCCGAGCACGCCTGAGGCGTGCCGGGCCGGTCCGCCGCGCATGCCTATACGTATCTATATATATATATATATATATATATTTATATTTATTTATTTCCCCATATGCATTAATTGCCTTAATGCGGCTGGCGACGCCGCGACTGTGACTACGTCAACCGGCTAAGAAAAAGAAAAGACAAAGACTCCGCCAATAGTAAATGGTTTAGGAGTGAAAGCCTTCACTCTAGTAATTCACCATTCTTGGACGATCGAACACGCTAATTGTGATTAAGATAATCCCAGGTGAAGGGCCTGAAAATATCAGCCCCCAACAACTCCAACAACTCAATCTGCCCACTCAGCAGGTGCACATACACTATCCAGTCGCCGTTCCCGGTGACGCTGGGCATCGGCATCACGTACCCCGAGTCCCCGCGCCACGGGAAATGGTATGACCCAAAGCTCGGCTTCCCCCACCCGAAATCCACCTTCGACACCGGAAACCGCTGCCCCGACGACATCACAAACGCCGGCCCCTCATCGGTTCCCCTGCAGTATATCTTTGCCAACCCGGACTCCGGTCGGTGACCCTCCACCCAATCGATCAACCCCAAGAAGTGCTCCTCCGTCACTGCGTCTTCCAAGTACTCGTGCACCGCATTCGCCACCCAACTCAAGGGCTTCGTCGTCAGATCCTCGATGCTCGCCTCACCGAAAGGAATCGACAGAACATTACCAAAGTATGTGTCCATCGATGACGACGACTTTTCATTATTAAGGGCCAATCTGGTACGACCGTCCACCACGGTCCCCATCTTGCATTTCTTGGCACTAGTATTAGCATTAGCGGACTCCTTGGCCACGACCTGCCACAAGAAGGCACTGAGGGACTCAAGTTTGGTTCTCTTGCAGCCGTGGGAGCTAGCCTGAGACTGAAGTCGATTGACGTCGTCGGCTGTGATGTAGTTGTAACAATTTGGTCAAAAGAAGCAAAAATAAACATGACTTTGAACTTAGTCAACTTTGGACTGGTCAAGGATCATTTCATTTGGGGATTTTAATTGGTGTTAGTGTAGGACCCTCCCTAGTGGCACATGCACATTAGAGAGTCTTTACTTTAAAAGAGAGGAAACCAAAAGGGGAGAAGCTAAAATCGTACAAGTCCAAAACCCTTTTGTCCCTTTGCCCTAAAGAACCAAACCGTACCTTCTTCTTACCTTTTTGCCGTTTCTTCTTTTACTCTTCCTCAAGAAACACAATCCGTAGGTAAGCATTGTCCCTAGCTTCCTCAAGTTCTCTACACCCCCTTCCCAAATTTCTTATTCTTATTTTATTTATCTATTTCTTCAATGCTTATTGTAGGAGGATTAGAAGAAGAAAAGAGGGAGTAAGAGAAACCCTAAGAGATTTGGGGCTGGTTTAAGGTAAGGGTTTTTACTTTCATTTAGATGGTGAATAATGTGAGATCCTTGATAAAATAACTACTAGGAAATTTAATTAATTTCTGCATGCTTGTTAATTTTGTTGTGGGGTTTAATCTGAATTTTAGATAATTTCTGCACATTGTTAAATCATTGTGGGATTTAATCTTTTGTTTGTGATGTTTATTTAAATATTAAAGCCTAGTCAAATTTGATCTTGTGGTGTTTATAATAGTTAATTCATGAAGTATATATATATGGCTATACTCGTTGAACTTGTTGAATGAGAAGGTCATGCCACAATATTTTAATTATTTTCACGTGTTCGTTGAATGACAATGGTCATGAACCACCTTTTATTTCTTTTACAAAATCGTTGAATAAGAGTGGATGAATCACTTTTATTGCTTTTAGAGGACAATGGACGAATCACTTTCTATTGCTTTTAAAGGGCAATGGACGAATCACCTTTTTAGTACTATTCACCTTTTACTGTTTAGGTGATTGGTTTGCTTTTGCAGATTGCTTTTGTGCTGCCATATGACTTTAATGGCAAATGACACCTTTTATATATATTAAAACAAAAAGGGTGAAAAAGTGTTGCAGGGTTGTCTTGAGAATCGGATGGTTGTGGTTGCTTTTCACCAAATCATGCTAATGTCAATGAGACTATGTAGTGCAATACTATTTTACATATCATGGCCATATTATAAGTGTAGTTATTTTGTCCTTGTAAAGATTATACTATAATTGTTGTGTTATCATTTATAAGAGCCAATAGTTATTTGTTATCTTTGGTTACAATTTATTTGGTTCAAGAAAGGTATTCTTTTAAGCTTGGATGATTATAGTAGATCATAAGAATTGTGACAAAATTTCTAATCATGATACCGTATGGTCAATCGTATATAAGGAATTGACATATTGATAAATAACGTAACCGTATATCTTTATTCTAGTGATTACTCATGAAGGATGACCATCTTAGTGATAAGTTGGTGTTCTTGGGGGTGTGAGTCCCTAAATTTTAAGGAAATAAGGTTGGGCGCTTGTGTCCCATGGGTTGAAAGCCCCTAAAACCACGATGTACACGTGGAGTTTATGAGAGTCTAATCCCTGCTGTATTAAAGTGGGATCCAAGAACTTGATCAAAATTCTGGTTAGGTTTGACATGAGAATTATTAGAATAAAGACCCCCATAATTTGTATTTCATAATAATAATTAATTAATTGACACTGATGCTTGTGCATGTAAATGAATTATTGTGATGTTTAGGTTGAACGAATATAATGTGGAACATCATGAATCGTGCAAAATCTAATTATATCAGTTTTATGCATAGAATGAAATTTGTTAGGTTAAACTTAATTGACTAGAGATTTTACATTATTAGCTCATATAAATTAAAGTAAATCTTCTTACTGGGCTGTGAGCTCACCCTTTTGTGGAAATAAACAATTTCATGTCAGTTGCAGGACCAGAGTTGGAAGAAGCCAAAGTGAAAGTTCTTGAAGTTTTTGAATAATAGTTTAATATTATTAGTATCTTCGGATTTAGATGTCGTACTATTAAGGATTCATCTATTTCAATTGGGTTTGTATAATTGAGATTTTATGTTTTGATGGGTTCAAGAAGATATTTTCTTGGATTTTATTAGGTATTATTACTGTCCTCTTGGAGATTGTGTTATTTTTTATAAATTAGTGTTATTGGCATCTCTGAGTCACGTTCTAGTGCTTTGCGGTCATACTATTTTATATGACCAAAGTTCAGGGCGTGACAGTAGTAGATGCGGCTAATGACATGATCATCAGCTCCCAATATTTTACTAGTAGTATCTGCGAGAGCGGCGGCCGGGGGTGGCGCTAGTCTTGACATGGGCACGTACATGTTGTCTACTGATAAATCGTACAACCCCGGCCTACGGGGGTTGAGAAGAGACCGACGGAAAGAGGGCTTCACCGATAACGGCTTCTCCCGTGCATGCTCCGCCCACCCAACCAAGAACATGTTGGCCGAGTAGGCATCGGCTATCCGATGGTCGAATGTGCATGCCACCACAACCCCCCACCCCCCGCATTTTAGCTCCGTTGCCTGCACTTCAATGTTCAATCCAATTAAACACCGTTACAGAATCATCCAAGGGTCACGTGACGTGCTAGAATTCAATTAGCTAGAGAGCTATATATATGCAATTATGCATGCACCATCTGTATACAAGGCCGCAGGATTATAAAAAAGAAGCAAGTCCGAGGTTGTCTTCCACTGGGACCTGCAAATTAAACGAGTCATCGAGAAGTCCGAAGGCGACTTACCGGCGGCTGGGAAAAGCCACAGTGATGTACATGGGCGCTGGCTTAATGGTAAGTTCATAAATCTGATGTCTGAGATCTCTTTTCCGGCCGGCCCCGCAGATAAGGGCCAGCCGGAAAAATTATGCACACGCACCACTCGTACGTTTCTATTAAAACTAACAGATAAGGGCCGGGAGAGGGAGAATTAGACTTGTTGGTTTTTGTTAATTACTAATAATATACCTGAACAGAGAGCACGCCTTGCGTCTTCTTGGGCACCAACTTGCCTTCGACGCAGGCATCTGGATTATAAAGTTGGAGATGATGGAGCTCGACATCAGCATAAGCTTCGATAAAGTCCACCCCGCGGTTGTTGCAAAGCAGCTCCGGCTCACCTATGGAGTTGCGAACGACCTCACCGGCAAAGGCATAGAAAGACACGAGAGCCGAGCCAGTGCTTTCTTAAGGGCACTAACGACGGATGCAAAAGACAAGTTTCCAAATTTGGGGGGCTTCTTGTAGCAGAAGAAGACACCGACGTCAACGCAGGGCAGAAGCAAGTCGAGGTTTGAGAAAGGTAGCCAATGCTCCTGAACTGGCAATAGCGCTGCCACTACCTCCTTCTTCTTCAAGGTTACTGCAAAGTCTGCACGGACGTCCATATCGGAGTTAGCTGGGGGAAGAGAAATTAAAGGGGCAGGTTATTTGGAGAGGTTGGCGGGTTTTGCAGGGGAAGTGTGGTAGATTTATAAGAAAAACTTACGGACATCGAGCGAGGACACGTGTGTCTTCCTGACGTTTCGCCTCGTTACACATACGAAAGGTGAAATTGGGCACGTGCTGGGCATTCTCTATCGACCGACGGAATGATATGAACCCATTTCCTCTGGGGATCGTTTACAACCTTTATCTACAACCTTATATGTAACTTTTCATAGGATTGTTTAAAATTTTACAGATATGCTATTCACAATACACATGACATGATCCTGTGAAAAGTTGCATATAAGGTTGTAGATAAAGGTTGTACAGGATCTCATTTGCATTTCTTTTGCGTTGTCGACATTTACGGCGCCTTTACTGCGTCCGTTTCATGCCGACACATGGAGAGCAAATGGAGCGGGTACAAACGGGATGATATTGTCTAGCACTACTTAGTACTGCTACTGATGCAGCAACCGTGAGATGTTGCCATGTGTAGCATCTCACAGTTGGACTTTTTCAATCAAAAATATTTTTTTAACATTTTAATAGAGAAAAAACTGCAAACCATTAGATGTTAAATGTGTCAAAATCTAAATGAAGCAGCAATGACGGCTGCAATTAATGGCGGTAGACGATTTCAAGTCGGTACAAACCAATGACATTCAAAGATTCGCTCTCTATCTCTCCACTTAATGAAATTTCTCAAATCCAAACTTACTTGACCCAGGTTGGAAACTCAGCCGGCTTGATCACCCAGCTTGGGTCACCTTCAACCCCGGCCCTACTTGTAACTCAGATGTGAGGATTTGTAACTAAGTATGCGTGGACTTGTAACCAAACATAAGAAGACTTGTAACCAAGCATGAGTGAACTTGTAACCAAGCATGAGCATGAGTAGACTTATAACCGAGCATGGGTGGACTTGTAACCATGCATATGAGGACTTGTAACTAAGCATGCATGGACTTGTAACTAAACATAAGTGAACTTGTAACCAAGCATGAGCATGGGTGGACTTATAACCAAGCATGGGTGGACTTGTAACCATGTATGTGACGACTTGTAACGAAGCATGCGTGGACTTGTAACCAAACACCCGTGGACTTATAACCAAGTATCAGTGGACTTGTAACAAAGCATGAGCATGAGTTGACTTGTAACCAAGCATATGAGGACTTGTTAGCAAGCATAAGGGTTAGAGATAAGGCCGGTTGGCTTTCATTGGTCGAGTTGGGGATAAAACCGGGTCAAAACAATTGGTTGAGTAGGAAAGCTATGAAAGAAAGTAAAACCATTTGCTCTGCACGTGTCGGCATGAAACATACGCATTAAAGGCGTCGTAAATGTCAACGCCGCAGAGGAAATGGGTTCGAATGATATAACCTACGGTTTGATTGGATTATAAATGTTTGAAGTGGGCCCTACTTCAAGTGAACATAACAATTCAATTTCAAAGTAGAGAACAATTCAAGTAAAACATAGGGAAAATTACGGTATGGTCTGATTTTTCTTTGAAAAAGACTTTTTTATCTACGTCTTTTAGTATATGACAACTGCAAAACGTTTTTAAAAAGTTTTTGACTATTTAGGCCTCCACATTAGCATCTTCTCCTCTCTGAGTAAAAAAAGACAAATTTGCTCTCTTTAACCGGTAAACCAATCTTTAATAACTAAATCGGTCTACTGTTGAATAAACTAAACCGGTCTCTCTTATTTCATTTCACTTACATCCCAAATCAAACCAATTGTTCAAACCCTCCTCCTCCCTTTTTCCCTTGGCTGACCTTCTTCTTTGTTATATCGGTGAGCAACCAGCGGCCAGACCTATTGGCGGCAATGAGGCCCTTCTCCATGTCAGAAAATGTTTTCAATTTTATTCTAGATGTTATACCAGAGAAGTATGGGTTGAGAGAGGAGTGGGATGTTTTAGTTGGGAAGGGACACATGCCTCAGGCAGGGCGCAAAGCCCGAGTGTGAGTATGATGTTGCTCGACTTCTTTGCAATGAAAGAAAGAAAAGGCATTCGTCTTTTTGTAAAGGAATCGTATGAACAATCATTACTTTTTGTCTTTTGCAAAGGAATGGAAAAACGGCCCTAACTTTTTGTAAAGGATTCGTTCCTCTCTCTCTGCCCATAGTTCTTTGAAAAACGGCCCTCACTTTTTGCCTCAATACGGAGAGTTCTTTGCCTGCAAATCCAACAAGCACCCTGGTTCTCTACCTATAGCTCGTTGCCGGAAACCTTATGTTGTTCAAATAGTCGTCTCACAGTGGAGAAAGAACTTGAAAGATAAAGAGTTTTGAATGAATGGGGAGGAGAAGGAAGAAGGGCCTCACTGCCGCAAGTAGGTTTCGCCACTGGTCACTCACCGGAATATCAAAAAAGAAGGTCGGCCAAGTGGAGAAGGGAGGAGGGTTTGAACAATTTGTTTGATTTTGGGATGTAAGTGAAATGAAATAAGAGAGACCGGTTTAGTTTATTCAAGGGTAAACCGGTTTAATTATTAAAGATTGGTTTACGGGGTTAAAGGGGGCAAATTTGTCTTCTTTCACTCAAAGTGTAGAAGATGTTGACGTGGAGGCCTAAATGGTCAAAAACTTTTTAAAAACGTTTTGCAATTGTCATACAGTAAAAGACAGAGATGAAAAAGTCTTTTTCAAAGAAAAATCATATCATATAGTAATTTTCCCTAAAACATAAGAGGTGACGTCTGTGAGACATGGGAAAAATCATTTCAATGACTTCCTGATCATCACATGGGATTCGTTAAAAAACAAAGAGTCGCCACCATTCTGTTTAGGTGTGAATGGACACCAAAATCTCAAATAAGCTCAAAAAGGTAAATTTAGGGTAAAATAACCCTATTAAAAAAACAACCAGAGATGAGTAAAGGGATTAGGTTATGAATAGGGGAAGGTGTTAGGCACCCCTATTCATCCACACAAGGTGGTTACCAGGCATTGTTCATCTTAAAATAAAGGAAAAAGGGCTTGCTACAAAAATCATGAAAAATCACAAAAAAGACAAAAGTGTATGGTTTTTTTTCATACGAATAGCCTGATTGATCTAGAACTTTCAAATATGATCATACCATTCCTAGGGTTTCATGATTAAAACAAAATTGAGATAAAATCAAATAAAACCAATCTAAAGTGAAAACTTCAAAAATCTGGCTTCAAGTTAAATTCTAGAAATCTAGAAAAATATGATTTTTATAAAATATTGCAGAATTGAACTTGAACAGTCTAAGACATAGATATAGCCCAAATTTCACATTAAATCAAGAAATCAAAACCAAAAATACCCACGTTGATGAAGAACATCAAAAGGGGAGAACTTAGACCGCAGGGTCTTCCCTCAAACATGAAAAACAACTCAAAAACCATCTCATGAAACCCTAGAAGTTACTTTCAGGCTTCTGAATCCAGATCTATCATAATCATGATGGATCCAGGATCTTAGCCTAATATCACAAAAATCACGAAAACAGTGCCATAGGTGCCAAAGTGTGAAAAATCCAAATTTTAGAAAAAAGTGGGTTTCATGCTATAAACATTATAATCATCATAGATTCATAGGATTCATTCAGATTTAATCACTAGATCATTAAAACATTAGCAGAATATACAAAGCAACAACATCTCACAGATTAGAGCACATGGGGGTCTACCCTACGGATCCACCTGTTTTCTTTTCCCCTAGCTCTCTCTTCACGTTTTATGGCTAGAGAGGATTCTTGAGGTACTTGGAGATAGGTTTGGTGATATAAACACAATCAAAGGCTTTATTCTAGAAAAAAAGGAGAAAAACAGATATGGGGTTCTATTTTAGGGATCCACCTGTTCCCCTTTCCCCTAGCTCTCTCTTCACGTTTTACGGCTAGAGAAACTGTTGAGGTACTTAGAGACAAGTTTAGGAATACAAGATAAAAGGAGGCCTTATTCTACAGCAATGGAGAAGATCCTATTACTTCTAGAATTGAAGACAGAAAATAAAAGGGAAAAGGGACTTACTTGGATTGAGCAAGCAGAGTAGCAGGGATTCCTCTCTTCTCTTGGAGCTCCTTGGACTTCAAATTTTCATGGCCTTTTGCTTAAGAATCTCCCCTCTATTTATAGGCAAACCCAGGGGTATGGTTGGTCCAAAAGGATATACCAGGATCCCACCAGATTGGGTTAAAAATAAGGATAATGCCCATCCATGGCCAACGAAGATATTTCGAACGAATAAAAGAGATAATTCGCTCATTTAAAGAGATATTAGACTGAAGATAAGGCTCAGAAATCGAGCAAAGATAAAATTCACACAAAAACATAGCGCCCGTATTTACATTACGGGCAAGTGGTGTCCGCATTGGCATTACGGGCGCTGCGTGCCCGTATACAAAATTCAGGCGCGGTCAGCCCGTAAATACAATGCGGGCCATGCTTGAATTATTGAATTTCATGCATTTTTTACCTGTTTGAAATCCCAATTAATATTTTCAATTATTTTCTCTTTTTGTAGTGCAATTTGGGGTGTCTACAACGTCATCCTTGCCCTACTTTTTCACTGCATATTGATACCTACGGACACGACATGGGCAGCCATCCATGCGTTTCACACTGTTCCATTGACTAGTCACCAGATGAAACGCTCTCAATAATAGAATGATATTTTGGCTAGGCGATATCATGCATCCACCTAATAATAATATTTGACATCTTCTCTTTGAACCAAAACAATCAAAAACCCAATACATTCAAAAGAGGAGAAAGGACGTTCATGTTACATCTTTACTAGGGGATGCACGCACTACCGGCGTAGAAAACGTGGGCCCATTTAGATAAACAGTTCGAGATAGTTACAGTTGTTTAAAATAGTGGGGGTTATTTTGTTTGGGGAGGACAATGTTTGGAAAAAGAAAATGGGGCAGAATCTGGAGGAAATATTCCTCCTCTTCTCTTTATTAATTATATTAATAGCGTAGATATATCAGAGAATAAAAAAGCAAAACCCAATTCACCTTTTATTTTTTTGGCAGAAAAACCCAATTCACCTGAACTTCTAACTTATTAGACTCCTACTTTAATTCCTCACCCTAATAAAAGACAAAAGACTTAAAACCCCCAAACATCATAAAGATAAACAATCACGTACGTTCACTTTTAGAAATCCTAGTAGAAGATAAGTCATTTGGACGTTTTCAGACTTTATTCATCTCTATCTATAATTTGAGATCTAAATTAAAAGCAGAAGCAAATGAACATACTTGCTGCCATTGTGGTCAAGTGATAAGATTAAAAGAATGTCTATCCAATCTCTGGTCTCTTTATTTGTCTCACAGAACCCTCGTAGAATCTCTCAGACTACATATGTTTCTGGTTTCTGGTTTGTTGATTTGAGAGAAATGCCAAAAAGTATCTTAAAGATGAAATAAAATACCTATGAATATATCCCAAACTAGGAAACATTTTCACTTTATGATCTCAGCCATTAGATCTCCTATCAAAAAATCATTATTAATTAGTTAAATGGATTCATGGGATTGGATACGGTCGTTCCTTTTAACTAGAGGGACCCGAGGTGATACATATTAGTCTTACAGAAGTCGTCTACACCAATTTAATTTCTCTCCCGAGGTGATACATATTGTAATGGACTTGCAGCAAGAAGAAAATGGTGTATCTAAACACGAGATATTAAGTGGATATGATATGCTGATGCAAGGCGCCCCCTTCCAAAGACCAGACTGGTTCCTGTAGAGGCTCTATCTACAATCTGGAATAGAGCCTCTACAGGATGGTGATATCTGTCCCACTTAAACCACTTTAAGTGGTTTAACAAAATTAAGCTTTAACAAAATGGAGGTTTAAGTGATTCAAGTGGGATAAATGTCACCATCCTATAGAGGCTCTATTCCGGATTATAGATAAAGCCTCTACAGGATCTCAATTGTCCAAAGACTACCAAACTAATTTTTTTTTTTTTTCTAAAATAACCCTATAATGTCGTTTGTCTTTTAGACTTATCAGGTAATTTTTTATTTTTACTTTTTCACATTCAAAAGTGACCCTTTAACAATTCCTTATACCTTGCATGTCCTAAAAGTTTAATCTAATACTGCACGTGCACCCCACTACTACCATTAAGAGTAAATTACACTTACTTCCCTTGAGGTATGTTATAATTACACTTATCTCCTTTGAGGTTTGTGTGTGGGTATCACAATAGCACCCCTTCATTGAAGTTTCCGTCAAAGCAGTAATGCTACTTGGTAAAAAAAAAAATAATTGGACAAGATTACCCCCACTTAAGTTATATGACAGTTATGTCTTAGGCCTTTAAAACTTTTGTTTTTATCTTTATGAAGGAATAATCTTGTCCAATTATAATTTTTTCTACTAACTACCGTTACTGTTTTGACGGAAACTTCAATAAAGGGATGTTATTGTGACCCATGCACAAACCTCAAGGGGGATTGTTATTTTAAAAACCTCAAGGGAGGAAAGTTTAATTTACCCCTACCATTAAAATTGACGTGACCAACGGATGAATTTAGTTTGTTCAAAGCAAGGTTTTCAATTTCGATTTCAATGGGCATGCCGATCCCTAAAAAAAATCGGCACATGATAAAATGCCAAAAAAATCAAAAAGGAAAAAAACTGGGAAAATTTGATTTTTTTGATTCTGTCGAAATTTCGCTAGCACGTCGCTCCATTTCACCGGCACGCCACAAAAAAGCGCTGATGAAAATTGAAAAAAATCAATTTTTTCTCTTTATCTAAAAAAAATCAATTTTTTGCTCATTTCGGCCCGTTTCGCTTGGCAAGCCGCCATTTTTTCATCGGCACACCCAAAAAAAATCGTCGATTTTTAAATAACTGATTTTTTTGTGTCGAAACGCATCAAAACTTGAAAAAAAAAACAATTTTGCCGCCGAAACTGAAAACCTTGGTTCAAAGTACAAAAATGAGTGCAGGAAAAACATTGAGAGAATGCCATCCTCGATTGGAGGCAGTTTGGGGATGACATCACCTACACTTCTATCCTCGAGTGGCGGACGTGTATCAAACCCAATTTCTAATCATTCCTTGTGATTGGTGCATGCATTCATATTTCAAAGAATCATTTTATCATTTTATGAGAAAAAAATGTTTTTTTAAATGGGATGTACCAATCACAATTGATTGGTGTAAGGATGCACGAGAAATTGGGTGCAGACGATTTTATTCGCACCTTGCGTTATATATATACTGAAGATAATTTTACCGATTTTGACCACATCAAAGAATAGTTCAAATCTTGTACGGCCTTTATGTATAACATTATTTGCAGTTTTTCATACCAATGCTAAAAAAATTTACATACCACTCAGAGTGCAAATAAGGTTGTAGATAAAGACAAGATCCCTATCCAAACTACAGATAAGGTTGTAGATAAAGACCTTGTTGCTCCGAAATTGGGCTTGTGTGGACACGTGTCGGTGTTGATGATGTGTCTCTACGCGGGCGTGCCAGTATCGTTTTGATACAATGATTTCGGATCGGGTCCTGACCCAGGGCACCTGTTCCGAATCTAAACCGAAGTCGGTTCAGTCGTACTGCAAGTCATCTGTAATAAAACCAGTCAGGCAATAATATGAAAACTAGGGGTTCGGTCTTCGTTTAGGTTCTTGTAAGTGTTTGAAAGCGAAAGCAACTAATGGCACACAAATCCTTTATTATAAAATCGGCCGACGGCCGAAAGCAACAACAGATAATCCCCAAAAAGAAAACAAAAGTAAAAAGAAAACTGACAGGGTTTGCAGGACCGACCTGTCCTGGTTTTATAGCCGTAATCAGGTATAAGCGCAGGAGGAAGGGGGCGGCTGATAGCAAAGCCAATTCAGGGGGTTCACCTTGGATTGCTGTTTAACCGAAAATACACAAGTCACCTGGCTTGATCAGAGTGAGTCTCGGGACCGGCTGCTCGGGATTCTGTTGACACAGAACTGCGAGTCAGGGGCGGCCTCAACTTACCCTCTGGTGGCAGGATTCTGGTGTTGATCGGAGTAAAGAGGGGTCTAAGGTGTCACTGCGACTGGAAGCAGTGAGAGGAGTCCTAGTTTATCCTTCTGACTACAGTGTAGGAGAGGGGATAAAGATCATAGATGATCAAAATAATATTATAACCGGTTGCGGTTGGATGGATTGTGTCCCTGAGCTCTTCGAGTTTGTGCCTTTTATAGCCAATCCTTGACGGTTGCTCAACGTCCCACTCTTGCACGATCTTTGAGGGATCCCTTTCCCATGTCTGCAGGTCCGTTTTGCTTTACCACAAAGTCTCCTAACGATCCACTTTAGGAAGTTGAAGCCACCTTATATAACCACTCCATGTTTTTAGAAAGCGGGGGACCCCACTCTCCACGTCTTTAGAGAATTACCGTAGTATCTTTAATGAGCCATAATCGACCAAAAGGCATAATTGGTCAAATGCACATTTTCATAAATAAAAGGCAACTGAACATACCTTTTATCAAATAAAAGTATCATGGGGTTGATCAAGCGTCCAGCAATTTTTCTCAAACCCAATAAAGTAGCACATGCCATGATAACTCCTTTAATGGCTTTAATGGCAAAATCAGTCACCATCTTTTACCCAATAAACATATATATATATATATATATATATATATATATATATATATATATATATATATATATATTATACTTAGGCCTTTGTTTACTCCGATTTCACCAGGTTACGATGGGTGTAAACATGAGTTTCACTTGACCCGTATGTGGTAGGACACAGATCGGTCAAAAGATATACGTGACCGTAAAACACTACCGCCGGGCTACGGCAGGTGTAAACAAACCTCGAAGATCTTAATTGATCAAAGAAGCGTGACATTGTTTTCAATTGGCAAAGCAAAGCACGTGCTTTGAATGAAGACAAAAGCAAAGCACGTGCACTGCAACGCCCGGTTTCGCATTGATTTCCCTTTTGACTCTCAAATTAATGACAAAACAATGCATGTGCGAACGAAGATGAAAGCAAAGCTTCTACCAAAAAAAACCAAAGGACAAAAGCAAAGCACGTGCCAAGTCCGGTTTCGTACGGAATTCCCTTTTGACTGAGAATGATGTTGTTTTCTTTTGCATTGGATGACCACCCATGTCTTTGGGTTAACTTCCCCCCTCTTTCTTATCCCTTTTTCTAAGTGTTGATTTCTTAGGGGCCACTCATGTTCGTTCTGTATTATCTTAAGTCCCACATGTTGTATGTTTTCATTACCAAAAAAAAAAAGACGTTGTTTTCTACCAAAATATGGACATTTCAGATCAGGTAAATTGGTTTTATGTTATATTTTTTTATTGAGATTCAATAACCAAATTTTGGGTAATCGGCAATTAATGATACTTTTTTATTGAGATTCAATAATTGGTTAGTTCTTTAGATTATTTTCATCACGCTTTGGGCCCTAAATTAGCGCTCGGGAGCCAGTAGCGTCTCTAGCTTGGGTAGACCTAATATATTCACATGTTATTATAAGACCATGTTATGCATACGAAAATTGCAAAAAAAAACTTAATCAATTGCAATAATGTCTGTTAGTGTTGCTAAAGTGGAAATTTAGAAGACTAAGGTGGGATATACATTTATCTAATTATAATATGATGGATTTGTATCTTCTTTTATTATTGAATTATGCCAAATTTCGGGGACGAAATTTTCTTTAAGGAGGGTAGATTGTAAAGACCTAAAAACCTTAATTGAAATTTTGACCAGGGTCAAAATTTGACCGGTCAAAGTCCTAGTTTTGTTTGGTGTCAAGCACACCCTCCCTACATGCACACACAACCAATCAATCCCATTTAAAACCCTAGCCATCAAATGCAACTTTTGCTAAAACTTTCTTTTCAAACCCCATCCTCTCTCTCATGCCCCTTTTTCCTTCTCTTCCTCATTTCACCTTCTTCCCTTTTCTCATTCTCTCTCTCCCTCTCAAATCAATCCTAGCCTCCATTATCTTGGGAAAAAGAATCTTGAAGAAAACACTTCAAATTTGGTACTCTTAATACAAGGCTTCATACAAGTAAGTGAGATTAATAAACATTTTATGTTTGTTTGCATTGATCTCTATTTTATAGTTCTTTGATTGATAAAAGTAAGACTTACGTTATTATTGATCGAAATCATGTGAAAATAGTAAGTTTAGTACCACTTCGTAAGGTCTCTTGCGTTCTGGTTGTTGCATTTCAAGTAAAGTTGTTAATGTCAGGTTGAAAGCAATTTCATGGGAAGCATGAATATTGGGTTTTATTGTTTAAATATTATGTGAAGTAGGAGTGTAGGACAAGGATTGAATGATAGAAAGGCAAGGAAATGAACAAAAACGAGATGTGACAGGGTTAGGTTCTCACGGAAGAGAGAGAAAGGTCAATGGATTGTGCAGGGTCTTGTTTGTAAATATAAAATGAGTTTAGGTTAATGAATGATTCAAGAAACTTTAAAGTTAAAGTGTCCCAAAAATTTCACTTTTACCATCACTTTTGATGTAACGAGAGGCAAGGGCTCATGTGCAGGGTACTCTTTGTAAATTTAGGGTAATTTGAGAAATAGTTGATATTTCTAACAGCTGAAAGTAAAAAGTTATAAACAAATTACATTTCTGCCATTCTACATGAATCCTTACTTGCCTTTGATTTTCAGTAATTAATATAAATATAAAATAGCGTAAGTGAGATTAACCTTATCCTCAAAATTCCGTGCGGTATCTCATAGTCTCCCATGCATGTGATGTATTTGTTTGATGGTTTTTGTGTTGAAAAGAGGATAAATATTATAAATCATTAAATGAGATTAGACTCAAATATATAGTATCTTATACACAATAATTCTGTGCACGAACCTGATAATGAATAGCAAGTGATGCGTGTAACTCAACTTTATATGCATGATGTGAGTTTTATGTAAAGATTACAAGTGGGAAAATTTGTTTTTATAGATGGTTGGTGATGATCCAAATTGAATTATATTATGTTATTGAATGAATGAAATTTATTTGTAACATTTGATATTATTGTTGGTAACTTGAAATGATATGATTATGATTGTGATGTACTCCTAGTTATACATACTAGTTGAGTACCCAGCGTGTAACATTCGCTGGGAGATGATAATGATGATGGTACTCCAAGTTTGCATGTTAGTTGAGTACCCAGTGTGAGAAATTCACTGGGATGATGTTGAGTACTCCTAATGGTAAGAATTTACTAGTTGAGTACCCGGTGTGAGAAACCATCACGAGTTCGGATGTGAGTACTTCTAGTGTTTGGCCAAGCATTAATTAAGTACTTGGTGGGATTATCTCCGGGATTTAGTACTCCTAGGGACACACCTAGTTGAGTACCCAGTACGAGACGCCTACAGGGAGGTTGGTTTGGTTTTTGAGTACTCCTGGTGCATAGCACTAGTATGAGTACCCAAGAGGATTTTATATTCCTTGGAGTGTGATGTCGATTATATGGTTTGATTTAATTGAATTTAATATTTTAATTTCACATTTTCTTATTTAATTGTTTAACATTATTATTGCGGCATTGCTTTACATTTTTAGTTGTAACTTACTTAATGGTAATTTTGTTTTATTTCATAGAAAGGCATGTTCCCTTATTTATTATACTATACTTATATGGTACATTACTCATATGAATAAAACCTAAGAAAAACGTAGATTAACTATTATTAACTACTATATGTATTTAATGTCGTATTATTATAGCAGAGATATTGTGCACATTTTCATGCGGGGTGTATTAGCCTCACTTACTGGGTTTCTTTGAGACTCACCCCTTATATTTTCACAGGAAACCTACAATCCTGAGATAATGAAATGAAGTGACAGGATGGTGATTAGAATGACGAACATGTTGTTTGAGATGTTATTGCTTTGGCAAGAATCTTTAAGTTAATGTATTTTATGAACCATTGGGGTTCAAGGATTGTAATTGGATGTATGTGGATAAACCATGGTTCGGGCTGGTTTAATTTTGGTTTTGATTTGGTATATTGGTTTAATTTCCGCTATAACTCTGATTGTAGAAATAGTAAGTGAAATTTAATAATATTTATTGGGAAATAAATGTAAATTGGGATTCGCTCATGAGCAAGGTTACACTCGGTCCTACTCACGCAATATAAGTTGTGACGTGAGGATTTAGGGTCTGAGAATTGTCAGACCTGGTGCCTCTACCTGAGGATTTATGGCTTACTTGCCCTACCCTACCCCACCTCTGATGGTTAAGGTTTGGCATTGTCAAAATCATGTCAGGGGCAGGCCCAACCCACCCTGACGCTGACCTTAATCTATTAACATATTTGTTTTTATATGTTTAAAATATTATTTTTATGTATGTAATATATATATTTATTTAGTAAATATACTATTAGTTCATATATTCTATTTAAAAACACAAATTTATGCATTCTATAATACATTTGGGTCAACCCAACCCGTCCCATTACCAACGATATGAGCAATTAGGGTTTGGTATTGGCTATTCTTATTTTCTAAAGCCTTGGAGGGCAAGTTCAGGTTTACTAAAATCCACTCGGAACCTACCATTGCCATCCCTAATGTATAAGGCTAATCTGCAGAGATAATATAGGAAGGCTTGCTAGGACTCTATATATGTATATGGTAACAAACATTGAAACTTTATTAATCAACCATTCGGACATAACTAATCTCCCTTGCCTCATCAAACAGGAGGTTAGAGAGAAGTGGGGGAAACATTAATTTCTTCCACATACAAGAATATTTATCTAAGGCAAAGTTTGCCGGACAATCTGCCATCTGGCTGCCTTCTCGTAAAACATGAGAGAAGATCACATTGTAATCGCCTACATATGTACAGGATGCTAACAATTCAACGATATATAACATGGGAATCACCTTCAAGGATCAAATGAGGCGCGTTCATTGCCGTCGCGCGCAAGCTTCACTGCTTCAAACGCTGCACCTGCTTCAACTTGAATACTAGTATATGCTTCCACTACCATTGCAAATGCTGCCAAAAATTTTATCATACCATCCCGACTGGCACCTCCTGCTGAGCCATACGAACAGATTGTCGGAAGGCACCCCACGCGACATTTGCCACCAGATATAAAAAAATCCAATTTGTTAAAATTTCTCCTTGGGCCAGGGAGATTCAAAAGATGTGAAAACCATGAAAAGTATGAGTGTTGAGGTCCATATAGTTGGGTAGCACCATCACTTTTTTGAAACCACGCTGCTTGAAAAAGGTCACTGCAACAGTAGGTGCTCAAGCTAAGATATTTCTTTGATTGGGGAAGAAAACAAGCATTTTGATTTTTAAGGAAGGGTATTTTTGATGTTTTGGAAAAAGTTTTAACAATATTTGTTTATGAACTAACGGCAGGGGTGCTCGTAAAAGTTTTCTGAAACTTTAGGGGTAGTAAGTAATCAGTTTTAAGTCGCAGTGGATATCCGTGCCACTTTCCCAAACCTCAAGAAATATAGGTGTAAATTTTCCAAGTTCAAACGATATTGAATGGTATCGGCTGAAGTTACGTGAATAAATATTTTTGACTCTTACCAAGGAAAAAAACAAGGTGATGTGGCCCTCAACCCCCGACAAGAAATGGGATGAAATTGTCTGCCGCAATAACACTGTGGCATGGCAGACGATGCATCATCTGTGTAGCATCCCACGGATGCTACGAATATCAAATAAAAAAAAAGTGAAATGTTTTTTCATTTTTTTCCGTGGGATGTTACACATGACAACATCCACGGATGATGCTGCAGACAATATCATCCCGACAAGAGATCGACAAGAGATTACCTGCCCCAAGCTCGTGGCAATGCAGTAAGGCATTGCAGACAGTAATGGCCGTGAGATAAGGCAGCATCTCACGGTCATGTTTTTTTCATTTATGCAAAAGTGCCAGATGGGTCTCATTTGAATAAACACTGACCGAGTTCACATCTCACGGTCAAATTAGTCTGCAAGACGATTTCACTCCGATTAATTTTTTTTGGTAACAAAAAGGAAATTCACTCAGATTAATTCCTACCATATGCAATTAAGAAAACAAGGTGATCGGCATTTATTTACCCAAAAAAAAAAAGGTGATCTGCATTTGAAAATTAAGATATATTTTTTTGAAAATTAAGAAATAGATGTATATATATTTCCCCATATGCATTAATTGCCTTAAGACGGCTGGCGACTGTGACTCCGTCAACCGGCTAAAGACAAAGACTCCGCCAATAGTAAATGGTTTAGGAGTGACAGCTTTCACTGTAGTAATTGACCATTCTTGGACGATCGAACACGCTAATTGTGATTAAGATAATCCCAGGCGAAGGGCCTGAAAATATCAGCCCCCAACGACTCCAACAACTCAACCTGCCCACTCAGCAGGTGCACATACACTATCCAGTCGCCGTTCCCGGTGACGCTGGGCATCGGCATCACGTACCCCGAGTCCCCGCGCCACGGGAAATGGTATGACCCAAAGCTCGGCTTCCCCCACCCGAAATCCACCTTCGACACCGGAAACCGCTGCCCCGACGACATCACAAACGCCGGCCCCTCATCGGTTCCCCTGCAGTATATCTTTGCCAACCCGGACTCCGGTCGGTGACCCTCCACCCAATCGATCAACCCCAAAAAGTGCTCCTCCGTCACTGCGTCTTCCAAGTACTCGTGCACCGCATTCGCCACCCAACTCAAGGGCTTCGTCGTCAGATCCTCGATGCTCGCCTCACCGAAAGGAATCGACAGAACATTACCAAAGTATGTGTCCATCGATGACGACGACTTTTCATTACGGGCCAATCTAGTACGACCGTCCACCACGGTCCCTATCTTGCATTTCTTGGCACTAGTATTAGTATTAGCGGACTCCTTGGCCACGACCTGCCACAAGAAGGCACTGAGGGACTCAAGTTTGGTTCTCTTGCAGCCGTGGGAGCTAGCCTGAGACTGAAGTCGATTGACGTCGTCGGCTGTGATGTAGTAGATGCGGCTAATGACATGATCATCAGCTCCCAATATTTTACTAGTAGTATCTGCGAGAGCGACGGCCGGAGGTGGCGCTAGTCTTGACATGGGCACGTACATGTTGTCTACTGATAAATCGTACAACCCCGGCCTACGGGGGTTGAGAAGAGACCGACGGAAAGAGGGCTTCACCGATAACGGCTTCTCCCGTGCATGCTCCGCCCACCCAACCAAGAACATGTTGGCCGAGTAGGCATCTGCTATCCGATGGTCGAATGTGCATGCCACTACAACCCCCCCGCATTTTAGCTCCGTTGCCTGCACTTCAATGTTCAATCCAATTAAACACCGTTACAGAATCATCCAAGGGTCAGGTGACGTGCTAGAATTCAATTAGCTAGAGATATATATATGCATGCACCATCTATATACAAGGCCGCAGGATTATAAAAAAGAAGCAAGTCTGACAACTGTCCGAGGTTGTCTTCCACTGGGACCTGCAAATTAAATGAGTCATCGAGAAGTTCGAAGGTGCCTAACCGGCGGCTGGGAAAAGCGACAGTGATGTACATGCATATGGGCGCTGGCTTAATTGTAAGTTCATAAATCTGATGTCTGATCGAGATCCCTTTTCCGGCAGGCCCCGCAGAAATTAATTAAGGAAAAATTATGCACACGGACCACTCGTACGTTTCTATTAAAACTAACAGATACGGGCCGGAGAGGGAGAGTTAGACTTGTTGTTTTTTGTTAATTACTAAGAATATACCTGAACAGAGAGCACGCCTTGCGTCTTCTTGGGCACCAACTTGCCTTCGACGCAGGCATCTGGATTATAAAGTTGGAGATGATGGAGCTCGACATCAGCATAAGCTTCGATAAAGTCCACCCCGCGGTTGTTGCAAAGCAGCTCCGGCTCACCTATGGAGTTGCGGACGACCTCACCGGCAAAGGCATAGAAAGACACGAGAGCTTGAGCCAGTGCTTTCTTAAGGGCACTAACGACGGATGCAAAAGACAAGTTTCCAAATTTGGGGGGCCTCTTGTAGCAGAAGAAGACACCGACGTCAACGCAGGGCAGAAGTAAATCGAGGTTTGAGAAAGGTAGCCAATGCTCCTGCACTGGCAATAGCGCTGCCACTACCTCCTTCTTCTTCACGGTTACTGCAAAGTCTGCACGGACGTCCATATCGGAGTTAGCTAGGGGAAGAGAAATTAAAGGGGCAGGCTATTTGGAGAGGTTGGCGGGTTTTGCAGGGGAAACGTGGTAGATTTATAAGAAAAATTACTGACATCGAGTGAGGACACGTGTTTCTTCCTGACCTTCCATTGCGTGGGCAACGCTCTCAATAATAGAATGATATTTTTTCTGGGCAATATCATATTATCATGCATCCACCTAATAATAATATTTGGCATCTTCTCTCCGAGCCCAACCAATCAAAAACCCAACACACTCGAAAGAGGAAAAAGGACGTTCATGCTACATCTTTACTACGGGCTGCACGCTCTACCGACGTAGAAAACGTAGGCCCATTTAGATAAGCAGTCCGAGGTAATTATAACATGATTAAAATAATCAAATGGCCAGACTCACATTGAATCGCGTATATAGGATACCGTTCCTAGGGTTCATCCATTTTTTTTAGGTTTTATTTTTTTGTGTGGGGCTCATACTGAATGGCACTATTTCAAAGCTGTAAATAAAATTGTAGATAGGAGCTATATAGTCCACCTTCCATAAAATAATGGGGGTTACTTTGTTCGGAGAAGACAATGTTTGGAAAAAGAAAAGAGAGCTAGAATTTAGAGGAAATATTCCTCATGCATCTTCTCTTTATTAATAATATAGATATGTTTTATTAATAATATAGATATATATATAAGAAAATAAAAAAGCAAAACCTAATTCACCTGGACTTCTAACTTATTAGACTCTTACTTTTACTCCTTATCATAATAAAAGACAAAAGACTTAAAACCCCCAAACACCATAAAGATAAACACTCAGGTACGTTCATTTTTTAGAAATCCTAGTAAAAGATAAGTCTATTGGACGTTTTCAGACTTAGTTGATCTCTATCTATAATTTGAGATCTAAATTAAAAGCTGAAGCAAAGGAATATGCTTGTTGCCATTGTGATCAAGTGATAAGATTAAAAAGAATGTCTATCCAATCTCTGGTCTCTTTCTTTCTCTCACAGAACCCTCGTAGAATCTCTCGGTACAGGTGTTTCTGGTTTGTCGATTTGAGAGAAATGTCAAAAGGTGTCTTAAAGATGAAATAAGACAACTATATATATATATATATATATATATAACTAGAGCTGGCAACGGGTCGGGTTCGGGTTGACCCGATTACTGGCGGGTTGGGGAAACCCCAAACCGAACCCAACCCGCTATTAAACGGGTTCAACCCGCCAACCCGATTATATTTTTTAATTATTTTTTATTTTTTCAAAAATATTATTAAAATTGGATTATGGGGTAATTGGGTCATAATCGGGTCAGGTTCGGGTCATAATCGGGTTGATGCATGCAATTTTTTACACTTTTTTTTTTAATCGGGTTGGCGGGTCATAATCGGGTTTGACCTGATTTCAGGCGGGTTGGGAAAACCCCAACCCGCATCCGACCCAATTAATAAACGGGTCAACCCAACCCGTTTATAATTGGGTTAGTCGGGTCGATTTTTGCCGACTCTAATATAACCAAGACACCTTTACACTTTATGATCTCACCCATTAAATCTCCTATCAAAAGATCAAATCAAGGGTTGAAATTAATTACTAACTTAAATCATGTGAAATTACAATCATGCCCCCAAAACTTTATCAAAATTCCCATTATTTAGAAAATATAAAATACACATATGCCACGTGTGTGTTGGACCACATAGAAATTAATGATACTTATTTTAAAACGTGTGTTAGTTTCGATTTTATGATCAAAGGTAGTTATAAAAACGTGATAGGATAGAAGCAAAGTTTATGCATCTATTCCTCGTATATTTGTCAGGTTGCACCTATTCCATGGCAACGAGGAAACTTTACGCAACCACGTATATATTGCATTGTTTATCTGATTATTTATAAGGTTACGCTTACGCCTAATTTTCATGGGCGTTCATTTGTAACTTGTTGAACCACATAAAATCTTATGTAATGCATTTTTATTTTATGTTTTTTTCCTTAAACCTACACCATTCACGTTTGCATCTGAATCATTCCTCGTAAAGTCGTAATCCATCGCGGGAACGTCGTCCTTTCCTGCATCTTTCATTATCAAAAGGAACCGAATCCTCTAGCCCGTAAGAGGTACTCCCTAGTAATTAAGTAGCCAACAAGCCACTAATTTTTAAATTTTTACTTTTTTATTTTTTTGTTATGAGAGTGCGTTGTCACGTCAACAACCTATTTGTACAGTTGCATTTCTTTTCTCCCTTTATTGAAATCTTTTAAAAAAAATTCTTTTTTATTATAATTGGTTGCTTACGTGGCATTCAACTATGGCTGCCCTAGAGGACTCTATGAATCCTTGTCTATATTGACTATAGATGAAAGTAATTGTTTTTCTTCAAACAATCTTATAATATTATATTATCTTGTATTTTTATATGGGTAACTTTTCCGTTTTTCTTTTCACTTTGCAAAAAAATGAATAAATAAACTCATATAGTCCTCATCTTTTTAATTGCATACATGCTTTTTTTGACCCGTTAGTCAAAATAATGTACCCGCTTTGGTTTTTTAAAGGCCCAACGATTTGTATTAAACACCTTTCCAATTAGCGTCTCTCTGTCACTTCTCTCATGTCCAGCCAGTGCAGCCACTACCTTTCTTAAACAACTTTTCCTATGCACGCAAAATTTCTTAAACAACTTTTGACTCTTGGAATCTCTCCCAACTTTCATGAACCAGCACAATGCAAGCCCAATCACATTCACACTGAAACTACCTACCTCAAGGAGCCCACCTAAACCCAATTAATTATGCCCACTTGGTTTCTCAAAACAGCTTTAGTCTTTCAGTATTTCTCCTTTTTCGACTTTTCCTTTGTTTTTTAATTTTGTATTCTGTTCTCATGGTTGTGCAGATCATCTGCACCTCGCCCACGCACACCCGGGCTGAATACATACTTTTTCTCTTTAATTTGTCATGACATAGAATTTTTTATATAAAGAGAAAAGAGAAATAATTGAAGCAGTCAACAGCTAGCGGAGAAGTTCTTAATGTGGGTGATGTCATTTACGCTTCCAGCTCCATCTCCATGAGGTCGTCATGCTACGTTTGGTGGGTGCCATTAGTTGGAGTCTTGGAGAGGAGATGCACCAAAATCCTAATTTGGAAGACTTGGTCTTGTGTTGGTCGCTCTTTTCTTCCTTCCTTCCTTCCTTCAACCTTTTTTGTTTTCCTTTTTTTAACTTTTGGTTACTTTTCTATAAATTAGCCCTTTTTCTTTTTAATCTTTATTGTTCTTGATTTGACAGTAGAAAATGTAAGACACTTAGTCGTGACCTAATCAAAAGGAAAAATAATAAAAGTGGGCACAAGGAAGACTTTGAAATGCCGGTAGGCATCCGTTCTTTGGTATGATAGAAGTAGATAAAACCTAGAATCCTAGATGTCAAATTTTCTGGGGGTTGAACAAGTCAACTAATAGTGGAGGGTTGGCATCATCTTTTTTGTATTAAAGTTTCTACATTTTCGACCTTTGTTGCTATATATATTATGTGAAGCAGTTGCAACAAATTAGAAATTATTGGAATCATCAAGATATAGAATTCGGAGATGTTGAACGTACCAAGTCTCTATATGTTTTTTACCTAAAAGTTAGAAATATTCTAATTAAAAGGCAACTTGGCTCGCCTGCAACCATAAAAAAGCTTTCTTACTACCAACTCCGAAGTTGAGTAAATGAATTTTTTTTTCATTTTTTAAGCGTTGCTGCAGATTCCTCCATGTTGCTTGTAGAATCTTTCAACGGAAGTACGAATTAAGATTCTCTTTTTTTTTTTTAATACTTCCTCTTGCTTTTAATATCAAATATTCTTTTTAATTTGGTTAATCTACAAAATATGCCATAGTTTCCTAGTCAAGCCGGATTTTCATAATGAGAGATGATTTGTCGTTTTGGGGTGGTCGTTGAACCTCTATGTCATTGTCTAATAGCTATAGCCCATTAAGGCCATTAGTATATATCCTTTGAATAGCCTATGTAGACAATCTGTAATAGGGCTCGCGCGACTTTAATTTCTACGAACTATCCCTCTAATCTTTGATGAAACCTTCTACAATGTAATGTTCTACTACATTGTTTTTTGCTCGGACCATGAGATGCTACCATGTTGAGCATCTCATAGTCAGTTTTTTTTTTCAATGATTGCAAATGTTTTATGTGGGGCATACCTGAAAAAAAATATGATGACGGTGAGATGTTACTCCACATGATAGCATGTCACGGCCATAGCTGGTAACAATGCAGTAAAGCATTTCAGGTGATTTCATCCCATATAATCTAGAAAATTTATTGGTTTCTGACGATAAATTACTTACTGGCATAATTTACAGACGGAAACTACATTACGAATTGGCACTTTTATTAGCAATAATTGCTTTATTGCCATTACATGCATTTCTACCGGTAGTAAATTACTTAACATTACATAGGAACTAGGGGTGTCAATTGGTTCAATGTAAACCAAAATCCAATTGAACCAAACTGAAAATTTTCAATTTGGTTTGGTTTTATTCTTAGTTCAAATCGGTTTTGATTTGAAAAATACAAACCAAATTCATATACTGTATCCGAATTCGATATTCGACCAAATAAATAACCAAAATCCGAATTCAATCCGAATTAGATTTGATTTGAACTTAAAACTCAAAAGTCAAGTTTAACTATTAAAGCAAATTTTAACTATCAAAACTAATGAACCATAAAAATATTAAAGCAAGACATGAGTAAGGATGGTTCAACCATGGTTTTTACAAAGTTTACAAATGGTTTAATGTAAAGTATATGTTGATTTCTATTCAGATTGGATATGGGCATATTCGAATTCGGATCCGAATTCGGTTAAATCAGATATCCGTATTCGAACCACAGATCTATATCTCATATCCGAATTCGAGATTTTTGGATCGGATTCAGGTCGAATTCATATATATATCCGACCCATTACCAGCCCTAGTTTGGTTTGCTTTATAACTTAGGTGATTGGAGAAACCGAATTCAAACTGAAAACGAACTATTTTATTATATATATTACAAATAATGTATATACAAAATTTCAAAACCTACTGTTTCTCTTTGTAGGAATCTATCTTTGGAAGGAAGTTATTTTATATTAATGTTACTTACTAGGAAGAGATAAGTTTTTATTATATGTATGTGATTGAATTTCTTTATTAATGTAAGATTATAGAAATACCATTTCTATTTTCTAGTAAACAATATTATTCACATTTATATTCTAGTAAACAATATGGTTTAAACTTTAAAGATATTATATATAATTTCAATTTTTGTTTCGTTTTCAGTTTATTCAGTGTACTTAGGCTTGGTTTTCGGCTTATAATTTTTAGTTGAAAATTCGGTTTGGTTTGGTTTTCAGTTTTGATCAACATAATTTGGTTTGATTTAGGTTTGGCACAAAAACCAAACCAAACAGATCGAATTACACCCCTACTAGGAACACAGAAAATTAAGGAGATTTTTTAGCTCCCCACCATTAAAAATGTTTTATCGTCTGTACATGATGGTATTGGGTAATTGATCATGTTCAATTGTAATATCTCAATATTGAAGTTAGCTGCAACTAGATAGGCAAGCCATATCAGAATGTGATATGAAACTCTCTTCATGTGAGGAAAGATAAAAACCCCAACCCACTCTTTGAATAGTGCAATTCTCACTTGGTTTCTTATAATGGAGTTATATTCGAGTCATTACGAAGAGACTCCTCCATCCTAAAACACATTCCATACGGAATTAAGAGATATGCTCTCTTTAAAATTCGTATTCTTTTTCTTATGTTTTTCTCTTAAATAGGTTTTCTAAAGTAAAGTTTCATCATACATAGGCTTGATTTGAATCCGGATTTAGTATAGTTAATAAGAATGCTTCTGATGAACACACTAGGCATTAGTCTATATGTGAGTACGAAGGTTTTTTCCTTTTTTTTCAATATTTTTTTTACTCTTCTAATTGACTCAATGATTGATTCCTTAAAGATCCGTCTACAAAAGAATTTACCTTTAACTTCTTGCTTAATTATCCAAATTTGTTTTCTTTTCTAACAAGAAAAAGTCAGATCTAGGAATATATTCAATACACGTGGTATGGGATTTTTCTTTTTCCTTTATTACCTAAAGAACTTAAAAAACAGAGATAATGAAAAAATGTTTTTGAGCACACTTTGTTGCTGTGTTGCTGTACTTTTATAGATTGTGATGTAACTAATTGATGACAGAGATGAATTTCAAATTGAGATTTTCATAAATAGCTGTAAAATCTATAAAATTGAGATTTTATAGATTGTGTTATACTCTTATAGAACTTTATCATGTTGTTATGTGCTTGTCATAAGATCTTATCTCCTCAATATGCCCCTGCGAACTCAATGGGGAGGTTTTGACGTTAAGTTTGTCTTGAAGAAGTTGGAAACTTTGAGTGAGCAACGGTTTGGTGAAAATATCTGAAAATATCTGCAGATCTTATCTCCTCAACGGTTTGGTGAAAATATCTGCAAGTTGGTCCTTGGAGGAAATGAACTTGACAGTGAGATTCTGGGATGCAACTCGATCCTGGACAAAATGGAAGTCTATCTCAATGTGCATTGTCTGGGCATGAAATGCATGGTTGGATGTGAGGTAAGAAGCACTTGTGTTATCACACCAAAGCGTTGAAGCATGAGTCAGAAAAATTCCAATTTCCTAAAGAAGTGTTTGAATCTATAGGAGCTCAGCAGTGTCAATTGCAAGGGAACGATATTCAGAATCTCTAGGAGCCAGGGTTGGGTTTGTGCTCAAAGAGTTTGGGTTTAGGGCTAACCAAGTTGAGCTTTTGGGCCAAATAATTCTAAATTGGGCTGAGCCCTAACTCATTAAAATTCACCCCAACTTGCCTTACTTACGACTCTATTTAAAAGATCAATTTTGAAGCATAACTCGGACATTTGTTGTTCACTTTGCACTTATTTTAGGACAAATTCGGCATGGTGGTCAACCTAGTCCAGAGATGCTTTTGTTAGTATTGAGCTTGCTGATTTTAGATTCTCAAGTGGAATTTGGAGCATAAAGTCCATTTGTTAGTAAACTAATAAAATATCTTATATATTTAAGTAAAGAAACAGTTTACATTTTGTCAAATAAATTAGCTATACAAATGTATGGTCCTTCCATTCACCTAATTATTAGTGGATCCTTCAATTGATTATCAAATAGCATCTTCCTACACTTTAGGCTTAAAACTTAATCTTTGACATTTAATGCAATCAAATATTTTCCTTTATCTTTTTTTTTCTTATGTATTGCTTATTAATTTCTATTAACTAATTAAGCCATGTAATTGCTTAAAAACAATATATATTCTATATATAAACCAATTAAGCCTAATATATCAAATGTAAATAAAAATTGTCTAATATAATCAAATATAAGTTATATTTTCTAACAGAAACATAAGGTTATATAACCTAATATATAATTTTCCTTAAATCATAAAATAGAGAAGATTAGGTTAAGATGATTTGGTCATAAGAAGCGAAGATCTAAAGATAAGTTGTGAGAGTATGCACATTGAAGGGGCCTAAACAAGTAAGAGGAAGGCCTAAAACGACATAAATGAAGTATATAAAACAAGACTTATAAACACATTGATTAACTGAAGATACAATTTGTTGATAAAAGTGGGAAGGAGAGACAAGATTCTTTTCACCGACCTTAAATTCGTGGGAATTGGCTTATGATAATGATGACGATGATGATGACCAAATCATGAATCTCCTCTGATTCCAAGCCTTTTCTGGCTTCTGCCTTTCTACGGAATCTCTATAAAGTCTGAATTTTTATGGGTTTTCCCTTTTTTGTGATTCCTGGGGTTCGTTAATTCGGTCCTCCGATGTTGTCTCTGATTAGCCTTTTACGTGCTCTTCCGATTTTGAGTGGCAGCTGCTTCTTTTCCTTTCTGAGTGTCAACTTTCAGGATTCCATTTTTAAAAAAATCAGGAGGTTGAGGCTTTTCAGGAGCTGAGAAAAAAAGGCTAGATCATGTAGTAAACTTTGCTTCAAAAAATTTACCAGCTTGTAAAAATAGACAACACGTTTTGTGAAAAATGCCCATTTTGATTACGATTTATTCTTACATCTTGAAACAGGACAGAACTTCCTGTCATTAATTCCTCCTTAGAACACATGAATCCGTTCATGTTCCCACTTTTTCAATCATTTTATTCTACAGAAGAACCTCTTTTACATCTATGGCCGGAGGAAACTGACGCTAAGCATACACCCTATTATAAACTGTGGCAGACGAACACCAACTGCAACCAAATTAAAAGGGGTTCCACCCCTAAATTCTAATTCTAGTCTTCTAACTGCCCAATATGTTTCTCAACTTTCGGGATTCCATTTGAAGCACAAAGGAGCCTGCAAAATCACAATTATAAGAACCCACAAGGGGTTAGGGTCGCTCGCTCCAGGTGGGTTAGGGACGAAGGGGTTTTACTTTGCAAAAGAGGAGAGCATGTCTTGAAGGGAGAAGGGGCATTTTTGTCTTTGAAAATTGTAAACTTAACACTGTTTCATTTAAACTAACTGTAGGAGTAGCAAGCGACGGTTTTGAGAAACTTAGGGGCTATAAGTGATCATTCTTAAACCACGGGGGTGTCCGTGCCCTTTCGTCAAACCTCAGGTGGTCTTACTGTAAATTTCCCTTTTTAAAATAATTTAAAATCAGTGTAATTTCACTAGTCATGAAGAATTTCTTCCGAAAATACCCTAAGAAAACTTTGAAATCTTTTTAACTCATTTTGACACGGGTGAAGTTTGCAGGTCTTTTGAGGGTGAAGTTTGCAAGTCTTTTGAGGGTATTTTTGAAAGAAATTATTCGTGAACATGATATTGATTTTAAATTATGTTAGAAAAGCACCACTAATTCTTAATTACTTAAAATTGAGTAACTGAATCTGAATTATTTTGAAAAATATCATTAAAAACCAATTTTCCCTTGCTTACAGAGACGTTGGATATCTTCTCGTGATTCGTAACAGAAACATCAACCGATGAAAGTGTGAAGCTGCCCTGCAAATCTTCCTACCCGGAAGTTCTGCTGCTCGAAGCCTCTTATTCTCGCCCTGATCTTATCTATCACACCTGCCTGCTATCTTCAGCTCTAAACCCCTGCCCTAATCGTGCATTGCAGGAGAATTTCCTCTGAATTGGATGGTCGGGGTTGGGGTGATTGGAGTTTGTGTCCTATAGAGGTAAAATATCATTCCTATCTACTGACCCTATTTGTACACCGGTCTTGCTTCCATTATTACCTTCTTCTTTTTTTGATAGAAATTGGGATGATCGTATGCAATGTATAGCTTCCTGCTCATTGACCTTCCAAATTTGATGATCTATTTGTGGATATTGTTTGGTAAACGTACCGTAGTTTACAGAAACTATCACCCTTGAGAGCTTGAACCAAAACCTAGCTTTAATGTACTTATTGAATCTATGTTTTGTTTTTCATAGAAATTGAGATGATCGTATGCAATGTATAGCTTCTGGCTCATTGCCCTTCAAAATTTGATGATCTATATATGGATATTGTTTGGTAAACTTACTGTAGTTTACAGAAACTATCACCCTTGAGAGCTTGAACCAAAACCTAGCTTTAATGTCTAAATATTCTCGTATTTCGAGAGCTGTACTCTTTGAATATATGTTACTTCTAATTTTTATTTGTTAAGTGCATATGTTTAAAAGTATATAGTATAAGTATATATTGTCTGTTTATTTAAAAAAAAATACCATCATTACCTATGAATTTGATTGCATACAACATTAGTTTAGATTCTATAGCTTTAGATAAGAAGTCATGGTTTGAATCTCTTCCACAGTTCCATGACACTTCTGTCATGAAAAATAAATAAATTATAAAGTGCCAGGTGCAGGCTGGGCTAGGCCGCGCATGGTTCGTGCTATGCTTGTGCCATGCATTGGCCCATGCCCAAAGTTGGCCTGTACCTTGCCGTTGTGCTGCACATAGGCAACCTAGCACAGCATGGCCGTGCCATGTTTAGGTACGGCCAAATGAGACCGTGCTGGTGTGGTCCACGAGCGAAACAATCCACTTTACACCCATAGAATTTGTGAACCAAATAATACCTGCAAGCTACACTTGAAATAAATACCATTCTTATGGGTTTCCTTCACTTGTTCTTCTTTCTTTGCATTTTTGAAATATGCATTCATCCAAAAACTGAAGTAAATCAATCTTTAATGCTGTGGGCTGGCCCGGCCTGAGTTACGCACCTAGAACCTGTTAAACAATTAATATGTATAAGCTACATTTGAAATAGATCACCATTGCTATGGGTTTCAATCACTTGTTCTACTTCGTTTTTACCTCTGCAATATGCATTCATCCAAAAAAATGAAGCAAATCAAGAAACCCCCCATCCCTTCCCTCCCTCTCTCTCTCTCTCTCTCTCTCTCTCTCTTATTGCAGCATATCAGGCAATAAAGAAGATTTAGCCCTGAGGAATTTTTCCATGATACCTATCATATGATTAGTGGAAAACAAAATGTTTTTTTTTTTTTTTGTTGATCTTTTGTTTATAAATTATTCAATGTTCTTTCTCCTCCCTCAAGTTTTAATGCTAGTATATTGGCCTCTTGCAGAACTATAACTCTTAGATTTATCTATTGAAACATTGAACTTTAAAGATGAAGAAAGTCATATAATCTCTTTAGGTGATCAAAGCATTTTTTCTCCCAAAAAGTAGAGATCTCATCTAAAAGCAATATGACTTCTTTTGATACTTCAACTTAAATTGCTATCTTTCTTAATAATGCAGACACAACCAATTTGCCGGAATATATGAGATCTCATCTAAAACATCATTTGAAAATCATTGAAGTCTGCCTTTCTTATCTCTGTATTTCTCATCTTATCCAATCACTTGAAAGGAAAAATATATCATTTCTTTTATTTTGTTTTCTTTTTTCTTCCTAACATAGCATCATACATAGCTGCTCTTGTTCATTGCAGAGAACATAAATTTGAATCCAAAAATACCACTCAACGCCAAGCATCAGGTATATTATTAATGAACACAGTATCAACGAGGCTGTTCATTGTTTTATCAAGCCCTTCCAACTCTTTACTTTCATCATTGCTGTTGCATTCTCCAATAGCATCAGCAAAATGCCATTTCATCCATCAAGGCCTTACTTGTTGTAGCTTTACTACAAATACAATCTCTAGAAGTAGCAGTACGAATAGTAAGAATAAGAAGAAAAAACGAGATGAGAAAGAGTGGGCTGCTGCTGCTGCTGCAGAATCGCTGGTGAAGAGGAGGACAAGGTCAGACAGGGAATTCGATTGGGAGCATGTTCAACGCTATGGTGACAGTGGCAATCACATCCCTGTCATGCTGGGAGAGGTCTTGCAGGTCTTTTCCCAAGGCCCACCACCTGCACGAAGACCACTCCATTCCTTTGTTGATTGCACTGTTGGAGCTGCTGGACATTCATCTGCGGTGAGATTCTTTAGTTTTCCTTTTTTTTTTTTTTGGTTTTCTGGCTTTATTGTTCTTTTAAGACTGATAAGTATGATTATGTTCTTATTTAAATGAAAATATTAATTGGACCTGCAATTTGTTAGCATTAAACAAGTTTCTTGTAGAATGTCTTTTCTATAGGATGTCAATCACGTTTCTTTTGTTACATGTGGAGAGCATCACACATTTGCCAATTTAATTTGTAGTATATCTGGAAATTAAAGAAAAGATGACAAAAGAAAACATTAAGTAGCAATGATCTATGGTTAGACAAGGCTAACCGATAGTATATGGGCACAAATACAAGTATGTGTTTCAACATGAATACATTGTATTAGACTTGGAAACTTTCTAGAGATTAAGGATATGAATATACATGAAGAGATGCTTATGCATGCATTTCTCCTGTGTTTGTGAGTCATCAGTTTCATTTTCCCACTGTGTACGCGCATTAGAAGCATAAAAAGGTATCTTGTAGAAAAAGAAATTATATATTATTGGGGCCACAATATACACACCTGTCTTGCATCTTGCAGTTATCAAATAGTATGAAAAATAATCATCTATTTTATCACTTGTTAAATTGCATTATATTCATCATTTTACTCATCAATAAGCTAATGAAGATAGACATATCTATGTTTTTCTTTGTCCAACATGTGCCTATATGCTGTCAAGTTGCTGGTATATGATTCTAACCATTATGAGGAAAGGTATCATAAATGTCACAAGGATTTTGTTAGTACACAATTGTTAAGGACATGGACTGGTTTGACCTTGCCCAACCCCTTTATTTTTGGAAGGGGTTGTGTCGTGTGTGGTTTATGCATATATTTTTTCTTGAATAACAAAGCTATTACCATTTTTTCTATAATGTCAATAGAAATCTTCCATCCATGGTGCATTGCCAACAACTCTTAGGGCTTGTTTGGTGGAACTTACCAAAATTAACTTTTGATTAGACAAAAATATGTATTAAAGGCTGGTTGGTACTAAAAGGTAAAAGAGCTGTTCGCAATATTGTAACCCTACAAGGATGAGAGAAAAAGATAGAGAGGTAGAGAAATTCTGGGGCAAAAACATCAAATATAAAATGTGTGAAAAATTGGGAACTACGGGATTGATTTAAAAACTTTGAAACAGTTGATTTGCTGGAGTTGTGCTAGAGTTGACCCCACGAGCAAGGAAGACCAGATTGGTAAGGAACTACATGATTGGTTAAATACCTTTGAAAGAGATGATTTGTAGAGAGCTGGAGTTTGGTAATCTCCATGAGCATGGAAAAATAGACATGTCTGAGAAGATTTGTAGAGAGTTAGAGTTGTGTTGGAATCGTCCACAAGCAAGGAACAATAGATTGAGGGTGATAGAAAAAAAGGATATGTTACTTTTTTAGTCATGAAAAAAAGTTAATTTTTAACTTTTGAAAGTTTGTTATTTTAACCTTTCAAAAACTATTGAAATCTTCCATTTCAACTTTTTAAAAGTTACTTTTCAATACCTCTACCAAACTTTTTTTTATTTTTTTATCAACATTCAGCTTTTCTTTCTATTCCCTTTATCCAGATGCAAGATAGATGTGGGAGCTTTTTCTGGTTTAAGCTTGATTTGGATTGGGGTTAAGAAAATTTTGACAATTATGGAGTTAAGAATCCAATTAGAGTCTCAGTGATATTATAGTTCTAAATTAGGTTATCAAAATTTTAAATCAAGGTTGATGATGGAGACAATACATTACCAGGGAGAGAAGAGCATGACCAGAACTTTTGACTGAAAATGGCTGCGATATATGGTGTTTGGGTTATAAAGAATCAACATAATCATAGGATGAGTATTGCTAAGAAGAGACGTTGAGAAATATGTGTCGAAGAGATTGGAAATTTAAATGCACATGATCTGATTGAAGATATGGTTTTTGGCAGATTGGGATAATATACAAAGATTTGTGTTATCTACCCAACTAGTTGTGGTAAGGCATTTTGTAGGAGTAGTAGTTGTTATTAGTGTTTTACCTATACCTTCACCATTCTTGGTCCCTACCTTTGTGATATCCAAATTTTCAATTATGATATCATTTACTAGGTAACTGAAAACCTATTTAGTGATTCCGGAGTCTAGGTGTTGGAATGCTATTTTTTATTTTATTTTATGAAAGTGTACTATTTTAATAAAATAAAAATAGTGTACTATTTTATTAAATAGAAATAGAGTACAAAAAGCAAAAGGACCAAAGGTAACATGCCCCTCACTGAAACCGTAAACTACCCACCAAACCAAACATAGAGGAAACCCAGAAAAAAGACACAAAAATCCCTCAAAAAATACATGATCCACTAAAAAGTTGGCAGATCTTACAAGAAGGTTGAATGTGATATCCAAACTAACATACAAGGATCTAGCCAGCCTACACAGATGTTCCAGCCGGTATGTCCCATTTACACATAAAATCTGAGATAGTACATCTTGCAAACTCCTATGGATAACCAGCCAAGATGCATACGTCAGCCGAGTAGACTCGTACACGTCCTCCCAACATGAAATTCCCCTCAAATACACTTCTATTCCTCTCCTTCCGCATTGACTGGATGAGAGCATAAAGAATAGAATAATGGATTAATTTTCACCTCTTTCCCAAATGAGTGTATCTCCACTACTGGAATAGGTCATTCAAGGTTGTAGGCACACACCAATAAGTATTGATCAACCACAAAAATTTCATCAATAACCTGTATGAGAACTAGCAATAAAAAAAATTCCTAAGAGATTTTCTTGGTGGAAAATTTTGGATGATCCATTTCATCATTCTTCTCTAGTTGAATAAAAAAAAGATAAAAGCATCATCAAGCTTTGAATCATTGAAGAATTACGTCATAATTGACTTGGAGATCTTAAATGTTAAACTCTTCTTCTTGAACTCTATCAACAATTTAGTGTTCGCTTTTCTCTTGAACATAGATTTTTTAGGATAATTTTATGTTATACAAGTTATCTTGGCATAACTTGTGATATCTTGTGAAATTTCAGCCTGTCATTTCTTTCAGATAGACCACTTTACAAAGGTTCATCTTCCTTTGTTGCTTTATCTAGAATTTTTGGATCGTCCAAAATTTCGACATTTGTGTATCTTTGATGTTATATTTTTTATTAATCCATTATAGCTTGATATTTAGTAATAGATTATACCAAGGTCCCTAGAATCACAAAACTTCTTAAATCCTTCAAAAAAATGCATGTGAGTTCGGATTTATATAGCTTCTTGTTACTCTAGCCATGTGTTTTTTTTCCTTTTTAAATGATGTGAAATTTTTTTATTCTTATAATAGTGGAAAAAATTTCATCAAGACATTTACTAAGAGAAATTTGAGTGAAGAACATTGTTTCAAAATTTTGTGAGATGTTTCCAACTTCAAGGGTGGTGATGCAAAAGTTGGTGGACGTCAACTTGTATCAATTATCTAACTATGCATTTGTGGTGCATCGGTAGATAAAAGATAGTTTTCACAAATTTTGTCATTAGTATTTGTTGACCAAAAATTGTAATCTTTGATCGAACACAATTTCACCCATTTGTTGTGGGTTTTTATTTTGTAGGGTACGGACCCATTCAAGGTCATTGACCTTTAATTACATCCTAGATTCTAGAACAACCCTTTGATTCTAACTCTCAAAGTATATCAAGAAATATTTGGTTTAATTTGTGTTTTTGTTATTGTGGCTGAACCCAATGTTCGAGCTGCCTATGTACCCAAGTATTTGGGATCAAGTCATATCGTAGTTCAAATGGGGTTTCTTTTGAATTTGAATTTGGTTTGGGTCACAAGGATCCGATTTAGGTTTGGTTTGAACCGTAGAGGAAACGGTTTGATTTGGTTTCAATTGTTTGGACCATAAAGATTTGATTTGGTTTTGATTTGATTTGGAAATTTGAACTATAGAAGAAATGGTTTAACCTTGGTTTCTTTTGAAGTATAGGTTGTATGGGAACCGGTTTGGATCAGTTTTAGTTGTTTGGTTTATATAAGGCTTAGTTTGGATTAATGCCATAACTCATACAATTTTAGTTTTAGGACGATTCCGGTCCAATTTAGTTTTAGGACAATTCCGGTCCGTTTTAGTTTTAGGACGATTTCAGTCCAATTTAGTTTTAGGACGATTCTGGTCCAATTTCGAATGATTTGGTTTAACATGGGGGACTTTGGTTCATTTTGAAAGACTTTTGGTTCAATTTGGAATATTTGGGTTTGACTTGGAATAATTTGATTTGATGTAGAGGGGGCTTGGTTCAAACTGGAGGACTATAGTTTAGTTTAGAAAAGGTTTGGTTCAATTGCAAAAGAGGTTGGTCCAATTTAGGACACTTTGAACCACTTTTAATGAAATAAACAAGGGTATTTGATTTTTCCACCAATGCTTTGGGTGCAATTCAGGTGGATTTGGGCTCCAGAAGGTTCCATGGATTTTTATGAATTTTTTTGGATCTTTCAAGGGCTTGAAAATGGGTCAAAACCCAAAAATAAAGGTTTTTGGATTAGATGGGGTAAGGCGGACTGGGTTTTATGGGTCGGATATGGGTGCAAGGTTGTAAGGGGGGCACATGGGCTCGTGGCCCGCGCGTCTTGGACATGTGCGCGCGGGCCTGGTCTCACGGCGCGCCCCTTTTTTTTTTGTAATTGAAAATGAGGGGGTGCGTTGATGAAGTCCTCCTTTTCAAGGGTCGTGCACATGCATGACCCATGCAGATTTTTTTATTATTATTTTTTTTTTTTAAAGTGGGGCCCAACAGTGCCCCCTCAGTTATTGGAGGTGTACAATTTCACCTTCAATAATTGAAATTCCCTCTTAAAGGGACCCACTTTTAGCTATATCTAATCCTCTTTTATTTCAATTTGAATTTGGAATTTTAATTCAAATTAAAACTCTATCCTTAGGGGTCTCTTTATAAACATGACGACCCTAGGGATTTGAGATTTTTGTTTGAATTTCGGAAGCAAAGTTGAGATTCTACAGACATGGCTGCATTGAAGACCAAGGTCTTCTTCTTCTTCCTTCCCCTTCTATTTTTTTTATTCATTTAATGGCTTGACTTGTGATGAGCTCCCTGAGCCTAATATCTTTAGATATCATCACAAGTAAGCTCTCAAAACGTCAAAGAAATCACTATCAAGTCTGGTAGTAACAGAGGAAGAAACTTTTAGAAGCACCAGTATTTTTCCTTTCTCCATACGGATCTGGGCTGATCAGCAATTTCTCATGAAGGGCTTTCCTTTCTTCGAACTCTTTTGTGCTCCTTGTGCCAGTCTCCTTGAGATGGCGCTGTATTATTCCATGACCATTCCATGGACAGCAGTGGTCGCCAAAATCTTTTCTCATGTACCATAGTCCTGTTGAACCGTTGTTAATCTGTTAATTGCCTTTAGCAGGGAACCATATTTTATGGATTTTAGTGGTCACTTATGTACAATTTTTTTTTGTATATCGGATTCTCCATGCAGGGAATCCAAGGTGGCATCTTACAGGTCCGTAAATTAAGATTCGGTTCTGGCCCTCCACAATCAGTGTCTTTCAATGCCTTTGCCATATTGGGTTCTATATTAGATTTTAAATATTCTGAATGGAAAAAGTTGGCTGCTTTAGCTACCCCTTTTCTCACATCAGAAGATGAACCAAAATCCAAAATCCTTTGTCTTGGATCAAAATACCACTTGTTGCCATTAGCTTCCTCCCATGACCTTATACAACCCAATGTTTTTCAAAATGATTTCCTTTGATTCTTTGAGGATTCCATTTCTATCATAGAGGTAGATATGCTTTCTACCAATATTCAATAAATGACTCGAAGTATAATGAGCTTCTTGGCAGCCTATCACAATGGCTAAACATTGCAGGTTTCTTAAATCCAGAGATTTGTACTTCCTAAAAAAATATCCAGAAGATATAAGACCTCTTTGTATTAAATATGATACACACAAAAAAAGCCACATAAAGACCACCAGATGTACAAAATTCCACAACAATTGAAGAGTTAACTTGGCAATTTGACGTACTATTTACAATTGAACTAGATAACTTTTGACTTTTGTCTGTCAAATAAATCTTTCTCCAAATTCTTAAATGTGAGTCAATGGGCTTAATAATAGCCCACTAAAAAAAAGGCCATGTAGGGGAGGATTTAACTTCATCCGCTGCAATTCTTCTCTGGTGGTTGTAATATGAAGACTGTCCTAGTAAATAACAGTTGTGGATTTTATGTGACCAATAATAAGAGCTCCACGTGGTGATGGAAAAGAACCTATGGTGTTCAATAAAAATTGAACTGGATGATACATATATTTTTTTTCTTTAGGCCTTGCCTATACATCAATACTTTGAGTTGTAATACAACCTTGAAGGTTTAGCCACAATGTTATCACATGTCTATTTACTTTTGTAAAATCAGTAACATTTTTTTTGGCAGGTTTCAATGGAAGCAAGTGGTTATATATGTCAACAACGAGCCCCATGTCATGAAGGTGGTGAGCTGAAAACCGGTCCCACATATAAAAGGTCTATTTCTTTGAAAGAACTTGATACAAGAATCAATGAAACTGATAAAGTGAATTGAACCCGAACTGATAATGTTCCTAGTGGATAGTTTGAATTTGACCCCCAAAATGATCAGAGTGTCATTAGTGTTTGTAGACACTTTGGACCTCATTTCCCAGGTGTCTTTGTTAAGAATGTTAATAATGAAAAAGATGGAGATAAACAGTTGGCAGTTGACAAGCGCTTTCATCTTGCCCTTCATTTCCTTATTGAAAAGAACAAAGGATGGGATGGTTTCAAGTTTAGGGGTCAGGCTTCATTTCAACCCTATTTGCTAGAATGGATAGAATCAATCCTGAGGGATTATGGGCATGTTTTGAGAGATGCTCATATTTATGGTGCAGTTGCTGTTTCCAGATATCCATATGAATTTCCTGGTAATGTATGGAGAGCGTTTTGTGAATTATGGGATCCTTTAAGCAACACTTTTCACCATGGTGGTGGTGAAATGGGGATCTCGTTATATGATATGAAGATTATTGGTGGTTTGCCCATTTTAGGGGAACCTTATGAAGAGTTTATTCCCACAAACCAAGCCCTGTCCAATGTGGGTGGAAAGACAAAGGCAGCATATCCTTCTATAGTGGCAGAGCTTCTGGTTATCCATGCTCACATATGCTTACTTTGGGTAAAAGAAAATAAGTTACACCCAATGGATTGAATACTTTTATCGAGGAGAGTTGATATATATAGCCTTTGGAGAACCCCGGCCGAATACAAGTTACAAGTACCATCCATCTTCATTTCAAAATGAAGGAGAAAATAGAAAAGACCTTTCTTTAGAAGTGTCAAAGGAGGGGTATTTGGCAGCTTGCTTGGCTTTTTGGCTAAGTTATTTCGTTTTACCTTATGGCAGCGATGCAGTCAGACCAAAAACTTTTGTCATGGCTTCACAACTAGCACGAGGTGTGAAGATATCACTTGCTCCCACAGTTTTGGGTTGCATATATCACGGACTTGGCAAGTTGCTATGCATCCATCTAATCCTGGTATGGCAAACCCGAATTTTCCGATTCACTACGTGATAACCTGGATGGGGGAGCACTTTCCCACTTTATATCATGGTCGGCCAGATATTGAATTTCCTGAAGACTATCCCTTGATGGCGAGGTATGAGGGTGTGCAAGGAGAGATTACAGATCCCTTTCAAGCGCGACTGGTGTTTAGGAATGATCAGTATGTTTTTTTTTTCGCCCCAATACGTTTTCTGAAGAGGAAGGGCGTAACTTTATAGATACACCAGATTTGTCTGATGATCATTTTGAACTCCTAGTATGTATGCGCTCACGGCTGTTCCCTGTACGGGCGGGTATGAAGACCCGATTAGAGACGTATTATCCGAATAGATTTGCTTGCCAATTTGGTTTGGACCAAGGTATTCTTGGTAATAGGCTTCGTTTCAGCTTTAAACAGAGGGGACCAAAAAAATGTTGACCAAAGATTGTAATCTTTGATCGAACACAATTTCACCCACTTGTTGTGGGCTATGTTACATGGACTCGGGTACGAGTGTCGGGTGTGGGTATGTGTCTAGGAGTCGGATTCACTTGACCCTTAAAACTTAGGATACGGGGACTCGGTTGAGAAGTGTCCAAAATTTGGATAAGGATACTAGGATTCGACTAAAAAGTCTCCAAGTAAATGTCAATAATGCCAATTAGAAGCCTAGCTTTCATATTTCTATTTTTCCTTTTCTTCCCCCTATATTTTCTTTTTTAGTCATTGCTTGCAATTTTTGAATTTGAGAATATATATTCTCTCTTTACAAAAACTATTATCTTGTTTGATTCATTTCTTGCAAGTTAATTATTTGATAATTATTTTTTGATTGATCTTGGGTTGCCATGTCCAAGGGAACATGTGAAGGATTCGACACATAACCCGTACCCATACCCATGTCGTGTCGTGTCGGACACGGGTACGTTGGGTCGTGTGAAGTGTCCATGTAACATAGGTTGTGGGTTTTTATTTTGTAGGGTACGGACCCATTCAAGGTCATTGACCTTCAATTACATCCTATACTCTAGAACAACCCTTTGATTCTAACTCTCAAAGTATATCAAGAAATATTTGGTTTAATTTGTGTTTTTGTTATTGTGGCTGAACCCAATGTTCGGGTTGCCTACGTACCCAAGTATTTGGGATCAAGCCATATCGTAGTTCAAATGGGGTTTCTTTTGAATTTGAATTTGGTTTGGGTCACAAGGATCCGATTTAGGTTTGGTTTGAACCGTAGAGGAAACGGTTTGATTTGGTTTCAATTGTTTGGACCATAAAGATTCAATTTGGTTTTGGTTTGATTTGGAAATTTGAACCATAGAAGAAGTGGTTTAACTTTGGTTTCTTTTGAAGTATAGGTTGTATGGGAACCAGTTTGGACCGGTTTTAGTTGTTTGGTTTATACAAGGCTTAGTTTGGATTAATGCCATGACTCATACAATTTTAGTTTTAGGACGATTCTGGTCCAATTTTGTTTTAGAACGATTCCGGTCCAATGTAGTTTTATGACAATTCCGGTCCAATTTGGAATGCTTTGGGTTAATATAAGGGGACTTTGATTTAGTTTGAAAGATTTTTTAGTTCAATTTGGAATATTTGGGTTTGATTTGAAACGCTTTGGTTCAGTTGCAAAAGGATTGGTCCAATTGAGGACTTTGGTCAATTGCAAAACGGGTCAGTCCAATTTAGGACACTTTGAACCACTTTTAATGAAGGAAATATGGGTATTTGATTTTTCCACCAATGCTTTGGGTGCAATTTAGGTGGATTTGGGTTCCAGAAGGCTTCCAAGGATTTTCAGGAATTATTCTCGATTTTTCTAGGTTAAATTTGGCTTGAAAATGGGTCAAAACCCAAAAATAAGGGGTTCTGGGTTATATGGGGCAGGCGGACCGGGTCAGGACTTGTGGATCTGGTTGGACTGGGGTGCGCGGGCCGCAAGGCATGTACAAGCCCGGTTTCAGGGGCCGCACCCTTCTTTCTCTTGGACCGGACAAGGAAGACCTGCGCGGGCCGCGAATTGACCCGCGTGGGTCTTGTGCACCCAAGCCAACGCACGGGCAAGCAAACTTGGCCCAACAAGCGGCCCACCACGCCTAAGGGCATGTTTGGCCTGTTTTCTCTTTCTGTTTTGAGCCAGAAACGCCTTGGACTGGACCTGATGGGCGCGCGCGCCCGGCTTACGCCCAGATGCATTGGGTTCACGCCTGTGCGCGGCCCACACGCGGCTCGTGGCGCCCCAAGCACTCCTTGTCGGGCCTGTATCGCCGGAAACATGCTGCCAATAGTTAAAATTACTGGAAAATCGTCAATATCGTTGGAAAATCGCGCCTGAGTGCTGCCATGGCTCCTCAGACACGTTTTTGCCCCTTTCTTTTGCTTCTGGACCATTTTTGGTACGTTGGATGAGTCTCTACATATTTGGAATTCCTTTTCCTGGGTTTCAAACCCTATGAAGAGATGAGATAACACATTTTTTAGGTGATTTGTTGGATGAAGACTGTCGGAATCTGGAACTGTAGATATATCTCATTATCTCTCTAGGGACTCTGACGTGAGGATTTGGAGAGATTTTAGGGAAGAAACAAGGAAAATTCTATGCATATCTTACCGTAGATTCTCCTTGGATATTCTTCTTTCTTTATCTCCTTCTATTCTTCTCAATCTTTTCGCTCAAATCAAAGGAGATAAAGAAAGATGAATATCCAAGGAGAATCTACGAGAAGATATGCATAGAATTTTCCTTGTTTCTTCCCTAAAATCTCTTCAAATCCTTACGTCAGAGCCCCTAGAGAGATAATGAGATATATCTACAGTTCCAGATTCCAACAGTCTTCATCCAACAAATCACCTAAAAAAGGTGTTATCTCATCTCTCCATAGGGTTTGAAACCCAAGAAAAGGAATTCTAGATATGTTTCACTCATCCAACCAAATCAAGATGGCACCCGAAGATGAAGAAATGACAGCTTTTCGCACTCCTAAGGGGATATATTGTTACACTGTAATGCCCTTTGGATTAAAAAATGCGGGAGTTACATATCAAAGGGCGATGACGGTCATTTTTTATGACATGCTGCATAATATTGTGGAATGCTAGATGACTTAGTTGTTAAAACAAGGGAAAGAGGAGATCATCTTGACGATTTAAAAAGAGTCTTTGATAGACTAAGAAAATATCAGTTAAAGATGAATCCCTTGAAATGTGCATTCGGGGTAACCTCAGGAAAATTCCTTGGCTTTGTCATTCGGTATCGTGGCATCGAAATTGATCCCACAAAAATCAAAGCAATCATTGAGATGCCTTCTCTTCGAAATTTACGCGAGCTCGAGGGCTACAAGGGAGACTTGCCTATATAAGGAGGTTTATCTCAAATTTGTCTGGAAAATATCAGCCGTTTTCCAGATTAATGAAAAAGGATACACCTTTTGTGTGGGATCAGGCATGTCAAAATGCTTTTGAAAGCATCAAACAATATTTGCTAAACCCACCAGTATTAGCAGCCCCCATCAAAGGAAAGCCATTGATTCTCTACATCGCAGCTCTAGAAAATTCCTTGAAAGCTTTACTGGCTCAAAATAATGATGAGGGAAAGGAGAATGCTTTGTATTATTTGAGTCAAACATTAATGGGAGCAGAACGAAATTATTCTCCTATTGAAAAAGTTTGTTTGGCTCTTATATTTGCTATTCAGAAATTACGGCATTATCTTCTGACACATTCCATAACCTTTATCTCAAGAGCCGATCCACTTAAATACTTGATGTCTTGACCCATGTTGTCAGGAATGTTAGCTAAGTGGTCCTTGCTTTTGTTAGAATTTGAAATCAAATACGTTCCTCAAAAAGCAATAAAGGGACAGGCACTAGCAGACTTTTTAGCTGCACACCCTACTCCTGGGGACACTGAGCTATCAACTCAATTGCTAGATGAAGAGGTTTTATACATAAAAGAAGCAGAGCCTTGGCAGCTATATTTTGATGGGGCATCAAGAAAACAGGGGGCAGATGTTGGAATTTTGTTTGTCACCCCCTCAGGTGGTGTAATACCATATTCCTTTGCTCTCCTCGAGCTTTGCTCAAATAATGTGGTTGAATATGAGGCTTTGATAGTTGGCCTCGAAATTGCTCGTGAAATGCACATCGGAAACATGCAAGTATTTGGTGATTCGCAGCTGGTCATCAAGCAAATAAATGGGCAGTATGATGTCAAAAATGAGACTTTAATTCCTTATTATCAAAGAGCCAAGGAATTGATTTCTCAATTTACAGGAATTCAAGTCAACCATATACCATGAGCAGAAAATGATAAAGCCAATGCACTTGCCAATTTGGCTGCATCCTTAACTCTTCCAGATCAAAGTTGGTGAGCGGCATATTCTCCCACCATTGCAAGAGCGTATGGAAGAAATAAAAGTAGCAGATATATCCACCGCATATCAAGTGGAAGAGGATATAGATTGGTGACAACCTATTGTTGATTATTTGCAGTATGGAAGATTACCAACTGATCCCAGAAAAAAGGTTGATGGGCAATGACGAGCTCCTCGCTTCACAATCTCTAATGACACACTATATAAGTGATCCTTTGATGGGATGCTTTTAAGGTGTCTATCAAAAGAAGCATTGCATACCCTCCATGAAGTCCACTCAGGGACATGTGGTGCACACCAAGGCGGTCCAAAACTTGCTGCACAACTCAAGAGGTTAGGCTACTATTGGCCAAACATGGTGCAAGACGCCATAAAATTTGCAACCACTTGCAAAGTATGTCAAATACATGGTGATTTCATACATCAACCACTGCAACCTCTTCATCCCACCATTCTATCCTGGCTGTTTGAAACGTGGGGTTTGGATGTCATTGGTCATTTTAAACCTCCTTCATCAAGGCAGCATGCCTATATACTGGCAGGGACAGATTATTTTTTCAAAGTGGGCTAAAGCGGTTCCGTTAAGGCAAGTGGGGGCATCAAAAGTTGCAAATTTCATTCGAAATCACATTATATATTGATATGGGGTCCCGTCTAAAATAATTTCAGATCGGGCTAAATATTTCAAATGTAAAGCTCTAACCAAGTTGATGGAGAAATATAAATTTCGCTAGGCACGCTCATCGTCTTATAATCCTTCGTCAAATGGACAAGCAGAGGCATTCAATAAAGTGCTTTGCAAAATTCTCAAGAAAACAGTGTCCAAAAATAAGAGGGATTGGCACGAGCGTTTGCCAGAAGCATTGTGGGCATATCGAACAATGGTGAGCACCTCCACAGGGTGTACTCCATTCAGTCTTGTATATGGAGTAGAAGTTGTACTCCCATTAGAGGTACAACTGTCATCACTTAGAGTCTCAATGCAACTCACATGGCCAGACGAAAATGCTATGGTTAGATTGGCTGAACCAGAAGTGTTGGATGAAAAGAGACTCGCAGTGCAATAGCGACTCGAATTTTATCAAGCACGAGTTGCAAGGGCATTCAATAAAAAAGTGAAGGCTAGGTCGTTTAAAGTTGGTGACCTGGTTCTTACCATCAGACGACCCATTGTAGTCAATCGAAGAACTGGTGGGAAATTTGAATCAAAATGGGAAGGACCGTATGTTGTCACTAAAGTCTTTCCTAAAGGAGCGTATGAACTTTCAGATCACGAGGGAAGATGTATATACTCTTGCGTAAATGGGAAATTCATCAAAAAGTTCTATTCTACCCATAGATCATAAAAATAAAAAATAAAAAATCCACCAAGTGTCTGCATGTGGTTAAACTGCTGGGACAACATATCCTCCAAAGTCTACATGTGGTTAAACTGCTAGGACGATCAAAAAAAAAAAAAGCAGAACATAGAACTACGGATGGCTTGATCCCATTTTATGGGTACGTAGGCAACATGGCAACATGTACAGGTCTAGCCCCAATTAAAACAAATCATATGTTTAAACAAAAGTGACAAAATAAAATAAAAAGTCACTAAATATAGCTTGATAACAATGACTGGTTCTACTTATTACAGAAAGAAACTAACAAGTGCAATTATTTCTTGTACTCCTCATGGGAGGCCTTCAATGATGTTGCTTCACGAGATTCTATTAATTTTTGCTCTCCTGCTTCCAAACATGCCCTGCAGAAATCTCGATCTGTCTGAGCATGCTTCTTTATAAGTTGCTTCAAGTTTGAAGTTTGCTCTTGAATATTTCCTTTCTTCGCAACTTCAGCATCATATTTTTCTCTGAGAAAACGAGCCTTAGCTTCCGCATCAAGAACCTCTAACTCCAAAGTTTTGAGTTTAGCTGAATCTTTTGAAAGGATCTTTAATTCCTCTACAAGTTTCTTCTTGGCATTTAGGCATGCGTCATGACAATGAATCAATTCGTCAATATGTGCAACATCCACCTCAGAACCTTGTTCCAAAACTCGATCATCTGACACAATCAAGCCCACGGACTCAAAAATAGAATTGACGACGTTAGCAAGAGTGTCAACAAATATCTTGCTTTCAGCTATGTCGTCAATCGCAACATGTAATATCCGAATGAAGCGCTCAAACTTGCCACGTTTGCTCAAGAAATCTCCAGGAGAGAGAGATGGAGTGATATCAGCAATAATGTCTCGCATTATACTCTCGATATAACTACGAGTGGAGGCATCAACATCCTTCATAAAGGAAGTGTCAAATGGACTGATTCCAGACTTCTGAGGACTATGAGTACTTACCATTGGATCACTTCCTACATCAGTAGAATCTTCTAGAACTTCCAAGTTGGCAATATGATCCTCTAGTCCTTCAAAATCAAGTCTTTCTTCATCATCCCAATTATCCAATACTCTGTTGCAACCAGCATCAACAGTCGGAGGAACAGGGTCTAGGATACCCGAATCCGTGATCTCAATACAATCATTGTCATCAGAAGAGGATGACCTGTTGTATCGAGCTCTCTTGAAATTTATATCCCGATCATTTTTAGCACGATGAACTTTTTTCCCTTTTTCTTTGACTTGTTGGACTGTAATATGAATGTCAGAAATGCCAGAGGCTTTAGCCTTAAGCCCAGGGATGGTTACAGCTCCTTTCAAACCCATAGAAACTTTACGCAAATTGGAAACAACAAAAACCGGATCTGGCGGAAGGGGCTTGAAACAGCCTCTAGTTAACATTGGAAGGATGTTTTTTATTGACTTACCCAAATATGTTGCAGTGCTTTGCGCCCACCACCTACAATACCACCATGTGCAACTTCCCATACGGCCCATACGAGGGATGTGAAACAATGCTCCGGTATTTCTTAACAAAATAAATTTCTGGGCTTTAGCAAGGTCTTCAAGACATTTCTGCCCCCTTTGTTTAAAGCTGAAACGAAGCCGATTACCAAGAACGCCTTGGTCCAAACCAAATTGGCGAGCAAATCTATTCGGATAATACGCCTATAATCGGGTCTCCATACCCACCCGTACAGGGAGCAACCGTGAGCGCATACATACTAGGAGTTCAAAATGATCACCAGACAAATTTAGTGTATCCATAAAGTTACGCCCTTCCTCTTCAGAAAAAGCATTGGGGCGAAACAAAAACCATACTGATCATTCCTAAACACCAGTCGCGCTTGAAAGGGATCTGTAATCTCGCCTTGCACACCCGCATACCTCGCCATCAAGGGATAGTCTTCAGGAAACTCAGTATCTGGCCGACCATGATATAAAGTGGGAAAGTGCTCCCTCATCCAAGCTATCACGTAGTGAATCGGAAAATTCGTGTTTGCCATACCAGGATTAGATGGATGCATAGCAACTTGACCAAGTCCGTGATATATGCAACCAAAAACTGTGGGAGCAAGTGATATCTTCACACCTCGTGCTAGTTGTGAAGCCATGACAAAAGTTTCTGATCTGACTGCATCGCTGCCATGAGGTAAAACGAAATAACTTAGCCAAAAAGCCAAGCATGCTGCCAAATATCCCTCCTTTGACACTTCTAAAGAAAGGTCTTTTCTATTTTCTCCTTCATTTTGAAATGATGATGGATGGTACTTGTAACTTGTATTCGGCCGGGGTTCTCCAAAGGCTACATATATCAACTCTCCTCGATAAAAGTGTTCAATCCATTGGGTGTAACTTACTTTCTTTTGCCCAAAGTAAGAGCATATGTGAGCATGGATAACCAGAAGCTCTGCCACTATAGAAGGATATGCTGCCTTTGTCTTTCCACCCACATTGGACAGGGCTTGGTTTGTGGGAATAAACTCTTCATAAGGTTCCCCTAAAATGGGCAAACCACCAATAATCTTCATATCATATAACGAGATCCCCGTTTCACCACCACCATGGTGAAAAGTGTTGCTTAAAGGATCCCATAATTCACAAAACGCTCTCCATACATTACCAGGCAATTCATATGGATATCTGGAAACAGCAACTGCACCATAAATATGAGCATCTCTCAAAACATGCCCATAATCCCTCAGGATTGATTCTATTCATTCTAGCAAATAGGGTTGAAATGAAGCTTGACCCTTAAACTTGAAACCATCCCATCCTTTGTTCTTTTCAATAAGGAAATGAAGGGCAGGATGAAAGCGCTTGTCAACTGCCAACTGTTTATCTCCATCTTTTTCATTATTAACATTCTCAACAAAGACGCGTGGGAAACGAGGTCCAAAGTGTCTACAAACACTAATGACACTCTAATCATTTTCGGGGTCAAATTCAAACCATCCACTAGGAACATTATCAGTTCGGGTCCAACTCACTTTATTAGTTTCATTGATTCTTGTATCAAGTTCTTTCAAAGAAATAGACCTTTTATATGTGGGACCGGTTTTCAGCTCGCCAACTTCATGACTTGGGGCTCGTTGTTGACATACATAACCACTTGCTTCCATTGAAACCTGCCAAAAAAAAATGTTAATGATTTTACAAAAGTAAATAGACATGTGATAACATTGTGACTAAACCTTCAAGGTTGTATTACAACTCAAAGTATTCATGTATAGGCAAGGCCTAAAGAAAAAAAATATATGTATCATCCAGTTCAGTTTTTATTAAACGCTCACCACGTGGAGCTCTTATTATTGGTCACATAAAATCCACAACTGTTATTTACTAGGACAGTCTTCAGATTACAACCACCAGAGAAGAATTGCAACATATGAAGTTAAATCCTCCCCTGTATGGCCTTTTTTTTTAGTGGGCTATTATCAAGCCCATTGACTCACATTTAAGAATTTGGAGAAAGATTTATTTGACAGACGAAATTCAGAAGTTATCTAGTTCAATTGTAAATAGTGCGTCAGATTGTCAAGTTAACTCTTCAATTGTTGTGGAATTTTGTACATCTGGTGGTCTCTATGTGGCTTTTTTGTGTGTATCACATTTGATACAAAGAGGTCTTATATTTTCTGGATTTTTTTTGAGGAAGTACAAATCTCTGGATTTAAGAAACCTGCAATGTTTAGTCATTGTGATAGGCTGCCAAGAAGCTCATTATACTTCAAGAGTCATTGAGCGTGTTTGCTGGTTATTGAATATTGGTAGAAAGCATATCTACCTCTATGATAGAGATGGAATCCTCAAAGAATCAAAGGAAATCATTTTGAAAAAAATTAGGCTGTATAAGGTCATGGAAGGAAGCTAATGGCGACAAGTGATCTTTTGATCCAAGACAAAGGATTTTGGATTTTGTTTCATCTTCTGATGTGAGAAAAGGGGTAGTTAAAGCAGCCAACTTTTTCCATTCAGAATATTTAAAATCTAATACAGAACCCAATATGACGAAGGCATTGAAAGACACTGATTGTGGAGGGCCAGAACCTAATCTTAATTTATGGACCTGTAAGATGCCACCTTGGATTCCCTGCATGGAGAATCCGATATACAAAAAAAAATTGTACATAAAGGACCACTAAAATCCATAAAATATGGTTCCCTGCTAAAGGCAATTAACAAATTAACAATGGTTCAACAGGACTATGGTACATGAGAAAAGATTTTGGCGACTACTGCTGTCCATGGAATGGTCATGGAATAATACAGCGCCATCTCAAGGAGACTGGCACAAGGAGCACAAAAGAGTTCGTAGAAAGGAAAGCCCTTCACGAGAAATTGCTGATCAGCCCAGATCCGTATGGAGAAAGAAAAAATACTGGTGCTTTTAAAGTTTCTTCCTTCGTTACTACCAGACTTGATAACGATTTCTTTGAAGTTTTGAGAGCTTACTTGTGATGATATCTAAAGATACTAGGCTCAGGGAGCTCATCACAAGTCAAGCCATTAAATGAATTAAAAAAAAAGGGAAAGGAAGAAGAAGAAGACCTTGGTCTTCAATGCAGCCATGTCTGTAGAATCTCGACTTTGTTTCCGAAATTCAAACAAAAATCTCAAATCCCTAGGGTCGTCATGTTTATAAAGAGATCCCTAAAGATAGAGTTTCAATTTGAATTAAAATTCCAAATTCAAATTGAAATAAAAGAGGATTAAATATAGCTAAAAGTGGGTCCCTTTAAGAGGGAATTTCAGTTATTGTAGGTGAAATTGTACACCTCCAATAACTGAGGGGGCACTATTGGGCCCCACTTTTGAAAAAAAAATAATAATAATAAAAAAATCTGCATGGGTCGTGCATGTGCACGACCCTTGAAAAGGGGGACTTCATCAACGCACCCCCTCATTTTCAATTACAAAAAAAAGGGGATAATTAAATTAAAAAAAATGAAATGAAATGATGATGAGAAGAGCTTTAACATGGGTTATAACCTCTTTGAGTGGGGTAGTTTCATAACTACCCCACGTCCAATGCTCTATAAAAAGGAGGATTTTGGAGAAGATGGGGGTTAGAAGATCGAGGAGAAGATCATAGAAAGAAATCAAAGAGATTTTAGGAGATAAAAGAGTGGAAGGATTCCAAGAGATCAAGAGGTAAGATATGCTTCAATCTATTCTTTGAATTCTCTCTAGATACTATTTTCATCTGCAGATCCAAAAATGAGGAGGCAAGAAAAAAATAACAGAAGTTGCAAGATGGAGAAAAAGAGGAATCCAGATTGTTCAACCCTTACTGCTTGAAGTGTATCTGAGACACTTTGGCAGTGCTCAGGCGCAAATTCCCGGCGTGTTCGTCCACTTGGGAGCGCCTGAGGTGCCATGGTAGTACTCAGTAACATTTTCAGGTGAACATAGCGATTTTCTGATGGAAATATGGTCGCTGCAGGTGGTTTTCCGGAGCAAACAGGCCAACAGGGATGATAGAGGACGTTCTGGGCCGCTGGTACGTGCCGGCCCAGCACATTTGGGCCGCGCACAAGCGCTGGCCCAGTGCGTCTGTGTATACCCGCATGTCCCTATGTTCGACCCAGCGTTCCAGCCATCCTCAGAAGAAAAAAATGTGCAATAGGCGTTATGGGCCGCACGCATGTGCGAGCCCAACGCTAATGGATCGCACACGATGGAAAAGCCCAGCGCGCCTGGGTCTAACCCGCACGCTGGCCCCTTAACCCAGTATCTGGCCTGATTTCAAAAAGAAAAAAAAAGAAAGGGGCGCCATGGGCCGCGCGCATTGCGCGAGCCTAGTGCAAATGGGCCCCGCCCGCGGGGAAGCCCAATGTGCCTGGTTGTACCCGCTCGCGCCACGCCCAGCCCCGAAGATCTGGCCCAAAAAAAAAGGGGCGCGCCGTGAGACCACGCTGCGTGCCCAAGTCCAAGACGCTTGGGCCACGAGCCCGTGTGCCCCCCTTACGACCCTGCACTCATATCCAACCCATAAAACCCAGTCCGCCTTGCCCCATCTGACCCAAAAACCCTTATTTTTGGGTTTTGACTCATTTTCAAGCCCTTGAAAAATCCAGAAAAATTCATAAAAATCCATGGAACCTTCTGGAGCCCAAATCCACCTGAATTGCACCCAAAGCATTGGTGGAAAAATCACATACCCTTGTTTATTTCATTAAAAGTGGTTCAAAGTGTCCTAAATTGGACCGACCTCTTTTGCAATTGAACCAAACCTTTTCCAAACTAAACTATAGTCCTCCAGTTTGAACCAAGCCCCTCTACATCAAATCAAATTATTCCAAGTCAAACCCAAATATTCCAAATTGAACCAAAAGTCTTTCAAAATGAACCAAAGTCCCCCATGTTAAACCAAATCATTCGAAATTGGACCGGAATCGTCTTAAAACTAAATTGGACCGAAATCGTCCTAAAACTAAAACGGACCGGAATTGTCCTAAAACTAAATTGGACCGGAATCGTCCTAAAACTAAAATTTTATGAGTTATGGCATTAATCCAAACTAAGCCTTATATAAACCAAACAACTAAAACCGATCCAAACCGGTTCCCATACAACCTATACTTCAAAAGAAACCAAGGTTAAACCATTTCTTCTATGGTTCAAATTTTCAAATCAAACCAAAACCAAATCGAATCTTTATGGTCCAAACAATTGAAACCAAATCAAACCATTTCCTCTATGGTTCAAACCAAACCTAAATCGGATCCTTATGACCCAAACCAAATTCAAATTCAAAAGAAACCCCATTTGAACTACGATATGGCTTGATCCCAAATACTTGGGTACGTAGGCAGCTCGAACATTGGGTTCAACCACAATAACAAAAACACAAATTAAACCAAATATTTCTTGATATACTTTGAGAGTTAGAATCAAAGGGTTGTTCTAGAGTCTAGGATGTAATTGAAGGTCAATGACCTTGAATGGGTCCGTACCCTACAAAATAAAAACCCACAACAAATGGGTGAAATTGTGTTCGATCAAAGATTACAATTTTTGGTCAACAGCATTAAAAATAAAAAAAATTAAAATTTAAACAAGCATTATAGATGATTTGATATTTTTTTAATCATTTTCTATGCTTGAGATGTTAATTGATTTTGATATGAGATGATGAGTAAGAGACAAGCTATAGGTTGGAGTGGTGGGTAATTCACCTTTATGATTAGGATAAATTAATTTGTAACTTATGCAGCCAAGTGATTTAGAGTGGAGGTGTTTTTATACTTGAGCATACCTTAGCTGGAGGCTACAATAATGCAAATTGCACCAAGGTGCTTCTTGATATAAGGAGGTAAATGAAAAGTGATCTAATTGAGGTTCTGCTCCAAGGAAAAGATAATAAGAAAAGGGAGGAAGAGATCCACAATAGATTGGCAAGACTGATATGAACACCAACTAGTGAGAGTAATAATGACGTTATAGTCTATTCTTCAGATTGTTAGACAAAGAAGGATAGTTTACCCTATTGTGCTAGATAGTGTGCTTCCATCCAAATAGAGCTTGAAAGAAGAGAGGCGCAGGTCCTCTTGTAGTAGCTTTACATGAGTTGGATCATCTGTTTCACATGCACCTTCTGGTGGAAGGGGATGTGGAATTTTTTCAACACAACTCCAGGATATTATCCACATACATGTCCTTATTCACCTTCTTCTATCATGATTATTGCTGTGACCACTTACTTTTCTTAGTACCTACCCATAAGGATAATGGTGAATATTGGTACCAATAATTACCCCAAATATAAGGTAATAGATAGACTAGTATCATGACATCAACTTATGAGGTGGGCTTATAATACTTTAATTATGTAGAGAGGGTGCTCAATTGCTAGCTTAAGGACAATTGTGATGATTTTGTGTCTTCCAAACATCGTTATGTATCGAGTTTGTAAGTAACATGGTTTAAAACATTATTTTGTATCGTGCAATACGTATCGTGTATTGGCAAGATTCACTATCTTGTTTCATTAAGTGGCATTGTTGTGCAACAAGGCTAGCATATCGACTATATCGAGCAATATAGTTGATACATCATAGTGTATCCATTATATTGCTTAATACAGTGGATACGCTTGATACAATGGATACATCAACTAAAAAAGGAGAAGGCGAGACAAAACAGAGAAGGTGGAATTGCTGAAAATAAAACAGTGAGAAGAGGGAGGATGGAGGCAAGAGGGAGAGAGAGAGAGATAAAGGAAGGGTCGTTGAAAGGAAAATAGAGGTAGGAGAGAGAGGATATGGAGGATAGGCGAGAGAGAAAGGAGGGGGAGAGGTGAAGAGAGGGAGCAGAGAGAACCAAAGAGAGGCGAGACAGAGTGAGAAGGGAGGTGACTTTGGAGGTGTGTTGGGGATGGGGAGAGTTGTCAGGGGTAGCATACCTATCTTCGTCCCCATTGCTCTTCTTTGTCAAGTTCTAGACTTGAAGTCGGGATGAATGACAAAAGAAAGGGTCTTATGCCCTTATATAAATAATTCTATATGTGTGTGGGTGTGTTAGTAATTATATTTGATCTACATATATAATTATAAAAATAAGAATGATAAAAAGTATAAAAAATTATAAATACATATATTATTGTCAATATCATTATTATTACTCTAATATTAGTTTTTTAATTTTTATATTATTCTACAATTTGTTTGAAATTGTTAGTGTGCACCACGTCTATATTATTTTTTGAGATTATTGAATGTCTTTAAATTTGGTTCATTTTCTTTGTACACATATATTGAATTTTTTAAATATATTTCACTTTAAAATTCTCAAGTCACCAAACATATTTTTGCATTTTTTTTAAGTAGTTGGTTTGAGCTGTTTTCTTTTTGCATTTTTTGAGTAGTCGGTGTGAGGTGTTTTTTTTTTCTTTAATTCCTTTGTAGAGATTGCAACCAAAAATCAAAGGAGGATGATTAACATAGCTTGGCATTACGAATTTTCATACTCTCTTTATTGGTTTATCTAGCACATATGCAAACTTCCTTTTGTCAGAGCTATCCTATTATCTCTAAAACTGGGAGGAAACTTCCCATGTTGGCTACATGCCGCCAACATATTGCCAGTTTTGCCTAATGACAGCTGGTGACATTGATATTTAAAACCTTGGTGAAAAGTAGACCATTTATTCTTGTATCGCATGCTTATGCTGCTTTGATTAAGCAATTTTTCCTTAATAGTTCAAAATGATTGATGTCACTAATTTTTATCAAGCATAATGAGAACCCTTTCATGAAATTCAAATTGTCCTAAACTTCCTTACAAGTATTATACTAAAGAATCAGAGCTTAATACCGGACTTGTTCAGGATAGATGTGTACATTTTAGTTCAGGTCTGATTGTATGAAGATTGAGAAATATAATAGGAAAATATTCAAGAAAGAAATAGGATGGAGATGAAGATCAGCTATTGGGATCTTGATCTTTTATTGGAGTCATCATTGAGTATCATTTAATACTGCTACAGATAGGCTCACACATATTGTCCATTAGTACCATCATATTTTAAGAAACATATATGGCTTAGATAGTATGCCACATGTGTATGTTCAAATTAACCTAGATCTATAAGTATTGGCAATATTTATCAGGTATTAGTGACACTTAAAGATCGTAGGTTGTGCCATCGATGTAAGCCATCTTTGAGAAAAGAAAATTCCCATTCGGTTTCCAAACCTTCTAGATTTGACAAGGGGTCACTTTGAAGGTTATCTTGAAATATTTGAAGAAGTATAAGGAAAGAAAAGAAGAAAAAAAAAAAGAGGATTTGTGTTGATTTTTTCAAAAGGGGTTTCTAAGTTTTAGTGTATTTTTGGTTTGAGGTAAGTCTTTTATATTCATTCCAACCAAAAGCTAAGATTCTGTCATTGTTGCTATATCAACACAGGATTGACTTGCAGGAATCATTTTCCCAAAAAAAAAAAAATTTGTTTGTAAAATGCTTCAAGATTCTGGATTGTATATTAAGTCTATGTTTTAGAACTATGGACTCGAGTCGAGTTAATGCAACAAGCATGATGCTTTTGGATCTTTCTAAAATTTTTTAGTTACTTTATGTATATTATGATTACACACACACGCACACATATATAAAGATATTTTTTTCAATTGCTAAATGGGGTAATGACGTACTTACTATTGATCAATAAATGTTGGTACCAACAGGAATCGATAATAGTGCTGATACCAAGTCTAAAATCATGCACCACGGAGAGAGGTCATAGTGGGTTATCAAGAAGAGTTTTTTTCTTTTTTTCTTTTTTTAGTCATTTTCATTCATCTTCACTACATAAAATTCTGAATAATACTGGCATATATAATCCAATGGAGAAACAAATAGTGGCATTGTGATTCCCTACAGATATTGAGATAAAAATTCTAAATAAAATACTTTGATAACATAATGCTGCTAAAATGAAAATGATAGTAATACCTAAATAAAATAAGACCTAAAATTGAAATTCTCATCGTGAACCTGCTTCTTGGTATTTTGGATGTAATTTTCACGACCAAATCACACACTTGATTTAATTGAGTTGGTAATTGAAGAACCCATCTAATAGTATAAAATTTGACACTGTCCCTTATGAAATGAACAGATTATGGGTCTTCTTCAAAATTTAGATGATTTTCTACATTATGGCCTATGCCTACTTGAAGACACATGATAATTTCAATGCATGAATTGCAAGTCTCTTGATTTCAAATTTTGAAATTTTTTTTGTTTGATTGGTGTCGTGGACTTCTATATTCTTGTCCTTGTTTCTTATGCTCTTTGGGAGAGAATCAAGAGAAATGCTTACATATACCAAAACACAACTTTCTGAATGATAGTGGTATCATGGGTGCTTCCTGAGTCGCTAGGAGCATGTTTTGCTCAGTAGAGGATTAGGGGCCTAGCAAGGGGTGGTGTCATCATCTATGGCCTTCTGTTTCACGCAGTAGTATGGCATGTATGGTTGGAGCGGAATTCCAGGATTTTTCAGAATGTGTGCAGATCGGCGGATTGGATCTTCAATACCTTTGTGGTAACTGTCGCATCATAGGCTTCGGTTATTCTTGAGTTCCATGGGATTACTGCGTCAGAGATATTGGGTATATGGCGTGGGTGGTGCCAGATGGATCCTGCGTCTAGGGGTCTATTGCCGGGCCGTTTTGCTTCTATTTAGGAGGGATATGGGATTGTTACTCCATTTCTTTTCTTTTTGTTAGTAGTGGATCTGGGTGGTGGCGGAATTGCTTCTTCCGTCACTTTCTTGGGTCATCATAGAGGAGGAATTGGATTCACAGTGGATCTGTATAGTAGTGTGGTATCATGTTTTGACCACAGGCATACTTGTATATTTTCATTCATTATCAATATATTGCATATACCATTAATTATCAAAAAAAAAAAAAAAAAACCAAAACACAACTAACTAAAGCTGGTGTTTAAAAAAATTTTTTGGTCAATGTTGGGCTATATAAATGGTCAGGTCACTTAATGGTTGCCTGATTAATGCGCTGACCGGGCTGAGTTTTGGATTGGATAACCGGATTGGCAATATAAACCACCAAATAAAAACATACCGAACCCTAAGAATTATCTGGATGGGTTTCAGTTTGACCTAAAGGCATCAACATTGTATATCATTTTGATATAACCCCCCTAAAATTCTGGTTGGATTTGAATGTCATATTGAAATTCGCCATCCTACTGTAACATGTTGATTAAACACACTAAATTACGTGTAGAATCACGCTAGTTGATTGGCGCTCACTGATAATTTACCTAATTTACGCAGTTGATATCCTTTTCATTATTTATTAAATCCAAAAGATGAACTCTCTTGAAAAAGATAAAGGGGAAAATTGTTCCCCAATGAAGCTACCACATGACAGAAATAAAGATTTGAATTAATTGAAGATGAATTCACCATAATAACAAACGTATGTCAAATTTTTTATGAAAAAGCTATAAAAATATAAAATAATACTTGGAAAGGCCGCACGTCCCAATTTGTGAGATTAATAGTATTGATCCTATTGCAAAAAACCAGTCACAATGGAGTTCTTGTGTTGCATGGGTATTAAAATAAACACCTGCAAAGTTTGAATTACAGTTCTTATGATTCATGGTAATTGGTGCCTTACTTTTTTTTCCCGATGTGAATTTTTAGTTTCTGTTAAAATGGGTCCTTAAATGCAAGAATTTAAATTCATGCCTATCAATTCCAATTCCCACTTCTGAATTCCTATGATCCAAATGTACCATTATTTAAACTTTTAATTACTTCCAAAATTTTTCTTCTAATGAATTGAAGCAAGTGATACAGTTACCTCTTAATGCAAAAAGAAAAAAGTTGTAAATTTTTTGAGAACTAGTATTTATCTTTTCTATTTCTAGTTACAAGTGTATGATATCCTGGAGTCTTCCCTTCAATGCCATCAAATATAGTAACTCCGTAACCTCTATTTTAAATTCAACATCTGAGGTGTGTTTTTCATAAAAAAAATTATTTTATTTATGTACATAGAAATGATACCGATCATGTGGACTCATTGACAGGAACAACACAAACTCTCTCTCTCTTCCCCCGACCAACACCACCACCCCACCCCCCCCAACCCAAAACTCTCCCTCTTCCTCCTCTGACTTGTTATTGAGTATTACATGAATGATAACTGCTGTTCTTTTCTACTTTGGGTTGTTGCATTGACCTGCTTTCATACAGGACTGTTGTTACTTTTTCCATCCTTGTCTTCCTATGCCAGATCTGACATCTTATAGCATTTTATTTTCTTTTATTCCACAATGGTGGAAAGCAGATAATTCAGGCCCATCCTGAGATGCGTATGTACGTTGGGTTGGATGTTGATCCTGTTGCGCATGAGAAAGCTAAGAAACAAATAAAAGCTGTGGTGCATGATGATTTGTGTAGGACAGCTTCTGACTTAAAAGTGTACACCATTTTGAAGAATTATAAAGATATCAAAAGTGTTCTTGGAAATATTGATGATAAGCTCGTAACTCAAGGAGTTGATGGGATCTTAATGGACTTGGGGATGTCATCCATGCAGGTTGTTCTCTGAGATACTTTTTTTGTTTTGTACCATGGTTTTGGCTTCTGGTACGACAGTGCTTAGCTTTTTCCCTTTGTTATATGGTTCAGAGTTTCTGCAAGTGAGTTTCGAATAGGCAAATCACAGTATGTATGATTTGGTATGGAAAGTTAATCCTGTGAAGGGTGTTACCTTTACCATCTTATTTCTGTTTTATCAGCACTTAACTCACTGTGGACACAGGATGTCAAATAAATAAAAAGAAAAATGAAATTTTTTGGTAATGATTGAAGAAGAAGCTGCTTACAATTGTACAGCCCCATTAAATATCAGAAGAAAAGAAATTCAAAGCAGGAGGAGAATATGAGGACGAAGGCCACATATTATAGGAGACAAGTTGGCTAAGATCCCTATTTGATATATTTCCATAATATTTGTTGTTTTTCTTATAAGATTATTACTTTCTTTTTTAATTTTGTTAATTATATGACCGTACATGTTAAATTTGAAAGTCAGCCTTTTGTCCTTCAAGATAAAAGCATTTTATTTGCCATATCTTTTTATATTTCTTTCCAGATATTTTAAAAATAAAGTAACAAAATATTTGTGCATGTATTAGTGGGTCTTAAAATTTACCAAAACCATGTCATTGTCAAAACTTTTGATCCATATAGGATGCTTTCTTCCCATATCATAGCTTGCTGAAATGCTTATATTTGTTTTCATTTTGCTATCCTAGTTCTTATTGTGCATCATATAAATTTTAGCCAACACCTGTCACTTTCTTGACAGATAAACAACTCCGAAAGAGGGTTCAGTGTGCTTGGTGATGGACCCCTTGATATGCGTATGAATCCTCTGGTAAGAACTACCATCAAAATTTGAGTTTATCTGTTCCATATTCTTGAACACCCTCAATTGTGAGGCTTATATATAGCTTAGACCTAATTCCATGATGCTTGTCTTATTGTGAAGCTTGCCCTTCATATATTAAGATAAGGATTCTGCCACAGAAAGCAATGATACTGATTTATCTGTCTTTAAATTTATGTTTTCATTTATTAAGTTTAAAATTATTGACATTCTGAACCTTCTTAACTCTCTATTTCAACAACAAAAGTAAAGAAATCAATATCTCATTTAGATGTTTAAGGGGATTCGAGATCACAGTTTACAACATCCTTTTTGAGACTCCTTTCAACTTTTACAGCCAAAAGCAGAATCTTCTGTTAGTTTCAGTGCATGAACAAATGTTACAACTTTTTGCCCCGTCCTTACCTTATTTTTTTATAATACAAACACACATAATCTGATTTTTTTTTTATCTCATCTTTGATAGTGTTCACAGAATATAAGCCATTTCAGACAATAATATTCATCCACAAAGGTCACAAATTATAGAAATCCTGATGAACTAAGTAACCTACTGGTCTATGCCCACCCTTTCTCCATCTTCTTTTTTACATTTTGCTTTTGTATATCTCATGTTTTATGCGTCCACTTAAGTAAGCATGCTTGTAAAGCTTACAACTCAGGCTTTATTATTCAAGTAAAATGCGTTCTACCTCTACTTGGCTACCACCAATTTTAGGGGCTGGCTAGAACGAAGTTTCAGCCTCTGAAATTTCTAATTTATTTTTATGGCTAATCCCAACAATCTAAGTCTCCACTGATCTGCCCGACTTTTTCTTCCCTGTTCTTGTTTGTCTTAGTTCATATTGTGGTTGCTATTTAAATTTTCATAGGTATTTTTCTGTCACTTCTGTGATTTTTTGTTTTTAAATCTTAATCCTTGCCCTTATTCATCAAGAATTAACACCGTTTTGCATGCACCATGACCAAAACACCCTCAAGACCACCATTAGCACTTTCAACTCAAACTTCCCATTCACTTGCTCATTGACTCAACTAGTGGTCTCTATCACTAAACACAAGTTGTCAGCTCTAAAGCAGAGGTGGCTTTAGACATATTAGCAGAGGAATGGGCTAAACCTTCTTCTCCGACTGGCCATGGTGGCCACCAGCATCCCCTCTCTCTCTCTCTCTCTCTCTCTCTCTCTCTCTCTCTCTCTCTCTCTCTCTCTCTCCTCCTCCTCCTCCCTCCATAGCCAGCTCCCTTCTCCTCCTGCCCCTGACTATCTTGTCCACAAACTCAACATCGTACATTCCACCATCAACCAGCACATTATTCACTTTTTTTTTTGACTGTTAATAAGAAAATATATTAAATAAAATAAGGAGCAAAAGTACAAAGGACCCATGAGAAATGGGTACCCATATAAAACAACTAAATTAGGAACAGTAGCTAAACTGACAAACCAAACTAATCCCGGACAGCAATAGTAGCCCAGTCATGCTCTTCACCAACCAGCCATACGATAAGGAAGTAAAATGTGGCGTAAGTCATATTCTCGTTTCCTCACATCAGGAAGCTGCTTCTTTTACATTCCCAATTCTTGCAGAGAGCATCCAACAAGCACCCAAAGGAGTGCTCAACGTGTTAAAACCCATAATTGGGCATCTAATTCAGGACTTAAATTGTCTTCTGGGCCATCTGGCAGAGGAGAGCCTTCTCAATATGAAATTTTGTATGTTCTTGGGATTTTCTATAGCCAATCTATGCTTCTGTAACCATTTTATATGCCCTTTTTTCTGTATGTTCTTGTTTGATTTGAAACTTCATGAATTACTACCTCATTTTGCCGATTGGACTAGGTAATTGATATCATATTTGGACCTCCCACTTTTTCTGCCATACCTGTTTCAGATGTGACACCTGTGTGGTATATGAATGATGCTTCAAATACCTGTTCATTTTTTAAATGATATTGTCAGATTATGTGTGCATCGTCTGGATAGACAACTAGAATTCAGGAGCATTCTAAAATTGCTAAACTTAGCATCCTCTTGTGTGAATTTACTGCATTATCACATTTAACCTATTGTACGTTATATTTTGAGTTCATTATTGCTTTTTTTTTTGTTTGGGGTGGGGGGGGGCGGGGTGCGCATATTTTGAGTTTATAATTGCGTGAACTTGTAGTCTGATGTTTTCTTCATTCAGTTTTACTTCATATAACTTGCTTCTTTATGTGTATGGTAGCATACTATTTCTTTAGTGAATGATGTGTTCATGATCCTTTTTGCGTAAGTCTCCATACCAGAAACATTTGCCTGAATCCATTTAACATAGGGTTCATGACAGGCAACTTTGAAAGCTGAGGACATCTTAAATTGTTGGCCTGAGGCTGAAGTTGGTCGTATTCTGAGGGAATTTGGAGAGGAGAGCAACTGGCGTTGTCTTCAGAATAAAATTGTTAAAGCACGTCTAGTTGGGGGATTGCATTCTACTGGTGAGCTAGTACGCCTTATTCAAAATATGACCCCCAGGTCAAGAGGTAGGTTTCGTCTTTCTTCCATTGTAGCGTAGTTTGGGCTTTATTCCTTTTACTAGCACATAAGATATGTATAAATTACAGGGAGGCAAGGCTGGATTAAAACCGCCACTCGGGTGTTCCAAGCACTAAGGATAGCAGTTAATGATGAACTCATGATACTGGAAGATTCTCTTTATACTTGTTTTGATTGTCTCTCACCTGGGGGAAGGCTCGCTGTCATCTCTTTCCACAGTTTAGAGGACAGGATTGTGAAGAAGGCATTTCTTGATGTCATCAACAGGAATGGTGTGGATGGGGATGAAGAGAGATGTATAGGTTTGAGTTCAGATAGTGATGGCAATAACGAAGAAGCATGGATTAGAAATACAGTAGAGGGCAGAACTGGGATTGTGCTGACGAAGCGACCAATAACGCCTTCTGAAGAGGAAGAGAGATCAAATCCCAGATGTCGGAGTGCGAAGCTCAGGGTTGTTCAGAAGGTTTGAGGTAATCCTATATATAGTTCACAGCACACTGAGAAAGCTTTTCCATTCAGATTGTTCATTATCTCATTATTCTGGTTATTGTCATCACACAGTTGCATGCAGAGAACTAACCCTATGAATCTAGCATCTGTTTGGTAACAGCTCTTGAATCTAGCATCTGTTTCCAATTCATGAAATTTAGGTTAATGATGATGTTTATATCTTCAAATGATTGCTATCTTCATGAAATTCAGGTTTATGCATACTGAAAATAGATTACATCAGATTGGAATACCATGTGAATGCTTGGAAATGTTTCTAGAAAACAAAAGGTTAAAAAACAAAATATTCTGTAATTATCATTACTACTTTTACTACTATCACTATTATTAATTATTATTATTATCATTATCATTATTGTTATTATTATTATTTTGTGTACTTAGAAACAATAGCCCAAAGATTTGTTTGGGAAAAGCTCTTGGATCTGATTTAATCACCTCCCTCTTGTACCCTCATAAATAACTACCATTTAAATGGAGATACGAAGAGATAGTGATAAAGAAATAAAATTAAACTAGAATGTAAGATTATAAGAGAAACATATGGAAAAGCTCCTTCTTCCTCGAATTGCACTAATCTCTTGCAATACCAAACCTCTTTTCATAAGACAAGACAAACTTAACACCACATCCTCTCAAGGTCATTGGGATGAAATTATGGATTAAGGCTCCGTCAAGTTGAAAGTGACAAAATTCAGGGCCACAATTAATGCAATGTGAACGAAATCTTGAAAATCTCAAGGAAGAACATAACTTTATCAAGTTATTAGATTTGGATACAATTCTTATAGAGAAAGTCAATTTCTTCTAAGTCAAAATAAAAAAAGCATATAGGCATTTATGATGTAAGAGAGATCACCCTAAACTGGAAAATATTTTAAACCCACCTCAAAAATGAAAAACCAACAATATTTGCCAGCCAATTTTGATTTATGTTTTTTCAGAACTTTCATGATTGAACATAACAATCACCAACCCTCAATAGAATCACCCTAAGTATCTACTTAATCTAACCTTTTGAGTCATTTCTTTGCTATTTTTTTCTTTTTGGTATGCAGATATATGTATATATATAGATTAAAAAAGTCACAGCCCATATGCATAAGATTATCAATACTATTTGGACAATCTCTAGTCCAACCTATCTTACGCTTTTTAGATAGACCTTTTTCACCATAGCATCCGCTAATTTGTTGGTCTCTCTAAAAACATGTCTGATTTGCACCTGCTCAAAAAGTTGCAGCATTCTTTTTGCATCTTCAAGCATAATGTTAGCTTGCCATATAGTGTATCCTGCATCCAAAACGCCATTAATCACCTGCAGGCATCCCCTTCAATCTCTAAAAGCTTGATACCTAAACTACTATCAAGTTTTATGTCTTCTAATAAGGCTAATAATTCAGTTTTTAATAGTGTTTGCAAAAATACGCCAAGAATATACACACAGGAAGTCCATTAGAGTTTGTTATCGCTCCTCCAATCGCAGCCTTTCCGTCTTTACTCATAGCCTCATCAAAGTTAAGCTTGCACCACCCTTTCTGAGAAGGTTGCCATTCCACCATTTCCTTCAACTTTTTTCCTCTACTACTCATTTTGCCACCTGCAAGAAGATTCATATTAGTATCCATTGCTTCTTTATATGATACTAAATTATATGCAGCAGTCTCAACAACGCATCTTGGATGTGCTTGAATATTTCAATTGCTTCTTTGCTAAACATTTTTTAGGTGTATTCTCCGACAAAGGTGAAGGTACGACCAAACCCGGTTCTAAAGAATTGCAAATCCAAGACTACTGTTCGTACAGGTAAACAGTCAACGGCATCTTCACCCCATGTCATGAGTGGCTATTCTCTCTATCATGAATGGTTAGTCTTCTCTATCAATCAATCAGAGCCAAGTTCTTGTCATTTGGTGAAAATAATAATAATAATAATAAACAAAAAAGAAGACAAACTGTGAACAAAGGAAATCACAACATATGTGGTTTGGCTGTAGCTTACATCTACATGAGGAAAGAAGACATTCATTCATAATCACTTTAATATGGGTTGTGTAATTCCCAGCTGATTTTAATAATTCTTCAAAAAAAAATTTTCAATTTCAAAACTCATATTAGTAAACATTCTGATCCATACACCAAGAAAAACCTGGTGTCTACAACTCCAAAATCAATCTTAAGTATTGAGTGAGAACCGTATTAGAGATTTCACTTGTAAATATGGAGTTCTAATGCAGAACAGAGAAGAGAAAAAGATTGGATGCACCATTTTACATATTGTACGTACTTCTTTATGTGGGATACACTGATTTTCCTTTAAAACACTATGAGTGAAGGTGTACAAGTAAATCATCAATTATAGATGATTTTGGATGCACCAATTTACATGTTAAACGGACATTTTGGTGTATAAATTGAACTTTTTCTTTCTCGAAAAGAGTATTATAAATTGCCTAGTTATAAAATGCTTTTGTTTTTTTCTTTTTTTTTTTTACAAAGAATACATGATTTAAGCTACATCACTTTCCTTCTTTGGAATTTAGTTAAATCGCCTATATATTAGCTAAAACGCTCACATCTGTAGAATTCAGCTAACAGTTCCCATAAAGAGGAGAAAGAAAAAAAATTAAAAGAGATACCCAATACTTTAAGCTGACACCTTTTTTGGGTACGGTTACGAAATACGTAAGTATAGCCAATGCATCCCTTTGTGTTTTTAGAAAATTTGTTTAATCACGTGTCAGATTTGTTGTTTATTTAGAACAGATAAGGGAGAAGTATGGAGGGCGAGGAAAACCCATTTCATGTTGTCATCTAAGCTGCCACTCATGACAACCGTGCCTAGACAAGATTGCTGACTTGTTTTGTCCGCACAGGGTACATGAAATCCTCAATCGTACCTACCTATAATCAATCTACAATCTATTATAATATAAAAATGCTTCGACAGGACCACGCGCAATCCTCAAGGGAACCACGCGCCCTCTCACCCTTCCAGGCAGTCTCAGGTCCCTACACTGCCCCACCACCAATTCTCCATTTCCTCGAGCTCGCTGATTACTAGGAATAGTGCAAATGACATGAAAGCCCTGTTTAAGAAAAGAGGAAAAAGAAAGCTAACTTTGTAGGAAAGGTCTCACTCATGTGTTGCTGTTTGTTTCTTCTTTTACCAAGTGATTTACTTATCACATGCCCGGCCTCAATGCCACCATCACCCACAAGTACTCATTTGTCTTCCTCCGATTTGTCATGAATGATTAATACTTTGACAGAACATGGACGTACTCAGTGCTGCCACACACCCTCATCATCTGCATCTGTAGGAGTAAACTACATGTCTTTGGTATTCTAGGCTTTCATGGGGGGTGGTTTTGGTCATCCCAACAATTCTTAGGTCACTCATCCCTTTTTCCAAATTATTATTATATTATTAAACCTTTCTCTCTCTCTCTCTTTGTTTTTCTAAATTATTACTTCTTTCACGCTCCATCCCCATGTAAACAAATAAAGCCTCCCAAGTTCTGCTGCCACCACCGCCCCCATCTGCATCTCATCTTTCAAAACAGACTACACCACCCGCAGAGAGAAAGAAGATCACAGAGATATTTCAGAGAAGATGAGATCTATCTCCTCCTGTTCTGGGGTACCTTCAGAAGCTTCAGAAGTACCACCACTACTCCATCAGTAGTTTCAGAATTAAACCGGCGCAGAAGCAGCTGCAGGTGCGTTGCGTGGGGTGTGACTTCTGTAACTGAAAAGAAGAAGATTGCAGGAGGTGTTAACTTCAATGGCCAACCATAATGGCACAAGTCGCTCTACCTATGTTGGCGGAACCTCAACCTCAAAGCTCCATAAAAGAAGCTGTGGAGACATAGCCAGGCGGTGCACGCGCCTTGTGAAGGAGCAGCGAGCAAGGCTTTATATCTTGAGACGCTGCGCCACCATGCTTGTTTGCTGGTATATTCATGGGGATGACTAAAATCCGTTCATCTCGGGCAAGTACATAAACCATGGCATGCAAAAGGAGTGGGCAACTGGGACATGTATGTGTCTGGGAGGAGATGCTTCTTTCAGGCTGCTTCTTCTTCTTCCACGGACCCCACGAAGAAGGGGTATTAGAATCTTTTAGTTTTTTCAGTCACTCGAGATCTCTACGAGCAGCCAGCCCAAACAACATTTATTTGTTTTTGTTTTCATTTTTGCTCTTTCTCAAGGTGTTGAAGCCTGCACTTCTATTTTCTTAATTTTTCCTTCTTATTTTCAATATGGTTTTCTTCTTCTCCCCCTTTTGTTTTTTCCTTTAATCTTGTGTATCATATCATATCAATATATGTTGCTGAAGATAATTCCATTCCAGTGAATATCAATTGAAAGTTTAGACCCCTCTCGGATTTTTATTTTTTTATTTTTTTTTCCTGACAAAAAAAGAAAAAGCCTCATCTTAAAATGTTTCTTAACTATTGTACACATGTTTCCATGATGCGGAGAGGTAATAAATAAATACGGTAAACAAATGGGAGCTTAGTTGTATAGCAGCATTGCTTGTGTTGCATGGCGTCACCCTCCCTCGTAAGGGGCGTATTTTCAGATAACCGCAAAACGATGAAATTCATTTGGGAAGATAATGTCTGAGATCTATCATGTGATAATGAGTAAGAGCATCTTTACTTATTTAACGAATATAGTAGAAGATTTTGAAGCCAGGGAGATTCTTTTTGCTGATGCCGTAAAGGTTGGCAAATCCTTCTACAAGTTTATGCCGTCATAAAAGCTCCTCTGATCACGCGGGATTCTAAGAATTGGAATGGTTGAAACGAAAGGATCATTGCAGTGCAGCAGCTCAAAATAGAGGTAGATCTTTTTAAACAATTGACCCAATATGGGAAGAAATTACAGACGATTCCATCTGGGGAGCTTCAACCCAGATCCGTATTTGAAAATTAAGGAAAAAGGAAACAGATCACACCTAACTGTACAGCATTCCCCATTTGCTTTAGTCATCAACGAAGTTACAACGAAACTTGGTTTTATTCTAGTACATTTAAGCAAGAAAAGGATCACTGGGTTGCAAAATTTTAAGCTCCCGGAGGTGACCAGACAGCAACACTAGGGAAAAGGCCTACAAGATGATGACCAAAACGGTAAAGCCCCGATTTCTAAGACATTACATGAAATGCACACAATGTCTTTTCTAAGCTTTCATGGGATGAGGTTGGACTTGTGTGCAGAGGGAAGCATCAAACAGGATATCATGGAAGGCAATTTGATGCAAATAGAGATTATTTGCAGCTGCTCATGACTAATTCTGGGTGAATAAAATTGAACACAAGAATGTGATATGACCGGATAATGTCATTGTGTGATTTCATCGGGCAAGAATAGGTAACGGAAGCGACAGTCAAAGGGGAGTATGCCACAATTGCGAGAGCCAAGGAAGCGCTGTCGCCTCTGTGAAATGCACTGTTCAACAAAGGCAGCCTGATGTGGAGGAAGGTAACGAGAGATCCACACAGCCAGGTTCGCATCATCAACAAATCCTTTAGCAAAGCAATGCAACATTTTTGGCACTAGGATCCTCCCTTTGCTGCTAACTCCAACTGATGCTCGAATGTAGTCACGCTGAGCTTCTTGAAGCTCCTCCCTGACATTCTTGGCAGTGTAGATCCTTACCTGCACAACCAACAATTCTCCAGTTCAGATGTGACCTTTAACTATGTTTCAGTAGCATGGGGCACAACCCTAGTTGATCTGGCTGACTTCCAAGTCAATTAGCATGCATTACACTTCCATATTAAATTAACAAGGAATTAAGAATTGGACAAAATTACCGCAGGTGATGAGTACATTCCACAGCTGAGAGAAAACATCACAAGTGGTTCAAAGGAATCAATAGCAACTTTCTGCTGTTCCTCTGAGACCTTCAGCTTGTGAATCGCAAGAAGCAAAGCCTGATAACATACCGAGACATTAAAAATTAGAATAAGGTAATAAAGGCAAAATAGAAAATTATCTCAGAAAATACTGGAAAATCTGAATTCATACAGTTTGGGGCCTATGGACAGGTGGCTTCATCTTCAGAATTACGTATTCAATAGCAGCAGCGCTGAAAGAATGTCCACCCACTGTATACGCAGCCTGAAAGGGAAAAAAATATCAATGCAAACACAAATGTGCCTCAAGAATAAAAAAAACAACCACAATTTTATTAAACAGGAAAATGCCTACAATGGTAAGATGTAGGCTTGATTGATGTGCTCAAGGAGTACAGCAAACACAATATGCTGCTTCTCATCAAGAGAGAGCACGCATACTCCAGAGGTCCTAAAACTCTCTTATAAGTTCTTGTGTAGAATGTGGTTAAGTGAAAACCATCTAGCTCAGTACCGTATATGCTTAAGTGCTGATAGATCCACACACACACACCTAAAATTAAAGGGTGGAGGGTAATATGAAAAAAGGATGAACAAAAAAAGGCCTAAAACAGAAAACAATTACAAATAGATTTCACATTGGTGATTACATTGGCTGATTAAGATGATTTGCACACATCCAATATGGTTAGGATGCATATGCAGGTTGTCATGGCAAATAAATAAATATAAAATCAAGGTACAACAACCCGGTTCATAAAAGGAGGACAAAGTTAAATTAACCCTTGACCATATTAGATGCAAACATGAATATGAAATATATCCATTCACGAGAATTCCTTCCCAATTTTCTGTGGACAACCAACTAAATAAATCTATGACAAGAACAACTGTCAATCAAAGGTTAGCATTTCCCATTTGTAACCAACGGTATTGCCACTTGTAGCCCCTATATATAGATGTCGATAGTGTTGAAATTTTGCATAGAACAACAGGCCTTAAGTGATATATCTCTAGCCAGATAACTCTTGTGCTTAGGTGTATAACTGATGATTACCCTAAAATTCCCTGATCTTCCTTACTTTAATCCTCATCTGTAGTTTTATGAGGTTAGGAATGAATTTATGAATTTCAAGACAAACATGACTACATGCAAAATTGATACCGAACCATATACCCAAGTCAAAGTGACCAGTATTTTCAACCATCCATTAACCAACATGGAGAGAACCATGTAACAAAATGGATCATGACCCATTGCTGAAGCATGGTCCCAAGAGGGGTGGACTGGAAAAAGACAAAACATCTGGCATTTTGTGCAAAGTGGCCATGCTTGGGCTCAATCACATTCTCATGCTTGCAGCCTGAGGTTTTTACTGTTGCACTTAAGTGATGACCCCAAAACTCACCATGTTCCTACCGCTCCCTATATGAAGGGAAAAAGGTTTATAATCAATTGCAATGGTTGACAATGACCCACAACACTCTACAAGGGTGAAAATATAGCTTGGAAAGCAAGATATTTTCCAAATTCACTGTATGATCGAAGTAAATGTGTTCAAAAAATCTAAAATATATATCACATCCTTGCCAAACACAAAAGCATCACCTGGTTCTCAAGCAATTTATGTATACATGCCATATCCTGCCAATGTGGCTTTTAATATATATCAGCCGTACTATTGGAATGTTTTTTTTTTTTTGATAAGTGATGAAATTTTATTGAAAGAAGAGGAAGATACAAAACAAAAAGCAATACAAAAGGTGCCAAAAGCACGGGCACCCCTCAAAGTAAAGTCTACTAAATATGCATTCTATACTGTTGGAATGTGTCTTTTAATATATATCTGTCGTAATGTTGGATGTTAAACTTTCATTTGTTTCGAATAGCAGCATATATCATGATTACAAATACATTTGTCACTGGAAAATGGAACAGGTACTAACCAGCTTAAATTGTCCATCCGAAAACAATTGCCAACTAAGAATACCATAAATGAGAAACATGGAACAATATTCCAATCCTTGTGATTTCAAGCCCTAAATTTATTAATTAGTAGATCTCAAGTTTACTGATAATTAACCCTTCACTTTATTGATCTCAGGTGTACTTTCCTGAGATAAGCATGTCATGGCAAAGGAAAGCATATGAGAAAAAAATACACCAAAAGATCTGCAAATTAAACTTCTAGATTATCAAGGGTTTAGTGACCATCAAACAAAGCCAAATTGGAATGGAACAATGATTTCAATAAACTCTTCCCGCATTCTTTTTAGATTTCAACAAGAAGTTCCACAGGATTCCTCTAAACATGAGCATCAATCCACTGGCCTAACAAGATTTTTCACCTGAAAATATGTTTCCATTCTCACAGATGACATATAAAGTATAAACCCCTCCCTCTCTTTTTTTTTTTTTTTATATTCATTCTTTTCTAAGGGGAGCTTTCCTTTCAAATCTTTCTACAACCATGTCCCACAACAAAGCCTTCTTAAAAGAGGAGCTAAGAGGCTATCCTAAGTATGTATAAGACGATGATCCCAATGAACAACTCAAACTAACAACTCCATCATGTTTACAACTTCACCCACCAGTTAATATCTTATCCTTGGACAAATTTAATTGATCTAGATGCTATCTCAAACCATCCAATTAAGCATCAGAAAATCCAATGCTGTTCACATGATACATTCAGATAACTAGCACTTCATAGGCAAATTATAAGTAACTCCCTCCAACCCATCTTTAATTGTAAATATGGTAGCAAACTAAATCCTTGGCATGAGAAACCATTTTACTCGGAGATGCATTACTATAATAACCTAAAATGATGATACTGGATCACCTTGTCTCAGGTTCGTCGAGCAATGGAAAAACTGCTGGTTGGAACCATTCACATCCACGGGTGGAAAAAATTGTAGGCATACACCACTTTATTTCAGAACAAAGCCTATTCTACCCAAGTCCAACAAAAATTCCAATGAAACAGACATAACCCTTCTCCAAATCAATTTTACAGTAAAATCCAAGGCTCTATTCAAAATTTTTGAACCATCAGTTCATACTAACATTCCATCCAAGATCTACCTGCAACTGTGGTTTAAAATATCCATTTTTTCCTGGCTGGCATTATAAATCCAAGGTGTATTTATTGTTTTATGATTTATTAGGCATATATAGCAGTTTACCTTCTTTATTAATATGTTCTGGCCTTTACAAAAGGCTGAACACAAGACATCTTTAAAATTTCCCCTAATTTGAACCACATCTCCATCAAAAAATAATTAAAACCCCTTAAGTCTTCTTTTAAACACTTGGACTTCAATTCCAAACTACTTACTCCTATAAGACTAAAATGTCCTTTCAATGGAGGTTTGACTTGATTTTATGTTCTTCAACAAAAATTACCAAAAAAAAAATTTAAGGTATATTGAACCACTTTTATGTTTTCTTTGATTCATTTTCAATTAAATTATAAGTGCTTGCCAATTCACATACATGCCGGATTCGCATGAATTTTGTATAATTGATTTGATTGTGTGCAACCTCAAAAAGTTTTGAGAAAGTTTTTTTTTTTTTTTTGGAGATTTTATTCTAAACATCAAATTTTTATTATCTCATAATTATATGTATTTTTTTTTTTTGGAACTCAGGGTATTCGGGCCTACTTACGCTCAATCGACTAATCCCTGAGAGCCCATGCAAGACCCTACAACTGACATGACCTGAGTAAGTCTAAGGCCCATAGACCTTATGCAGGTGGCCCCAGAAGATTGTGCCTAAGAGAGTTCGAACCTGAGACCTCAAAGGGAGCATACCTTTAGGCCCCAAGTATTGACCACCAGGCCAACCCGCTGGGGTTAATTATATGTAGATTGGAATACATACCTACTCATTTGCCCCAAAAAGTAATATTTTGAAAGATTGATCCTCTCATAACAATTATATGTATTCATCAAGCATTATAAAAAAAAAAAGGTGAAAGAATGAACTTTTTATCTATTTTGTTTGGTTCATTTTCTATTAAATAGCAAGGAACTGCACGTCAAGTCAAATATATGATGATTTTGAATGAATTTCATTTACATTTTTGGATTTCAGAGATTGAAAACCTGAAAGGTTTGGGGAAACCAAGTATTTTTTTTGTGGAGATTTTCACTTAAATATATTACATTAACATTTGATCCTCAAAGAATTATATGCATATGTTGGAAAAACAACCTATTTGGTCCACAAAATGATAATTTTATTTAATTTTATTTTACGAGGTATTTATCTTAATTAAAATGAACTTCTTTTAAAAAATAACAGACTTTTGTGTTTCATATGTATGATATATAAACAAACTATATCATATGTTTAAGGCAGTCGTAAAATTAATATTGTATCAGAATAGATTTTTTTTTGGAGAAAGATTAAAAAATCTTCACCATCCAAAAAATTCTGCTTCCATTAACTCAATGACCATTAGTTTCAGAATTTGAATGAAAAACCTTCAATATGTGTTTTGTGGAGCATCCGAATGATTGAATATGGCATCAAATCATGCCTTGTTCAAACCTTCAATATGTGTTTTGTGGAGCATCAGAATGATTGAATATGGCATCAAATCATGCCTTACTTCTCCATATATGTATTAAGGTTAACATAATTGTTTTCTTAGTGAGAAGGTTAAGGAGTGGTGGGGGGACATTCAAAGGGGCAAGATGGGATGGGCTGCATTCAACATTGATGCAAGGGCTAAAGAATCTTAAATCTAGATTATGAGTTGGAACAAAGAGTGCTTTGGGAGGAAGGGATTCGAGAACAAATGGAGAAAATGGATAGCTGGTTGAATAAAGACTGTCCATCTCTCCTTTGATCTTAATGGCTCGAGTGTGGGCTTCTTCCCATCCCCAAGAGGCTTCAGGAAAGGTAATCCTTTGTCACCCTGGTGAGTGACGTGCTCAGTTGGTTTATATCAATTGCATATGAGAGAGATCTGATTAGGGGGTTTTGGGTAAGTATAGTCTCAGTTCAGGTAAGTCATTGCTCTATGCTGATCACAGTGTTCAACTTTTAAAGGTAGATAGTGCCAATATCTTTCAGATCAGATGTGTATTGAAGACTTTTGAAATGGCCCCTGGACTAAGAGTGAATTGGGAAAAGGGCAGCTTATCACCAATAAATTTAAGTGTAGAAAGGTCCTCCTTGTTAGCTGAGCTGCTAGGTTTCAAGGTGGAATCTTGGCCTTCAAGATATCTTGGTCTTCCACTCAGAGGTAATCCTAAAACCTCAGCCTTTTGGGATCCTGTAGTGGACAAGTATATAAAAAGGCTAGCCTCATGGAAAAGAAATTATCTGTCGCTAAGTGGGAGGTTTAACTTTGATCAAATCAACCTTAGCTAATCTTCCAGTGTGCTTCATATCACACTTTAGGTTGCCTCTTAAGGCATTCAACATTTTTTCCTTTTTTTTTTTTGTGGGAAGGGGGTGTCTCTGGAAAAGATCATTTGGTTAGATGAGAGGTTGTCTCCATGCCTAAGGAACAGGGTGGTTTAGATGTGAGAAACATGTTGGATATGCGGCTTTATTGGCAAAATGGTTATTGTGTTTCAGCGGTGAGTCAAACTCCTTGTGGCATAAGGTCATCATAAGCATCTACGCAATAGCAAATAATGGGTGGGAACATTAATTTCAGCTCAATGGGGGTGGTGCATTAGAGCCAATGGAGGAGGGCTGTTGCTTCATTGGCACATGCCTTCTACCCTCAGGTGCAGATTTTCCATTGGTTGAAGTCCAGAGTCCGTTTCTAGTTTAATCTCCCGGGAGATTCCCTTCTTTTGCTTCACTTTCCTAGATTGTTTCTTACCTCTCAATACTCTAACACTGGTGTGTGAAAGGTCTTGTCCCTTTTACTTTCTGATCTAGAGTGGAACTTGAGCTTTAGGAGAGACATGAGACTAGCTATTTGAGCAAGCTCTACTTCTTTCTAGAGCTCTCAAAGATGTAATTATCGTTCCATCCTTACCTAACAGAAAGGCGGGGAGTCCTAACCCCTCTGGATCTTTCTCATGTAACAATCTTTCTTTTTTTTTGACTAGACAGAATAAATTTACACCCCTTGCTCCTTTTCCTCGTCGTTCATTGTTGAAACCTGCTCCCCTCTTAAAACTTATGGCATTTGTTTGGACCATGTTTTGGTATAAGGTGAATACCGTTGACATCCCTCAACAGAAAATGAAATTCCTTGTTATGTCTGCTCACATGTGCTTTATATGCAAATCTCATGGCAAGTCAATAGATCACTTATTCTTCAATTTGCAGGGTGGCAGCTCACATTTGGCATCCAATCTTCCATCTAGGGGAGCAGCTTGGGTTTTGCCACATTTAACACAGATCTTTTTTTTACACTGGAGATTTCCAGGCCTGGGTCATAGACAAAGGATCCTGTATTCAGCTCTATTTCACGCCATAGTTTGGCATATTTGGATAGAAAGGAATCTCAGAAACTTTGAAGGATGGGTTTCTCCCTTAGCATCCACTATTGATTCTACTGTGACCTCTCTAAGCTCTTAGGGAGTGTTGCTTCCTACCTTTGAAGGACTGTTCATGGGAGACATAGCGAGAGGTTGGCATCACATTGTTTTGACTTACCACCCCATCTTTTGGGAGGCACTAGTTGGTTTCTTCCTCCCTTAGGTTTTATCAAGCTTAATGTCAATGGATTTTCTTTGGAAAATCCAAGAAGAAAGGGCATAGATGGAGTATTCAGGAATGCAGCAAGGATTACGTTTTCACCTTCTTGGGACCCTTGGGAGTTGGGAACTCGCTTCACGTAGAGGCTCTTGATTCCTTTACAAGCCTTGAATACACCAAAAAACAATGGCTACATGATTTGGTGTTGGAAGGGGACTCTGCTTCTATCATGGCATTGTTGTCTTAACATGTGAGGTGCTCGTAGTGTTTGCCGTTTTGGTGGCAACTCGCGCGAGGTCCCTCCTAGCGGCACAAAATGTGGGGGGGTGGGGGGGAATGGAATTTTCTTATTTCCGCTGGGGTGCCGCCGAAACGAAGCGGCATGCCGAGGAAACACTAGCTAAATATGGCGAATGCTGCGAAACAGTCCAAAAATGGGTGATTTTGATTAACAATGCTCAAATCGTGCGAAATTTAGCCCATTTTGTATTAAATTTCATACGAAAAGCTTAATTCCTCCTCTATTTGGACAAAAAACTTTATATTTATTGCGTAAAATCAATTGCTCATCCCAAGTAAATGGGTGATTTTAAGCAATAAATATTTAAATTTTCGTCCAAATATGGAGGAATAGAGCTCTTTCATACAAAATTTCGTCTAAGTTAGGCTGAATTTCACATAATTTGAGCATTTTAAGTTGAAATCACCCAATGTTTGGGTTGTTTCATTTTATTTCGCCAACTTTTCGTTAGCACGCCGCTGCGTTTCGATGGCATCTTGCTAAATTTTACTAGAATCTGTTTTTCCTCGTTTCAGCAAAATTTCGTTTCGGTTGTTTGGCGAGATGCCAAGCAGCACCAAAATGGCGAACCTTGGGTGCTCGGGACCCTTGGGAGTTGGGAACTCGCTTCATGTAGAGACAATTGATTCCTTTACAAGCCTTGAATACACCAAAAAACAATGGCTTCATGATTTGGTGTTGGAAGGGGACTCTGCTTCTATTATGGCATTGTTGTCTTAAGATGTGAAGTGCTCTTGGCAGTTTCAGCATCTCATCAGGAAAGGTTCAATTTGGTGCTAAGTTGAACACTTCATTCAACCCAATCCTAGATCCTCTAATTAGTTGGCTAACTTTCTCGCAAAAGTAGGCACTATTAGGGAGGAGATGGTAGAGGAGGTTTTCTTTTGAGTCTGACTAGGGAGGAACAACATCTTGAGAACATGTTACTGACAAGAGGAAGTTTACATAGTTTGGAGGAAAATATGGAATTTCATCTGTCAAACTTTTGACATTTAAATACACATAATAAGAATGTGATGAGAAATATGTATGCATTATAGAGCTATTATGTGAAGTTTTCATGAATGCATCAATTATCAACTGTCAACATAACACTTAGAACTTGTAACAGATCCGAAAGGGAAGAAATCTGTGAGATGCAGCTGCATATTATAGTTATGTACAAAATTAATGGAAATGTTAAAAGATACAGGATAAGACTGATTGCAAAAGGACATGCCCCAATTTTATTTCATATACTTCAAGGAGACCTTTGCATTGGCCCTAAATAGAGTTCCACAAGCATTTATTGTCAGTTACTATAAATAAATGATGGAAAATTCACCAAATGGACATAAAAATTTCCATTTTTAATGGGAATCATTATAAGGAAGTCTACATGGAGACACCAATCAGCTTTTGCATTCTTAATTGTTAAAGAAAGTTGTACAAATTTTAAAATCCTTTTACAAACTCAAATAGTCCCCAAGGGCATGGTTTGAAAGATTTAGTAGTGCCATGATAAAAATAGTACCTAAACAAAGGTAAATCAATGATACAATGTTTAGAAGGCAAACTAAGAAAAACACCACAGATGTCATTTTATAAATGGATGATAAAGTTGTCACTGAAAACTATACCTCGGACATTCAAAACTTAAAAGGGTATCATTAGCAAAGAGCACCAAGCTAAGGACTTCAGCTTACTAAAATATAACTTTTTTTTTAACAGCATTTAAGCAGCCAGGTCAAAGGAACCTATATTTGACCAAAGCAAAAGCCAAATTCCTTATCCCAACTAGTTGGGGTCAGCAACATAAATTTTATTCCCCAAACCCAATCTATCAAAGATCATATCTTTAGTTAGCCTATGGGTATTCCATATCCATTCTAACTGACTTAGTCAATGTTGTTTTTGGTCTTCTCCTTATCCTCTTAAATCTGTAAATGAATATCCTCTCAAACCTTCAAAGCTTGATATTTAGGAAACATGGCAGCAAGAGAAGTGCCTTGATATAAAAAGATCCAGAAAATATGGACTTATTTATATTATATGCACACCTTTTGCATCAATGAGAATAGCTTCAAGTCACTTCTTGGGACTCCATATGCTAAGTAAGCCTGCAAAGAATCCTGATTTTAGAGACTGATAAAAAAAATTAAGCAATCAGATTTCCACTACTATTATTTCACTAATGAAAACTAAAATTTCAAAAAAACTGTAACAATGATTCAGGAGAACAACATACATGCATGATCAATGCATTATACAAGTTGATCCAGAAAGCCAGCCTCTCATTGCAGTTCAAGTGGATAGGATTCACTTTGGCCAGTTGTTCCACAAGCAATCTATAATCCAAGAATATAAGAAAATAATAATTCTAATGTTAAGCATGCATATAAAGGAAAATTAAGAGAAGAGGTTGAGAAATCTTTTAATTAGTATCCCATGCTTAAGAGAACTTATGGATAAGAATATTATGTTTTGCAATCAAAATATGTGTTATTGAATTGATATAGTCCAGATGGAAGGAAATGCATCAGGCCTTTTTTTTTTTTTTGGTTAAAAAAAATACATATATAATGACTTTAGATTTCTAGTGCAAATGTTTGCATGTTTGGGGATTCAGTGTGAGGCTCCCATAGACCATCAGATTTATTTTCTTTCAGAATATAAAGGTTATGTCATCTGAGAAAGAAATAGATTTTGGGTCTCATTCAATCTAGAAATCAGACTTGAGATGGTAAATGGAACTTCTATATGTGAAGCAGCTAATAGAAAAGACATAAGGCAATCATTTCAAAAATAATGAAGGACAGTTATTCTATTTATACATGAACTTTAAAAACATTATCATTGTAATGTAGTGTTGAATTTCTTGTACTCAACAGCTTGACTATTGAGTAAAAGGAAGACTCTCTTAAGGAAATCAAACAGACAAAAATTTCCTCAAACTGCAACATATTAGAGTTGGTTAAAAGATTTTTCAATACTTTTTTTTCATAATAGTAACCAACAGGAAGTCAAAAATTCAATATTCAACAGAAGTGTTGGATGATACCTTACCTGAATCTCCTTAGAGCACTGGCAGCATATTCTAGCTCCTCCTTCCCAACTGACATCCAGGAAACCTCAACAGCCAATCCATAGCATCCAATGTCTGCCCAGCTTAACTTTCCATGAACTCTGTAGGGATCACAGGCATTCTCTGTGGCCAAAACCTCACCATTACACTGTAAATCAACTTGTGGGCTCTGTCCAGATGATGAAAGCATAGAGCGATCAGATAATGACCACAAAGAGGAACTCGAAAGATGTCCATGGGGGGATGAGGGAGAGCAGCCATTTTCCCACGCAAACAATTTTGAAGATACGGAGGATGAATCTGAAAGGGAGATGAAGATGTTTTTCATACAATGCACCATCTCCTCTGATAGCTTATTAGGGTGATTCCACAGGCCCTTCAGAGGCATCTCTTTAGTAAGCTTTCTGACTGCTACATGTTGAAATATGTCTGTTCCTAGTTGCTTCTCTGGGCTGAACATGCCACAATCCACCATATTCTGATGAAAAGTATCAAAAATTATATTTCAAACAAGCACTGAAACAAGGCGCCCCCCCCCCCCCCCCCCCCCCCTACTAGTTCACCTTCATGGTTTTGTTACAATACACAAAACAATGCCAATGATTAAATGGTTCAAAGAAGCATACAAATATATGCATAGATACCTACATTTGCAAAATTCTTCATAAACTTGGCTTAAAGAATTATATATTGCTTTGGGTGATTCCAAAAGAATCATCAATTTTGGATATTTTTTACAGCAACAAGAAGGATGCATAAGAAAACACATACATTTCTTTATTATGCCTGTACACATTTTATTTTCTGTGATGCAAAATTCAGCATAAGCTTGGCTTAAAGAGTCATATATGGTTTTGTATAATTCCAAACAAATTATCAAATTTGGATATTTGTTACAACAATTACATACAGATCATCTAATTTACAACTAGTTGGGGTGCAACTCAGTTCGATTTGGTCTGGTTTGGCATCAACCCAAGACCAAACCGAGGTTTGTGACTGTTAACCCAAAATCTAACTGAACTGAATTGAGAACTGGTCACTCCAGCCCAAAAACTGAACTAAACGGGTTCAGTTTAGTTCAATTTTGTGAAGCATATTTTTAATTTAGGTTTTGAAAACTTAACCAAAATTAATTTTGTTTACTGATTTTTGAACCAAAACCGAACCATAGAGTTTTAAACCCAACCCAAACAGATCAAAGTCAGTTTGGACCAATCGGTTCTCAGTTTTAACCAAACCAAGTTGCAACCCCGATCACTAGGGTTCCCATGCCTGACAAATTTCAGTTGTGCCTAATACTGGCATTTCTGTCTCTGAGTGAGACAGAATGATTCCACCAGCAGAACAATAATTTCAGCCATACAGTTTCGTTAGCTTAAATACATAGTCATAGAGGAAGTCATGTAAATTCAAGAAATTAAATCAAAAGGGCTTTTGCAGCTATCAGAGCTGAAATGCCAGTATTAGGATGTTTTTCCTAGCTCTATCAGTCATCATTGGCCATTCATGAATTGGTGTTGTTCTTCTGGAACCGTGGACTGGTATGTAAATGGAGCTACCGCAGAGCATCCTCAAACAAGGCTAATTTGGTTGACAAAATCAAAAGGGCTTTTTGCAGATATGGCCCTACATTATGAGATATTTGTATTTATATCCTTGTTTTTTATATTTATACTTATACCCATCTATTAAATATAACCATTGCAGTCATAGCCTACCATTGGAAACCAGTAACTCCAATCATTTATTTTCTTGAGATGATTCAAATGTCCTTTTTTAAAGAGATTATTAATAAATATTAAAATACTAATCATTTTTACTCCACTAAAAACTCTTTCATTGCTACGAGAAAGATCACTCTCTTTTACCGCCTTCCCTCCCTCCCTCCCTCCCTCTCCCTCTCCACCACTTCATGTATTACTGATGCCAAAGTAGATTTCTTCTTTCTTTTTTTAGGGTTCTACTCTCCTCAAAAATTGCAAAATGGGTTGGACCAATGCCATTATTTTTGTGCTTAATGCCAAATTAGATTTCTAATTTCTTTGTTTAGGGTTCTTCACTGTGTATTTCTCAAATGTCAGGCTAGGTTTTCACCTACTTTCTTACCCTATATATGAGCTTGTGGAATACTGGAATCCAAGAATACACAGGCCATATGGTCCTTTCAGTGTGACTCACTTTTGAGCATTTTTGAATTAGGTGTACAATATGGATATCAATGTTGCTATTGAAAAAGGATACATTAAATTACCTTGACATGGATGTTTATACTAACCTTGATAGAATGCACTCTATATGTAATTCATTTTTTCAAGGGGATTCTCTCATCATTATTCTTTGTCCTCTTTTGAGGGAGTCTTTATTTGGGGAAGATGGTCAAGATATTTGAATAACAAAATAGTGTAACTTGTGCAATCACTATAGCATACAAAACAAAGCAGTAATTCTACTGTTAGCACTTTTAAAACAGGAAAATCAAGTGTTATCTTCAAGCTACAAAATGTGAATGCTATCTGCTATCATGAAGAACATCTCTCCCTGCAAGCAAAACAGGTTTGTTCACAAAAAATGCCAACCTACACAATTAATTAACAATATTATATTTAAACCCTATATTGATAAATAATAAGATGTCAGAGTAATTTTTGGCTATCCAGAAAATGAAAAAAGAAATACAAAATTCAGGTTTATAAGAAGGATAAACGGCAATTCGAGAAAAATTGGGTAAATAAATATCAATTACTTGGGATATTGATACAATGAATAAAAAATACAGGGATAAAAATGAAAATATAAGATAATATTGGGGTAAATACAAATTTTTTTATTTCTATAAAAAAATAAACAATAAAAGTTAACTGACTTTAACATCAAGGGTACAATTGCAATGATTATACTAAATACAGGGCTATGGAAATAAGTAAAAAAAAGAGAGGATATAAATGCAAATATATCATAATGCAGTGGTATGAATGCAAAAGGCCCGAATCAAAATGATAGTTTTCAAAAGGAATTCAACAACCTAAGAAGTCTCCTCATACAGTCAGATTCTCAACTTATGATGAGATGTGAGTTCTGTGCTACTGAGATTTTCTTGGGCTCCTATACTTATGTTTAAACAAGACCATATGCTTGTTCCTATCAACCGTCCACCAAGGTAGAAACTAGAAAGATTGGGCAGCTGCAGGATACACTTCACAATATCTTTTGAAACTGTACAGTCACAGGTGGGCATTTTTCAGATATAAAACATAAGTTCGGAATATCATAAATTGGCCTTGCTGACTAATAAATCCTGAAGTTTTAACCCAACTCCCAAGAATTAGAGTACCCAAGACTTATATCAAAATTCAACCATTAGATGCAATTGTGTAATATTACAAGTTGAGACCCAAATGGCAAACAAAAGAAATATTCTACTTCTAAGGGTGTTTAGAGGATCATTTTTATTGTATTATGATTTCTGAGATAACAGTTATATGTTTGTTATACTTCTAATCTTTCATCCGCATTAACTTTTTTATACTTGTAAATCTTTCATCTGCATTAACTTTTCTGCTTATGAAACAAATATTCCAGAAAGCAAACCTCTTGCAGCAATCATCAACTTGATGGCTCAAGGTAAAGGTGAGAGAGAGAGTTTTAGGTGGGGGGTGGAGGGAGAGACCTCTATTTTTGAGCATGTGCTAGATGACCTAGTACTGGCTTCCAGTGGTAGGTCCCTTCGCTCTTGACACGAGATTTCTTCAAGGCTATCACACGGTTCAGATAAAGAATGTATAGAACAACCAAAAGAAGAAGAATCCTGCAAAATATAAGAGGAATTCAATGTTCAGTAATGTCATTCTAGACAAAAATGGTTAGACATAAGAACCCCGGGCCCCAATATACCTCAGACAAAACCAATTAAACTTGTACACAAAGCAGGACAATCTTTTGTATTCATTTTGATTTTAAACCTTATAATGACCATATTCATATCATGTTTTAATGTATCGTCACCTACATGAACCAGCCAATTGAAAATGGTAGCAGACTGAACTGATTTGAGACATACGTTACATATCATTCAAAATACTTGATAGTACTAGCACAGGCATAAGCCCTGCTGTGCTAAGACACGGGAAAAGATTATTATAAGGAACCTGCCACCTTTTTTTTTTCCTAAGTTTCCTACAAGAGACGCATTGTGTTCACAATATGTATTATACCTTAGAGCATGGAGTGAGGCCATGTTGATTGATAAACCATGGCGATCCCAATGCATTTGAGCAAAGAATCGAAAATACATGGGGTAGTCTGTTATCCAACGTCCACATGCCAGATAACAATTCATTGATTGTTTAGCATTCTGTTACCTATTATTTTGCAGTTGTGTTTGAGTCTGTTTGTAGTTTGTTGGTAGTGTAATTGTTGGGTCTTTATTTTCAGAAGATATGATCAAAATTCTTGGAGAAGTTGTTATCTATTTTCTTTAAATTCAATTGAGTAGCATGAATAAAGACAGGAAAAATTCAGTTCTACTATTTGTGGTTTATTCTCACCCGACGAGGATATTATTTGTTCAGTAGTTCTGACTGGGACCTAACATTGATAAGGGGGGTTTAAATAACCAGCAATATGTAAAATTTATGATTCAGAAGGCTTCCAACCATGTTGTTTGTTACTAATATATCTGGATTCAAAATATAGATGTCATAGTTGTATGATGTCTTAGACATGACAGTTCAGTTTACAATGAGAACCCAACAAAAATAATAATAATAATAACAATAACTACTTTTTGCATATGTTCTTTAATTTTTACTCTAATTGCAAGAAAATAGATAACCATGATTCACAAATAAAAGCTGAGAACTAACCAAAGACCAAAATTACTCTCCTTCAGATCATTTTCTAGGAAAATTATCTTATTATCTTATATTTCAATTAGTTGATATAAAAATCCAGAGAAAGATTACATACCGGTTTTTTGCTATTAGCTGGGGAGGAAAGAAATGCCAGTTGAGAAGGCGAATGTTTCAAATGGTACTCTGCCAGTCTTCGTTCATTTCTTTCTTGACTAAGTTGGAAATGCAAAGATACCATCTCTTTTTCAAGTTTTGAAACTGTGACCTCTAATATGGCAATACTGGACAAGAGTTCCTGGGCCTGTGCATGATAAGAAGCAAATAAATAAACATGACTAGAAAATGAGAAAAAATATCAACTCAATAAATTTAGACTATGAGCAGAAGTTTCAGTAGGATTTAGCACTTGACAGATTTATCATTCAACTTATACCTTACAGCTCTGACAAACTAACAGGAAACTAGGAACTTAAAAGAAGAAGATGCATGCTCACATGTAGAATGCATGTTCAAACATTATATGGACATAAAAAGGAATATGAAAAGGAGGACAAGAAAGGAAAAATATATTGACAGCCTCATAGGTAGCAAATGGCTAGGCTGGACATTAAATATAGCCATTTCAATGAAGGACTATGTCTGACCTGGCCCAGCCTTGGGCTCAAAGGTGCAATACCAGGCCAGACATATAATCAGTGGGGAAGTACAAGGCCCAAACCAGACTTGACCTATTAATCATTTATATAGCATCTCAAAGTAATTGCTAAAATGCCAACGTAAATCACCGGTCTGATTTAACAACCAGACAGGCCCGTAACAGCATCTCCAGATCTTGTAAAACCAACTACACCACATCAATACCAATACTTGCTTTAGAGATTTAAGCAAAAATGGGGATTCACAGACAGAAACAAAAAATGAAGAATTGAGAAGGTATGCCCCCTCTCCCCTTCTACCTCTCACTCCCACTCAATTGTTCTCTCCACTCTCAGTTAGTTTCTCTGTTTCCCCTGTCTCTTTCCTTCCTTCTCTATCACTCCACCCTTCCTCTCTAAACCCCATTTTCTCTCTCCATCTCTCACTATACTAACTAATGTCCCCTTTATTGCTTGAACTTCAAAATTGGTAGCTTATGTGTGACAATAGGCTTCTTCTTTAGCCACCAACAAAAACTCATGTATGAAATATTTTGATTCCAAGGCTTCCTTCCACAATTTTTAGATCAAAATGGTTTAGGCATGTAAAGCATATAACAAAGGAGGCAACTATAAGAATAGATGAAGGGTTACTCATTGTCAAATAATAAAAGGCTAGAGGAAGACAAAAAATAACCTGAATGGAATCGGTCAAAAACGACTTGGAAATTCAAAATTTAACTAAAGACATAGATTTCATGTTGCCGATCCAACTAGGAATAATGGGCTTTTTTTTTTATAATTATTTTTATTCATTCCCTTGATAGTTTGGTCAAATAAAACCATACTACAAATAATATCCGTATTGTTTCAAGAACACACACACACACACACATATAAGCAAAATGAATAACTTTTTTTGTTCCATTTCCACCCAAGGCTTTTCCTTTTACTTGTACTTACATGTGAGGATAGAAAGAGAGAGAGAGAAGGATTCACGGTTCCATTTCTATTGAGTTAATTAAATTTCCAAAAGTTTCCTAAAATTTCAAGAAAGTCAAGTTCTGGTGCAAACAAGATGGGAACTGCCAGAAATTACTTAAAACACATGCTTAATCCATTTCCTTAAAAGTTTTATTTCATTAAACCATGGACCACGGAACAGCAACATACTCATCTCCCTTTTGGGCGAATTGTTGTGCCATTGAGCAACCAGTAAGATAATTTTACATCCAAAAGGCAGTTGATCACCAAAACAAATCAAGCTAATATAGCCATTCCATCCACTACAGGTGACACTCTAACAAGATGCATTCTGAATCAAATGCTAAATTGATTATGATAACATGTGCATTTATATAGACAAATTAGCCTCAAAAGTTACTGCTTATTTTGCTCAGTATGCATGGAATGTGTGAAAATTACCCTTAGATTTTAGTCTTCATAAATTCATGAAATAAATAAACATCCTGCATATTCCAAGAAGAAAAGGTACTAAAAATTCGCGACTATACTTTAAGAAAAAAGTAGAAAAATCAAAGTTTCACATTTCCTTTTATCAAATACCAGGGGCATATGAACATATTAATCGATCATTGAAAGCTAAATTCAAGAAGAACAGAGCTATATCCTATGAAATCAACAGACGTGATAAGCTCTCACTTCTGGATAAATGGATACATCCAAGTATAATGATCTTCTTAGATAATGACAAAGTATTTCATGTCAAGATAATTTGTAGAGACAAATTCTAACTTCTTCTCTCATTATTAACTATTTAAAATTCATTAGCAGAAACGGAACTAGGATGGAAGAAACATACATTATGTGGTAGATATGACAGACTAGCTAATTGGCCAGCAGTATGCCCAACAGCGTTTTCCAGAACAGTGTGCAGTTCCATCTCTTCCCGAAGCTTTTGTTGCAATGTTTGGACCTATAACAGTCAATTTGATTAGTAGATAACAGGACAACAAATCAACACTCTGGTTTACTTTATATTTTATATAGGACAAAACAGAGACCTCGTTTGGGTATAGTTCTCCTTGGATGATTCAGATAACTTTTGTAACATTCCATCAAGTAAAAGCTCACAAGAAGGTTTAGGGTAACTGTTTAAATACATGATAATGCTAGGTTAGTTATTTAGATTTATGTTTGCACTCATTCATATAAAATTATATGCAAGTGAATACAAGTGTGTGTAAAAGAAGCTTGCATGATGAAGATGACAATGATTTAGTGTCTATTGAAACTGTCATGAGTCATGACAGTAAATGTTGGAAAATGCTCAACCATAACCACTTGATCACATCAATGTCCCTGGTTATAATCCAATCATGAGCTGCTTACAGAAAATAAAGAAAACATTATAAGCGAATTTAATCACGTAAATATAGAAGATCATAAATAGTTATTGATCATTGTACTTTAAGTTCTATCTGCATAAATGAAATCCAAATGCTAAATGTATCACCAACAGACTGCAAAGCATCATATAAACTCTCTAATTAAAATTTTTAATCAGATTAGAAACTGAAGCTGCAAAATAAAGGCAGCATGTTGAATTCACACCTCATAAATATCTGCTGCCGAAAGTTCAACCCTGAATAATAATATTAGGTGCAGAAGAACAATGCATTGATAAGAAGCAAAAGGACCCTTCAGGGACTTGAAAAATGGAAAAATGAAGAAATGCCCACCTCCTGTTCAAGCTGGACTTTATAAGGAAAGGTAATGTTGCTTTTACTGCATGGTCCACAACTTGTAGCATTTTCATTAGAATCTCTCACCTGAAAATTTAACAATTTGCAAACTGACAATGTAATCGCTTAAGATCCACACTAAAATTACTGCAGTAGTAAGAGGATAGAAGCAATTGCATTGCTAATGAAGAAAGAAACTTCTAACCCTACCCTCCAACCAGTATCCCATTATAAAATTCAGAACATTAACGGGAAAGTGAGGATCGAGAATCAAAAAGCTGCTTATGCAAGACCCAAAAGAGAAGATGAACATAAACCTTTTATTTCACCCATTTCACAGCTTTGGAGAGAGATTAATTACTGAACATTCACAATTGCCATTAATCAGTTACATAATAGAAAAATCATCAAAAGACACAAGTTAAGAAAACTGCCAAAAAGACCCAGTAGCCTCATAAGGATATGGAAATGCCAAGCAGAGGGAATAAGAAACACAAAAGGAAGAAGAGGAAGAATGAATCAAGTACTAGTGAAACCACTAACAGACCTAGACATATACACGATACGGAATATGTGTAGGTTGAAAAAAAAAAGGTAAAGAAGATGACTGATGAATGGATCAATTCCGAGGACGTAACCATGAATTCAAACAGATTAAAGACTTGGCCTCATACAAAATAGGGAGATGCCTTAGGGAAAGGTGGGGAAAGCCATAAACAAAGAAAATTGATGCACAGATCAATCCCTCAAAACTAATTATGAATTCAGGAAATTAATCTACAATCTGTCATCACAATAAATAGCCTAACTATAGTTAGCTATCAAACGGACCTCTATCATAGCGGAGTTATCTACCTGAAAGCCCACATAATCTAAATGAATGTCTTCATCACAATCTCCCTCAACAGAATGTACACATCTCAGGAGAGAGTCATTTCTGTAGAAAATAGAATACAAGCATAAAGAAAGTAAGCACAGAAGAAATCCTCAATGCCTGACCAAATAATGTTAAATGCTAATAGAAATTAACACATCAAAAAGCTAACAGTAAGAGCAAAAGTGCACCACTTACAACCTCACAGAGAATTTCAAGATAGGTGAATCGCACATCTTGTGATAATGGGGTGTTATATCTACACAAAGCATTCCAAAACGTCCCAAATGTCTTCTCTGTTTCAAGAAATCATAAGCGCATTAGCAGGATTTTCAGTCCCCAGCTACAAAAAAAATCCAAAAACCATTGCCCAAAATAACCAGTAATCCCACATTTTTCAATGGAAACAAAAAGGATGAAACTTTTTCCCCTGAAAACAGAAATTTTTCTAGAAACTCATCAACTTACAAATATGCTTCTGTTATTAAAGATTAATCTAGAGTGAGTTTTTCTTTTTGGGTGTATTTATGACTTTCAATGAGTTCATTTTTAAAAACTTCATCCTTCGTAACAGAAGGACAAAAGTATATAAAAAACCAGAAAAGTTGCAAGATAAGATGAGTTGTTCAACTAGGAAAATAAAGATCACCATGACACATGTGAGCAATAAAGCACAGCATCCCCTTCAATACACAACTACCAGTCCCTTTCAGTCCACATATAACACAATAACCCCTTCACTCTAACACAAAATAAGAAAACGAATTTATTTCGAACACAAGGAGGAAAACCCAAAAAGTCAAAAACAAAAGAAAAGTTTCCAATCCTTTTAATACTATAATCAGTTGCAAAATTCAAAAAATTCAAGTTTAGACATAAGCACAAACTACCAAAGCTTCTGAAAGAAAATGCTTCTAAATAGGAAGAAGGAAAATTTGCTAAGAAGAAGAAGAAGGGGAAAGGGAAATCAGTCTCGTGTGCTTGAAACCATAGCTCAGTTGGTTCACGTAACCAGTGGCAACCATAAGGCTGGATTTCAAATTCAGAATTCCAGGGCAAAGTGAAAAGGAAACAGCAAAAAATAAGTAATTATATAATGAAATTCCGGTAAGTCCATAATTTTCAAAGCATCCCTGGGATGGAAGCATGTGATAAAGCTATTCATCAAAGAACGATCACACAAATAAAAGTGACGTGGGCCTCACACGAAACTAAAATCCCCATCCAACTTTTTCCTGAATGAGATGTCATTAAACATCAGTTCAAAAAGGCTAAGAGGAAAAGTGTTAAAGATTAAGCCCCCCTTATTCACGAGAATGAAAAAGAGAAGTACTAAAAGTGGGGTTCTTGGTTTGCAATTATAGCATGCTAGTCATAAACCCATTATATCGAAAGGAAAGTTGGAAAATGGGGAAAAGTACAGGGAGTGTTTTCCCAAGCAATCTGAAGTTATGAACAGTGGGTCAAAATGCATTTGAATTTCCAGAAGCCATGGATCCTCAATTATGCAGAAACTAGAGGGTCCCAAGAAAAGCAAGAGGCATCAAGAGGACGGAACCATGTGGTCCACAATATACTGCCAAACCAAAAGCCAAGCTTCTGCTCCTAAGGGATTTTGAAAAAGGCATCTTTTTATTATTAAATAAAGAGGAAGAAGCATTAACCTTCATTTGCTCCGGAGATGGTCTTAATTGCTAAAATTAATTTTCCATACTAAAAACAAAGCTACAAGAATTTCTAAACTTAAGTCAAATCCAGTGACGAAAAGAAACCTTTTTTGGAGCTCTGAATAAACACATTCACACGCACAGAGAATAAGAAAGCGAGAACGAGAGAGAGAGATAATCGGTTCAATCTCGCGTTCACAATATCTCAGTAAGAAGAACGCAGACACCGCTTCCCTTTAACCATCAATACTCTGAAATACTCTCCAAAATGGGTACTAAAAGGAGAGAGAAAGAGAGAATAAAGAGAATAAACAACCAACACTGGTGAAGAACATGAAGTGACCATTCTAAGGAACCTAACGGAAAGAAAACAAAACACTACAAACCTGGAGAAACACATCGACATCAAAAGCTCATGATACTTCCCCCTGGAGTGCAAGAGGATACCCAGAAAATGGTTTCGTATGTAGCTGTACCTTTAGCTTACTCTTCAGAATATTTTGAATCCGAAGGAGGATTCAAAACGACCAACCTTTTTATATAATAGTATTTAGGTGGGAATATCGCCCTAAAATCCGCAGAGTCCAAACATTTCAAACCCTTCTCTTGTCCATCAGATTCTCAAAATTCAAATTAAGATTAGAACGAATAACGTACAAAGATACAAACCGCGTAGTTGGTACTCAATCCAGATGATGAGACTTACGAGAGAGACTGAGAGGGCCACAACAGAGATTTCGGATGGAAGACAAGTAATAAATTAGGATAAGAAAACAAGAAGAATCTGACACTAGTTCCAACGACGACGAAGAAATCGAAAGAACCCGAGAAAAGGATTTTAAAACTTTTTTTACAGTCATTAAATTAATGAAAAACAATAGTCAAATTGGTGCTTTTCTGTCTTCACACGCAGAGCCGGTAGCGAGCAAACGATGCTACAGCCTCGTGGCGACAATCGAAAAAGACACTTTTTCGATTTCGTTTGCTCATGACCGGAAAGAAGGAAACGAGTTAAAGGACCCCACAAGCGTCACCCGATATCTTCTGCAGAAAACGATGGCGTCTCCTTTCCTTTGTCCTGAAACGCATCGACCCCACGAGAAAAGCGGCCCAGTCTCTTTCAGCCTCTGCTAGATTGAGCGAGAGAGCTGCCTGCTCTGGAGTCTGGAGCAGTGAATTTGAAATCTCGAAACTTTTTTTTTTATTGGTAATGTTGAAATCTCGAAACAGAAAGGAAATATTAGTAGGCCTCACATTAGTAGGGGGCAAAAGAGGCAATGAATGAATGCACTATCAAAAAACAAAAGAGGCTCTGAATGGGTTCGTTTGGCACATGTGACGTGGGCCTCATACGCATGTCAGGTCAGATGCCGGACACAGACACTGTGAAGAAAGATTGTGCTCAATCAAAAATCAAAAGTAGCTAAATTCAAACTTCAAATCACTCTTTTATCACTTACGAAGAAACTGAAAGGCGAGTAACGATGCCCACAAGCATTTCAGCCAGTAACAGAGAATTGAAAAAAGGAGTTTTCCACCCCAAGTAAAAGAGAAGGAATCCAACCCAAAACCTAAAATTTGCCTTTACATCTGCTGCCTGATTTGCATCTCAAAAAATGAACTTTGTGAGAACATATGAGAAGATAAGGAGCGCAGTCTTAAGTCTTGAGATGATCCCTCCCATGTAGCTGTCACAGAGACCTGAGTCCAGTTGCTGAGAAGAGTTGTATAAAATTTATCTTTTAATATGGAAAGAAGTTTATGGAATGACTGAGTTTCTAAGCAAGTATGGTATAGATTGTAATCTGGAGTACGAATGTATTAATGGGGGAGACACCGAAAGACAACGGAGGAAAGGATAAGAAAGGATTGAAGCATGAGGAAGAAACAGAAAGACAGATATAAAATATTACATGGAATTAATGGTGCTGGGTCATACACATTTATTCTAATGCACATGCCTGACTCTACCAGCACAGACCCAACTATTTGATATCCATGTAAGTGTGAAAAAGGGCAATACCAACAACCTCAGACCTTAACCACCTGATCACTCTTCTTTTGGTGATTAGTTACCTACCTATAATTTGATGATTTTCCATTGTTAGACTCGTGTCCAAACAATTCAAATATAATTCGAAACACTAAGGCTGCGTTTGGGATTACTTAAATAAGTGCTTAAATCCTCTTATAGATTATTAAAACACTTTTTAAAGCTTAAAAAACGTTTAGTTATTCTACATGAATAAGAACTTACCAACAAGGAGTAGAAAGAAACTACCCGTAAGGAGAAGCTACTCGTTGACGCTTATGGAGAAAGCTTTATACGCCAGATGGGAAAAATGAAGAATCCAAAATTGCCTTGACAATACCTTTACATAAAAATAAAGTATTAAAATAATAATCAAGAATCAATTTGTTTTGGTAAACAAATAACATTAAAAAGATTACCAAGATCCTTTCCCCTTTCTTAAAGGCTACCTCTTTTTAGGTTTTCGATCTGAAAAGAGGGATTTCAGTTTCATCCTGTGCATCCATGTTTTTACTGAACTGCTAAAGTGAATGTGACAATTGAAGAGAGAATCTCTATATTCAATTACCAAATCCCCAAAATAATATATATATCTAGTTGCCAATCAGAAAATTCCCAGCCTATTTTGAAAGGCTGATTAGAAGGGAATTACTCAGAAACCCAATGCCAGCAACTGCAAGGCCTAGTTAAGAATTTCTTAGGAGAGAGATCTGGGCCTCTTTATGCTATCCACGAGATTTGAACTACGTCAGCTTGGGGTTAATAGAAAGCCGGCAATATTGACTTTTTTTGCAAAAGACAGGCAAAGACCCCTTTTGCCCGATTTGTACTCTGTTTCCTATCGTGGTTTTGTTAAGATTTTGATGAACAACAATAATACTTTTCTTTGGTTCGTTATCCTCTATTTTCTTGACTTCCTCTTCTTTCTTCTCATTGATATCTTTCTTACAGACACGATTCCCTCTCTCAAGTACGAAACAAGCAGAACTTAAGATTGATTAGAGATTTGATTAAGGTTTTTTTCTTAATCTTTGTTTGATTCAACAATGTCCCAATCGACATCCTGAATCCAAGCCGACTGCATAGAAATCGCCGGTTACTCCATGTAACAGGCCGGCGATTGGTTTCCAAGACCGTGTAAGGAGAGACAGGTTGGTTGTCTAAACTCATTGATCCTTCTTATAGACTCCTCTCCGGTGACGCTAGTAGACTGTTGCCTCCGGATGCAGCCGTTCGGTCATGTTTCCAGCTTTTGAAGACGATGATCTGAAGCTCTTTGGTAAGATCTCAGGCTACGCTAGATAAGGTAGATCAGATTGGTTGAGTTGTTAGAGCAGGAACAGAGGATTTATCCGGATTGAAAAGGATGACGATAGGTTTGTGGATGGACGTTGAATCCCGCCAATCTTGGAAACCCTCATTCGAATCCCACCAATTTTCGAAACCCTCATCAATTTTGTTAATTCCGTCCCTATGCATATGTCTGAACCGAATTAAGATTGAGTTGCTTTGGTGAGTTTGTTAACCCTATGTTTGGACCGAATTAAGATTGAATTGCTTTGGTGAGTTTGTTAAACCCTAGTTTTGCCTGATCTACCCCAACAACTCAACGGCAAGTACAAAGTCATGCATCCCGACCGTCCTCCGTTGAAGTTGATGAGAAACTACGGTCTATGAAGCAGACGAGAGGATACAATTGTACTCCGTGTAAGTGAAATCTTTCCTTCTATGCGTAATGGCTGTTTCAGAACGTAGTAAATTATTGCTCCTTTGCCTCATCTTTCCTTTGTGCACTTGTAATGATACCTTAACTCCGTCCAAATCATTTACCGGTGGAGACGTTCTCGTATCTTCCGGGAAGAACTTTGCTTTGGGATTCTTCAGCCTCGGCAATTCCACCAACCGTTACCTCGGAAGTTGGTTTAACAAAATCCCAGAGCAAACTGTAGTATGGGTTGCAAACAGAAACGATCCAATTAAGAACAATTCATTTGGTGTCCTTATGATCAATTCACAGGGAAATATAGTTATCCTCGACAAAGATACGAAGGCTACTGTCTGGTCTACTAATTTGCCGATCACCACGGGAAACAACAATTTGATTGCTAAGCTCTTGGATTCGGGAAATTTGGTTTTGACTCGAAATGATAGTAAAAACTTTGTATGGCAAAGCTTCGATTATCCTACAGATAGCTTTCTTTCAGGAATGAAACTCGGATTACAACTAAGATTGGGTTTGAACTGGTCCCTAACATCTTGGAAATCAAGAGACGACCCTAGCAATGGAAAGTACTCCCTTGTGCTAGAGTCGCAAGGCTCACCTCAGTTTTTCTTTTACAGGGGTTCGGACCGGCTTTGGCGAAGTGGTCCGTGGAACGGTCAACGACTGAGCTCCATGCCAAAATCACTCCCAGAACTATTCAATTATCGATTTGTCAATACTCCAGATGAGATATATTTAATTCAGGTAGCCGCCAATAACCCCATCTTCTCTAGATTATTTTTGAACGACACTGGTTCAATTCAACGACAAGTATGGAATGAAGAAAACCGTCGATGGAATAACTTTTGGTCATCATCAAAAGAACGGTGCGAAAGTTATGCAATTTGTGGCGCATATGGTAGCTGTGGCAATTATTATCCAATTCAGTGTACGTGCCTCCCAGGATTTGAACCCAAATTTCCCCAAGATTGGAACTTGGGAACTGGATCAGGCGGTTGCGTCAAAAAGAGACCAGCTCAGTACTGTTTAAAAGGTGATGGATTCTTGAAGAAGTCAAATGTGAAGGTACCCGATACCTTTGTTGCTCGAGTTGACAAGAGTTTGAGCCTTGAGGAATGCCAGCAGAAATGCCTAAGAAACTGCAATTGCACGGCCTACACTGCTGCAGATATTCATGGAGGGGGAAGTGGGTGCATGGCTTGGTATGGAGATCTAATAGATATAAGAGAATTTTCAAGTGGCGGACAAGATTTATTCTTACGCATGGATGCAATTGAGTTAGGTAACCTTGTACAAAGTTTGGGAAACATGATATTGCATCTAGCTAGTTGATTTGCAAATAAAATTTTCTTGATTTATACATTCTTGCCTACCTTTCTAGCGATATAATTTAACTTTAACTCATTATATTTGTATTTCAGCTGCAAATGCAAGAAAAGATTCAAAAGGTTTTCATGGTAAAAGGAAGACGCTTATAATTTTGTTACCATTTCTTTTTGGAGGATTGTTTCTTTTGGTCATATGTGGATGTTGCTTTGTTACAAAAAGGAGAAAAGGAAAAGGTGATGATTCATTTGTTATTTGTTTGTTATTTTATTACCTGCTTTTGTCTATTATGATTTTTATGTTGTATTAATTTTTGTAGGTGAAAGAGGAGGAGCACAACATGGAGTATCATTGTTTAATTTTCCCTCTGATACTACAAGATTATATGACCCTGCAAGTGCAATGGAGCTGGGGGAAACAATAACTAGTTCAGAATTACCATTCTTTGGTCTAAACATAATAATAGCTGCTACAGATAACTTTTCTCCTACAAATAAGCTTGGACAAGGTGGTTTTGGACCTGTTTATAAGGTAATTTTAAAGGGTAACTGAACTTCTAGACCCCTTATACTTTTAAATTTTTGGATTTAACTTACCTTTGTTGATTGAAGGAAACAATGAACTATTTGATTTAAGTACAAATTGCAAATCTATAGGGTCAACTATCCAATGGCCAGGAGATTGCCGTCAAAAGACTGTCAAAATCCTCTGGACAAGGAATAGAAGAATTCAAAAATGAAGTCATGCTGGTTACCAAACTTCAACATCGTAATCTCGTTAAGATTTTAGGTTGTTGCATCCACAATGAAGAAAAGATGTTAATTTATGAATACATGCCGAACAAAAGCCTTGATTATTTTATTTTCGGTATGGCTTCCTTTGTTTAAACTTCTATTTGCCTGCTTTTTCTTTGATTTTTAATAATGACTAATTTGATGGAAAAAAAAAACAAGTTCAGATCAAACAAGAGGCACTTCACTTGCTTGGGGAAAGCGCTTTGACATTATTGTGGGGATCGCTCGAGGACTTCTTTATCTTCACCGAGATTCGAGGTTGAGAATCATCCATAGAGATCTTAAAGCCAGCAACATTCTACTAGACACTGATATGAATCCCAAAATCTCGGACTTTGGTGTGGCCAGAGCATTCGGAGTTGATCAAACTGAAGCAAAAACAAAGAGGATCATTGGAACTTTGTAAGACAAACTCCTCCATATATAATCTGTGCTTAACCAAAATACACTCAAAACATGGAAACTCCATAGATTCTTTTATGATATTTTTCTTTGTATGATTGCTTGCAGTGGTTATATGTCTCCGGAATATGCCATAGACGGGATCTTTTCAGTGAAATCAGATGTCTTCAGCTTTGGTGTATTGGTTCTAGAGATAGTGAGCGGCAAGAAGAATAGACGATTTTATCACCAAGATCATGACCTCAATCTTCTAGGCCATGTGAGAATTCCTTATTACTCCTTAACTCAGAAACTATTGGCAGAAGGTACATTATTTTTGTTTCAGATTAATTTTGAAATTTTGAAGTATAAGTGTGAATCATTCAGGCATGGAAATTATGGAATGAAGGAAAACCGCTACAACTGTTGGATGAGTTGATGGAAGGTCCATTACCAGAATCTGAAGCATTAAGATGTATCCAAGTGGGTCTGTTGTGTGTGCAACAACACTCGGAAGATAGACCAAGAATGCCAACCGTGCTTCTATTGTTGGATAGTGACAACGCAATATTGGCCCAACCTAAACAACCTGGATTTTTCACAGAAAGGTGTCTTAGCGAGACAAATACGTTAATAGAGAAAAAGTTTTTTAGTGCGAATGAAGTAACTATTACTAGCTTAAAAGGGAGATAAGAGGGTGGTTAATTTCTTACCACTATTTTTGTCACTACTTCACAATTTTCGAAATTTGTTTTTGAAACATGATATTTGGTACTTCAAACTTTTGTCCTTGCAATTCTAGTGCTAGCGCTATAAATGTAACCCAGAGCGCCTGAAGCCCATCCAACCAAACTTGAATAAGAGCCCAAACTAAGCATTGAGTTTGGGTTTGGGTTTGGACTACGCTTCATTTCTAGCCTGAAGTTGAGTTTTGGTTGGGATAAGGTTCATGACATATAACCTGAAAAGCTCGATGTTGAGTCCAAGGAAAACATAAAATTAGTAACATGTAATAACAACTTTATGAATTTATTCTCAAATAAATAATTTTATACATACAAACACATATATGCTATAATGAATATGATATTGTGCACGTCTTTGGAAACAAAGATTGTTTGTTAGTTGATGATTTCAATTAATGATTCCAATATTTGCATTTATATAAAAAAATAAAAGAAATATTTAAAATTTTACATTTTGTTTAAGTCAACCAGAACCTAAGTTTGGGTTTGATGAGTTTGGGTTAGGCGAGCTAATGGCAAGTTTGGGCTAGTGAATATTAAACTTGGTTGAGCCCGAACTTAGCATAACTCAATCCAAACCGCTCTAAGACGTATCCAAGAGGGTCTATTGTGTGTGCAACAACACTCGGAAGATAGACCAAGAATGTCAACCGTGCTTCTAATGTTGGATGGTGAGAATGCAATCTTGGCCCAGCCTAAAACAACCTGGATTTTTCACAGAAAGGCGTCTGAGCGAGACAGATACGTCGTCAGTAGAGAAAAAGTCTTTTAGTGCGAATGAAGTAACCATTACTAGCTTAAAAGCAAGATAAGAGGGGTGGTTAATTTCTTACCACTATTTTTGTCTCTACTTCACAATTCCGAAATTTGACTTCCAAACTGTTTGTCCTTTCAGTTTTGGTACTAGCGAAAACGAACGCGAATAATTGAACTAAGGAAAAACATCCATATTATAATCATTTTAATGTCATATGAGTAAATATTCTCACTTCATCATAGTGAGCCAGTAGTGAATCAAAGTTAAGTGCATGGGCCCTAAAATGATAATTGTAAAGCAACATATTATAATAGAATAGTAATGTAACAGTTTTTATATATGTAATAATGAAAAAATCAATAAAGTGTTTTAGTTTATACAATTGCAGAATATACCTTCATGTCCTCATTTTCTTCATTTTATTCATGTTATCTATACTATTATATAAAGGGAACTTGCAAGATTCAAGCCTGATATTTAATGCTCAAAGAGCGCCTAGGCTTTTTCCAAATTGAATTTTATATTATAGATAAGAAATTATGCTAACGACATCCATATCTCAGTCCTTTATCCAAAGAACCATGTTCTCCTAATTAGTTACAATTTTAAATTCTATTGGTTTCTTATATGAATTATGTGAATAGATCATTATTATATATAGGTCAATCATCTTAGGAAGAGATAATTATTTTTAATAAATAGGTAATCATTTCTTTGGCCATCTTAATCTTTATATAATAGTATTATGCTTTGTTTATATTTAATGTACTTCATTTCAAATTTATGTTTTAAAATATAATAAAATTATTGTCTAAGTAATTAAAAGAAAATTAAAATTTTATTTTTCTAATTAACTTCAACACCACGCCTTCCACTAGTTTGGGTGTAGACTATTTGCATCAGTCTTGATCGTATGTGTACCGTGAGGATTGGGTTATTTGATGGTGACTAGCTTGTCACTTTTGATGATGACTAGCATGTGTACCGTGCTCCTAATGTTGGATAGTGAGAACGCAATCTTGGCCCAACGTAAACAACCTGGATTTTTCATAGAAAAGTGTCTTAGCGAGACAGATACGTTGTCAACAGAGAAAAAGTCTTCTAGTGCGAATGAAGTTAGTATTACTAGATTAAAAGGGAGATAAGAGGGGTGGTTAATTTCTTAGCACTATTTTTGTTTCTACTTCACAATTTTCGAAATTTGGTTTTGAAACATGATATTTGGTACTTCAAACTGTTGTCCTTTCAATACTAGTACTAGTGGAAACGAATGCGCAAAGGCATGTAGTGAGTCACTAGTGAATCAAAGTTAAGTGCTTGCCCCAGAATGATATTGTAAAGCAACATATTACAAGAGCATATTAATGTATCAGTTTTTATATTCATAATAATGAACAAATCAATAAAGTTTTTTAGCTTATGCAATTGCAAAATATACCTTCGCGTTCTCTTTTTCTTCATTTTTTACCTCGAAATATTTTATTTTATGTTATCTATATTATTATCTAAAGGGAACTTGCAACATTCGAAATTCAATGCCCAAAAAGCACCTCCGATTTTTCTAAATTGACTTATATATTATAGATTAGAAATTTCGCTAATGACGTCCTTATCTCAGTCTTTTATACCAAAGAACCACGTTCTCCTAATTAGATATAACTATCCATTTTAAATTCTATTGGTTTCTTATATCAAATAAAATTTATATATATTGGAATTATGTGGATAGATCATTATTATATAGAGATCAATCATCTTAGGATGAGATGATCATTTTTAATTTTTAACAAATAGATAATCACTTCTTTGGCCATCCTAATCTTTACATAATAATATTTCCCTTTGTTTCTAATTAATATACTTAGTTTCAAAATTATTTTTTAAAATATAATAAAATTATTTTCTAGATAATTAAAAGAAAATTAACGCTTTGGTTTTCTAACTTCAACACAGGGCCTTCCTCTAGTTTTATTTTGAAATAATCCAACGCATCAACCATACATCATATCGAGTGAAGGAATTTGAATTGGGGAATTGGTTTGTAGTGCAACTTTTCTAAATAATTCATATTCAATCGGCCAATTCTTAAAAATTGGTAATTAGTGATACTTTTTTAAAATAATTGAGAATTAGTGTCATTTTACTATTCATAAAACTTTTTTCCAACGATGCCCTTAAAAGACTTTGAAAACACTTTCACTCATTTAGGTAGAAGTGAGGTTTGCAAGTCTTTTGAGGGTATTTTCGGAAGAAATTCTTCATAATAGTAAAATGACACTGATTCCCAATTATGTTAAAAAGTTTCACTAATTCTCAATTTGCAAGAACTGGTAGACTAATTTTAATTATTTTGAAAAAGTATAACTAAAAACCAATTTTCCCTTTAAATTTGGGTGTAGACTATTTACATCACTCTTGATTGACACGAGGATTGGGGTAAAAATTGTATAAGAAAGCACTAAGTTTGAGTTTTTTTTATCGAATATGGCTAATTATTAACTATTTCAGAAACAGTTACTTAATTGCCATTAATTCAATAAAGTATAACTAAATCTTAATTTTACAACCAGTACTGTGGTCTATCCTTGCGAATTGATTGATTACCCCATCTAGGTTCGTTTTGATGACTCCCTCCGCCGTTGATTGTGACCCAACGTGAGTCGAACAACGATATTACCATCGTTGGCTTGGCTACTTGGTTTAACACCCAATAGCGGTTTGATCACGCTCTTTACCGTGGGAACTAGCCTAACATCGAATGCAACCGGTGCTGCGAGCTCAATTTGGGGTAGAAAAGTAGGGTTAGATAAGTCAAGTAGTTCAACTGTCAAAGTTTCCTTTAAATTAAGATGTTGACTGAATTAAGTTGTCATCATCTGAAGAAACTAGCGTCCTTTAAATTATCGGAACCACACTGAGTCATGCATCCCCAACCGTCCTCCCTTGAAGTTGATGAGAAACTATCGCCTATGAAGCAGACGAGAGGATACAATTGTACTCCGTGTAAGTAAAATATTTCCTTTTATGCCTAATGGCTATATCAAAACAAAGTGCATATGCTGATCAAACTGTAGATATGCAACCAAAGAATATGTTTCTTAATAAATTATTGCTCCTTTGCCTCATCTTCCCTTTGTGCACTTGTAATGATATCTTAACTCCATTCAAATCATTTACCGATGGAGTCGTCCTCGTATCTTTCGGGAAGAACTTTACTTTGGGATTCTTCAGCCGCAGCAATTCTACTTACGTTAGAATTTGGTTTAATAAAATCCTGGAACAAATCATAGTATGGGTTGCAAACAGAGACAGTCCAATAAAGAATAATTCGTCTAGTGTTATTAAGATCAATGTTAGCACTTGATTTTTGCACCCTTAAAAAGAAGAAAAATGAAAAGTCAAACCCTGAGGGGGTCAAAAAATTGACTTTTTGATTCAAGTGAATCTGGCCATCAAACTTCATCTCATTAAAAAGAGCACTTCGACACGGTTCCAACGCAACTGAGTTTGCTGGAATCGGGGTCCAGATGAGAAAGTTACGAGCCGGTCAAACTTTTGCGGAGTGAAAGGTTGACCTTTTGCTCGACCCCAATGCAACTGCCCAAATTGATCCCATTGGATAGTGGGTTCTGAGCCGATTCCAACGACACCAAGTTTGCTGAAATCGGACACCGGACGAGGAAGTTATGGGTAGTCGAAGTTTCAGGAAAACTGCCCGTGTGGCAAAAAGGCAGCAAAAAGCAGAATAAATCAATAAAATAAATAAATAAATGTGTTTGTCAATATATTAAATACTTTAATAATATTTTAAATTAAAGAATCTCGTTTTTATAATAAAATAATAAAAGAAAATCATATAAAAAATCTTACAAAAAATCAGATTTAATAGTGGTTTGAAATCCAACATTTTTAAAACGTGCTCGCCCAGTATTTGAAATGCGGGCGAGGCATGCCCGCACTCCAAATACGGGCAAGCCTTCCAGAAGAGGACATGTGTTGCTGTACAGTTGGACATGCGTCCTATACGGGCAATTCACGTGAGATTTGCGCACGAGGGCGGCTCGCCCGCATTTGATTTACGGGCAAGGCATGCCCACATTTCAAATACGGGCACAACTTTTTTGCCTATAAACAGAGAGGCCAGCCCCCCATTCAAACAAGCCAACCCCTTTGGCCTACCCCCTCCCCTTCTTTGTGCTTCACACAACCAAGACCCTGCCTAGGCTCTGCACCCCAATACCAAACCCAGAAATACCCATTTTACCCCCGAATTGCCGTCTAAACTTCTCATTTCAACTTGTAAGTATCAACAACCCATTGAACCCCTTTCAAAACCGATTCGGAAAATCCACGGAGACGCAGAAGCACTGCCAAATTCACTCGGAAGAATAACCACACATCAAAGTAAAGCAGGGATTACACTGTAAGCATTCCTACAGTTTTAAGTGAATTTCAGTTATTTCTGCTACTTTCTTAAATTCATTTATGCTTTGATTTTATTATGTCATAACTAACATGTTTGTTGGTTGCTATATGTGATGAGAAATTTGATCCAAAGTGATTATTCCCATGTAAAAGGGGAGAAAGTAACCAAAGCTTATCAAGGACACCATAAGAACGATAATTAATTGAATTTGGTTACCATTACAAGAGAAGCTATGAATCTATGATTCCCTATAATTTCCCTCTCCTTCCCTTCTTGACAACAATCATGAATTACTAGAAGAAAAGAAAACTTCTCCAAAGAATGCTAAGGAAGAAGAAAGAAGGCCTTTTAGGCCAAATGAGGCAAATGTGGCATTTGGGAAGCACTAAAGAATTCCAGCAAAAGGTAGCCGAAGGTCCCATGAAGGCCATCAAGTTGATCCCGATCAAATCCCATGCAAAATTGCAAAATTAGGTGTGCCCGTATTTACTATACGAGCAAGCCTGACCCGTATTGTGCTTACGGGCAAGGCCAGCCCGTATTGTAAATACGAGCAATTGTGTGATAACTTAAAAATCTAATTTCTTTTTACCCGGTCGGATTTGTTCCGACCCAAACCGGTCTGACCCACACTTTATTATTGTTTGGGATGTTTTTAGCCCATTTAAAGGCCATTGGCCTAGATGGGCCCGCTAAGACACCTTTGGGCCCACATTTTGACCGGCCCAAACTAGGCCCGTTTTCAACAAACGGGCTCAAGGCCACTTGACCCCTGGCTAATGGGCCAAATCCAAGCCCACCAAGCCCTAATATGTGTAAATAATTTAATTTAATAAAATAACCAAAAAAAGGGTTACCTAATAACCCTACTGGGCCCAAGCCTAACCTTGGCAACCCATGGGTCTTCCAACGGGACCCGTACCAGACTCATTTCACCTAATAAAAAGATAAAATAAAATAAAAAGGGGCCCACACCACCAGAGGGTCCCGCCAAACCAAACAAGGTGGCATGCTGACATAGGAAGGGTGAAACTAACTTAAAAACCAAGGAGACCCGAGGGACCCGTCAAACCGACGAGGCGGGCCGAGATGTCTTCGGACTTCCCCAGACGTAACCAAGGACTTAGCTAGATATCTAATAAGCCGCAGACCAGACTTAGACCCAAATAGGCAATTCCCGTGTCTGCCTACACCTCTCAGGCAGTGGCGACTCCGAAAGTCCCGAGGCAAGCACTTAGACGTGCGCCCTGAGTGCGATTTAAGATTTTTAGGTGCACACAATCAATTCACAGGGAAATGTAGTTCTCCTCGACAAAGAGATGAACACTACAGTCTGGTCTACTAATTTGCCAATCACCACGGGAAACATCAATTCGATCGCTAAGCTCTTGGATTCAGGAAATCTGGTTTTGACTCACAACGACAGAGACCTGAGTCCAGTTTCTGAGAAGAGTTGTATAAAATTTATATTTTAATATGGAAAGAAGTTAATACAATGACTGAAAGTTTCTACGCAAATATGGTAGATTGTAATCTAGAGTACGAATGTATTAATGGAGGAGACACCGAAAGACAACGGAGGAAGGGATAAGAAAGGATTGAAGCATGAGGAAGAAACAAAAAGACAGAGATAAAATATTACATGGAATTAATGGTGCTGGGTCATACACATTTCTTCTAATGCACATGCCTGACTCTACTAGCACAGACCCAACTATTTGATATCCATGTAAGTGTCAAAAAGGGCAATACCAACAACCTCAGATCTTAACACCATCATACTCTTCTTTTGGCCATTAGTTACCTACCTATAATTTGATGATTTTCCAATGTTAGACTCATGTCCAAACAATTCAAATACAATTCGAAGCACTAAGTCTAAATTTCATTAAATCTTATATAGGACAAAATAACATAAATGAAATCACAAGATTTTGATGAAGAAGCAAAAAGGTAATTTGTTTTATTTTATTGAGAAACAACGATTTGTTGCTTTTTCTTCTCAAAAGCAAAAAAAAATGTATTTTTTAACTTTAATTATGAAGCAGAAAAGTGCTTTAAAAATGACAACCAAAATTGCTTATACTTTTTGAAAATAATTTTTCACATTCAAAGAAAAAAAATCTTTTGAGAAGCGATACAAAATGAAGCCTAAGATAGTCAAAGGCAATAATACATAAAACAAGGTGCCAATGTCTAGGGATTTTGATACACATTTAATGTTGACAACTATGACTACAAATGTTAGGTGAGTACATTCTTGAATCTAACATCCTTTCATAATGCATAACTCAACTTACTAAGTACAACAGCTTTCTCAACATTCTTACAAACTATTGCTCAAGCATGTTTTGGCGAAACATGATAGCTTGATATTATGATTATTTTTTTTTTTGGTAACCAAACATGAACTTTATTACTTAAGAGAACGTGCATAAGGAACATCTCTCATCTCATCAAAAATAATAAAATTGATGAGAAAAGAGGGAGGGGAATTCAGCCACAAACAAGAAAACCTGTCTAAAGCAAAATAGGCTAAATAGTCAACCGGTTGGTTGCCTTCCCTAAAAAAATAGAAAACTTAACAACATTAAACTGAATACACAGAACAAATACGAGACACCACATCTCTGATCTTCCACGGGATAGAAGAGTACAAAGAAGCTTAATAATGACCTAAGAATCGCCTTAAAAAATGACACAATTTAGACGTAAGACAATCGCGAGCTCAATTGCTTCCAAAGTTGCTAAGGCTTCCGCTTAAATACTAGAGGATGCATCAAATATTGATGCAAAAGCTGCCATGAAGTTTCCATACTCATCCTGAGCAACTCCTCTAACCTTAGCCACCTGAGACGATTGCCGAAATGCTCCATCAAAATTGATCTGCAGATAAATGGGGAATAGATCTCTTCCAGATAACCTCCAAACACCTTCTTTCATCCTTCGCATGATCTTGCAATTTTTCCACATAGGTAGAGTCATCCTGTAGCTTAAACAAGTAGCTGCAAGCCTTCTCAACTGATGGTTTCAATCCTTCAAAGATAACACCATTTCTTTCTCTCCAAATTGCCCAAGCAAAGTTAGTTACCTGTGCAAGAAAGACCCTCTTGTTAAAATTTGGGGAAAAAGGTCAAAAACCTGGTAAGTTGATCAGATTTAAAAACCAAAGCAAAAAAGAGAAGGTAGGGCCATGATTCTGAGTGGATCCGCCTATTCCTTTGAACCAGACCGTCCGAGAGAATGGAAATTGAACCAGCATATGTTTAAGGTTTTCTCCCACTTCCCGACACAAAGGGACATTTTGAGTCAAATCCACCAATTCTAGCATTTAACAGTGTAGCAGTAGGAGCACCATTAGATAAACATTTCCACATGAATAATTTTTATCTATTGGGGCAAAACACATGCCAAATTTTAACCAAGCCAAGTTAGAACCATTTGCAGGGATGCCAGATATAAACAGATAAGCAGACACAACCGTAAACTTCCCTGAAGTAGAACTTGCTCAGAAACGACAATCCTTACCACTAACAGGATCAATCGAGGTTGTAGGCATTTCCTAGCCATCTCAGGCTCCCAGAAAGAATTAACCAGGTTATAGTTGCACCCACCTGTCTCTTGATTAACCAACTAGCTTACCACAGAAGGGTTAAAATTCTCCTCATTTTTTTGAATCTGGATACTTGATAAATGTGATTGAACCCAGTTATCCTCAGTGATGTTAATGTCCTACCTAGATGAGATTGTCCAACCGCTACCCTATTTGACCCACTTCTTTAAAGCATACACATGTTTCCATCCGTAGGATTTCTTAGCCTTGCAAGGAGCAAATAAAAAATCAAAATGGGGGAAGTAAGTGTTTTTCATGATCTTACCCCAGTAGCAGTCGTGATTATTTGTGAGTTGCCACCCATCTTTAGGCACTAGAGCTTGGTTCATCTCAAAAGTCCTCTTGACATTCAGCCCACCGTTTTGCCAAGGGAGGGCATAGTGTGGAGACCTAATTGTTGCTTACCTTTTCTCCAAAATAAAAGTCTTGCCATTTGATCAATTTTGTTTGTGACCTCTTTCGGAAGACAAAAGCAATTCATATAATGAGTAGGCTGAGCACTCACAACTGCCTGAATAAGCGTTAATTTTCTCATTTGAGATAACATCAAAGCTTTCCATCCAGCAAGACAAGTCTTCATTTTCATTAGTAGGTCTTCACAATCTCCATCTCTGATTTTTCTTCCCATTGTTGGCATCCCCAAATATTTATTAAGACCTTGCGATCGAGTGACATTGAATATTCTATGGATTTGAACACGATTGGTCCTTGAGGTATTGGGAGGATTTGCTTCCATTGATTTCTTGACCCAACTCCACACAATATCTATGTAAGATTCTAGTTAGAGTGTGGACCTCTCTTTCCGAGGCAAAACCATATAAATTAATATCGTTTGAATACACTAAGTGAGAAATTTGCATACCTCCACTTCTTAATTTGATACCATTGTACCTACCATCAAGCTCCGCTCGATTGATTGCACATGAGAGCACTTGTTGGCACAAGATAAGCAGGTATGGGGATAAAGGACCCCCCTGCTTCAATTCTCTCTCAACATGGAATTTACCCACGGATGTCTCATTAAATAGGACACTATAAGACACAGATTTAACGCAATTCATAATCAAGTTAACAAAATTCAAATTGAAACCAAAGGAGAGTAAGACTTTTTGTAGGAAATTTCAATCCAGCCTATCATAGGCCTTGGAGAAATCAATCTTAAGGACGAGATTGTCTTTATCCAACACACGATTCGATCTTGATTTTGACTGATTTTTCTTCTTCTTGTCAAAGTAGTGAATGATCTCATGATGGATCATTATATTTTCTTTGATGGCCCTTTCAGGAACAAATGCAGTTTGCATCGAAGCAATTAACTTGGATAGTAGGGGTCTCATCCGGTTAATCAAAATTTTGGCAATAATTTTGTACACAAAATTGCACAAGCTTATAGGCCGAAAGTCGTGGATCTTTCTAGGATGGGCCAACTTGGGGATTAGGGAAATAAATGTATGGTTTAAATTAGTTGGCATACTCCCATCCCGAAAAAACTTCTGGACAATCTCAATGACTTCCCTACCCACAATGTCCCGAGAAGAATGATAACAAATACCCTGGAAACCATCAGGTCCAAGACATTTTTAGGGACCCATAGCTTGCACCGTCAATCAAACTTCAGATGGTAGTTGAATGTGGCACAAAAACTCATTCTGATCATTCATTATTGTTTGAGGAATTAGGCCAGGCAACTCGATGTCACACCAATGAGGGGGTTGAGAGTATGTTTCCCTAAAATGTGATTCAACCAATCTCTCCAATTTGGCTTTATTTGAAATCTCCCTGTTCTCAACATCCTTCAAGGAGTGAATCAAATTTTTGTGTATCCGAAAAACAGTGGACTAGTGGAAGGACTGGTGTTACCGTCTCCAAATTTCAACAAGGAAATTCGAGACTTCTGAAACCAAAGAGTTTCAATTTGCTTTAGCACATCAGCATAGTCCCTTTGGAGGTTTTTTTTTTCTATTTGAGTCAGAAATTCGTCCATGTTCTCATTGATCACCGGCCGCTTGGATATTCTGAATTTTGTCAAAAATTTCCTTTTTACGAACATGTATACCCACACTACCTCTTTATTCCATTGCCGGAGATCCCTTGATAGAGTAGATAATTTAGATCTTAGATTCCTCTTTCTTCCAGAACTTGTACACCTCGTCCAGGAGTCACGAATGGTGCTGTGGCAGGTTGATTTTTGTATCCAAAATGCTCAAACCTAAAGGGTTTACGGTGGGCTTCGTTCTCAAACATTAAGTCCACCACCAGAGGGCAATGGTCAGATGCAATGATAGGCTATGAAAAATCAACAGGGTTAAGAAACATATTAAACAAATCAACAGAACCAAACACTCTGTCGATCTTTTCGGAAATTCTTCTCTACCCATGTTGCCCATTACACCAAGTGAACTTGGGACCTTTCATTTGAATTTCAGACACTCACATTCTTCAATTAATTCTTTGAATTTTTCATTTTGATGCCCACTTAGAGGGAGCCCTCCTTACTTCTCATTGTCATTAAGCATGGCGTTAAAGTCTTCCATGAGCAGCCACAGCAAAGTGAAGATCTGTGAAGTATCTTCAATAAGCCGCCATTGTTCAAATTGTATATCAGCCCTGGAACTCACATGAACAAAAAACACTAACTAGGTTATTCTTTTGAAGGAGATTTGTAAACAAATAGCCCAGAAAAAATTTGAAACAATATGCACAATCAAATCCATATTCCACATAATAATAAAACCTTCTCTCTAATTAACAATAGGTAAAACAAAGGAATTCTTGAAAGACATTTTCCTAACAACTTTATCAACCTGATTTTTAGACGCAAAAAGACTTAGATAAAAACACCATATCAGGCTTATGTTTCAAAAGTTGGTCTTTTAGGTGAAACTGAGTCATGGCTTGACCAATGCCATGACAATTCCAGAATAATAACTTCATTAGACTTCACTTCCTTACGAATCGAGAGAGATGGAGGAAAGCTGGAGATATAGATCAGGAGACAACTTCCTCTTTTTCTTCTGAGAAGAGGGAACTTCCTTGGGTATATGCTGGTCAAACTCCATTTCCAATGTTGCAAAATTCTTTTCCTTAGCTTTTTTCCTGAAAGTACTAGCATGCCATCTATTACTATGGAGTTGCGTCTCCGGAATCCCTGAAATGGATAAGTGGGGAGATGCTGACAAGCTCATCTCTTTCGACCTCAAGACCTCCTGCGAGTTACTAGGAAAAAAGTCAGAAAGAAGTATGACTACTTTATAGAATTTGCCTACTTATCATAAAAGATGGTCCTCTACCTCCATATTCACATTGAGTTTGGGTTGGGTTCAAGCTCATACTTTACAGCCTGGAAAACTCAAAAAGCCTGACTAAGTTGCTTGCTTTGCATAGTTGGTACTTTGTAGCGCCCCAAAACCGGGTCTGCCCTATCACGGCACCAACCCATTCCTGAGACCTACGTATGGGCCCAAAAGAACCTAATAAACACAATTAACCTGGGCAATTACAAAGTAATCATTAGAGTGCATAAGCTAAAGAAGCATGGAATAAAAATTTCCATATAAAAAAACATCTGTATAATAACTCCAAAAGATGAGATGTCTATCTACACAAAATACAACTAAGGCAACTAACTGCACACAAGTTTCTTCCCAAATATACAAACATATACGAAAGATATTTCCCAAAATTATAAGTCCAAAAAGGAATATTTACATCCCATTTACAATTCCGCAAAAACAAAATATAACACCACAAGAGAATCCTACGGTGGGTAGTAGTAGTAATCGTCGGGCCTATAATCTGGATCTCCCTCAATCTTTGCCCTAGTACGTAGCTCACCAAGAGGATCTAAAAACAAATCCGGTAAAACAAAACACGTGTGAGACTTAAAGTTCCAGTAAGCATCAAATATGCATGTATAGAAACAGTTTATGCAGTTTTATAACATCATGATAACATTTACAATATAAGGTATCAAATGTAAACCAAAACATCTCAATCAGATATAAAGTGTAATTCCAAGTCAAATATCTCAATCGGGTAACACATGAAATCAAATCGACAAATACAATCAAATGCTGCAAGCATGTCTTGTTAGGACTCGTGGGTTGGAGTGTCTCTAAATTGGATTAATGACCACTATCCATTTGCCACCTACACGACTTATAGAGAGAAGCCTAGCTAGGGACATCTTAGCAAGCAGAACACCTACGTATGGGCTGGCAAGTGACAACCAAACCAATAATCAAGGCCAAATGGAATACCCAATCCACTGCCGAATCAAACCAGATGAATTACAAGAACATTCCACCGATACCCCACGGTGGGTGGTTGCCGCAGCACCTCTATACCCCAAGAGGGCCTCACTGATACCCCACAATGGAAAGCTATATGGACAAGGAAATTAACGCTAACAAACCAACTCCAGCACACTGACTAGACTCACTGTGGATCCACACTAAGAACAATGTCCAATTAGACGACTCACAAATCAAACCAAACCATTCAAATCCATGAGTAAAACCAGTGTTTAAACCAAAGCCAAGTGGAATTCTCCATCCACTATCAACTCAATCGAGACCAAGTGGAATTCCCCATCCACCGCCAATAAAACCATAGGCTATGAGCCTTGTCAAATCATATAAGAGTTTTTCAATCTCGTTTTCATAAATCCAAATCAAGTGAAACGAACACCATGAAATACTCATAATACATTGTGGAATAATCTTAGGATTCCCAAATAAGTCACCATACCAAAATCAATAGATTCGGAGACAAAAAGTTTTGGACCTAAAAATTTGGAGTATATAATTTTTCTAGACAAATCCACGAGGCGTTTCGGGTTCAACTTCTGGTTGTAATCTAATGAAAGGTAAACAACTTTTCTGGAATTTTATGGGCTTCTGAATCACTCATTTGAGTATTAAATTCAAAAAGTGGTCCTTGATGAAAATTGGGAAAACTGGAAAATTAGGCGTGAACTGGAAAGTTGACTTTTTATTGGTTGGGAATTGGGCCTTGGGAGTATTTTTAGTGGTTCCAAATAGGGGGTAAAACCTTATTTATATGTAAAGACTTAAGTAAATGGAGCAATAAATACACAGGACATTCGCGCGTTAAGGCTTGCGATTAGTTGCCCAAACTAATCCTAATTTGCGATTAGGATGACAAAGACTGGTTTTTGGGGGTTTTGGTTCAGGATTAATCGCCACCTCGGGTTTTCAAATATTTTTGACTATTTTCAACACAAAATTCATATAAATCATTCATAACCTTTCCAACACCAAATGGGATGAATATAAATCATCCAAACACACTTAAAAACACTTTCCAAAACAAGAATCCATCCCAAATCCTCATGAACACAAATCCAACATATGAAACTTCATTCAAAACACAAAACTCAAACCCAAATCTGAAATATGATCAATATAGGTTGCAAACCCATAGCAAATCAATAGAAAACTAAACATGAGTGTTATACCACCAAAACCTATGAGTTTTAGAAGCAAATACCAACATGCAAGATCATTTCTTCAAATAAATCAAACCTTAGAGAGAGAATAAGAATTTTTGCAATACATTTTGTTTTGAAGGGTTTGCTACTTACTTGTTTAATAGAGAAGCACACATTCTCATCAAGCTTTTATCTCTTTCTTCTTCTTGAAGCTTTCAAGCAAGCTCTCGCTCTTCTTCTTATTTTATATGTCCAAGACAAGGAAAAGGGGTTCAAAACACTTGATATTTTAGTTATGACACCCTTTTATATGCTCAACTTTTAGTCTTTCAAATCTGCCCCTAAACAAAGCTTTTATTCAACTAAAACCCTAGAGGGTACCTTAGTGTTAAGTGGGGGGGGGGGGGGGGGGGGGTACCTGTAGACACCCCAAATTGCACTAAAAATGAGAAAATAATTGAAAATATTAATTGGGATTTGAAACAGGTAAAAAAAGTGTAAAATCTGGCCAAACTGGTCATGACCGTATTTTGTTTACGGACTGGTCATACCTGCAGTTGATATACGGTCACGGCGTGCCCGTATTAATAATACGGGCAGGGCGCGACTGTAATATATATAAGGGCACGGGGGTCTTTGTGCGAATTTTACTTTTTTTATTTTTGAGCCTTATCTGCACCCAAATATCTCTCTTGGATAAGCGAATTCTCTTATTTATCTGTTCGAATTATCTCATTTATCCTTGTGGATAAAGGATTGGCATGATCTTGTGTTTAACTCAAACTGAAACTCTATCTTGCCAAACCTTGGACCAACCATACCCCTGTGTTTGCCTATAAATAGAGGGCCTTTCCTCAAGCAAAGGGCCACGAAATTTTGAAGAATCAAAAGCTCCAAGAGAAGGAAAGGAATCCCTGCTGCTCTGCCTGCTCAATCCAGGTAAGTCCCCTATCCCTTGTTATTTTCTGTCTTCAATTCTAGATGTAATAGGATCATCTCTATTGCTGTAGAATAAGGCCATATCTGTTTTTGTATTCCTAAACTTGTCTCTAAGTACCTCAAGGGTCTCTCTAGCCGTAAAACGTGAAGAGAGAACTAGGGGAAAGGGGAACAGGTGGATCCCTAGAATAGAACCCCATATCTGTTTTTTTCTTTTTCTTTTAGAATAAAGCTTGTGATTGTGTTTGTATAACCAAACCTATCTCTAAGTACCTCAAGAGTCTCTCTAGCCGTAAAACGTGAAGAGAGAACTAGGGGAAAAAAGAACAGGTGGATCTGTAGGGTAGACCCCCATGTGCTCTAATTTGTGAGATGTGGCTATTTTGAATATCCTGATCATGTTTTAATGCTTTTTATGATATATCTGAATGAATAACATGAATCTATGATGTTTATAGCATGAGATCCCCACTTTTTGCCAAAATTTGGATTTTTGCCACTTTTGCACTTACAGCACTGTTTTTGCGATTTTTGTGATTTTAGGCTAGGATCTTGGATTTATCATGATCAATATGATAGATCTGAATCCAGAAGCCTGAAAGTGAATTCTAGGGTTTCATGATGTTGTTTTTAAATTGTTTTTCATTATTGAGATAAGACCCTACGGTCTAAATTATCCCCTTTTGGTGTTCTTCATCAACGTGGGTATTTTTGGTTTTTATTTTCTGATTTAATGTGAAATTTGAGCTTTATCTATGTCCTGGACTATTCAAGTTCAATTTTGAAATATTTTATAAAAATCATATTTTTCTAGATTTCTAGAATTTGACTTGAAGCCAGATTTTTGGATATTTCACTTTAAATTGATTTTATTCGATTTTATCTCAAATTTGTTTTGATCATGAAACCCTAGGAATGGTATGATCATGTTTGATAGTTCTGGATCAATCAGACTATTCATATGAAAAAACCATATATTTTTGCTTTTTTTTGTGATTTTTCCTGATTTTTATAGCAAGCCTTTTTTCTTTGAAAAACATGAACAATGCCTGGCAACCACCTTGTGTGGATGAATAGGGGTGCCTAACACCTTCCCCTGTTCATAACCTAATCCCCTTACCCATCTCTGGTTGTTTTTAAAGGAGGGTTATTTTTACCCTAAAATTTGCCTTTTGTGCTTATTTAATATTTTGGTGTCCATTCACACCTAAATTGAATGGTGGCGACTCTTTGTTTTATTTAATCCCGTGTGATGATTGAGGAAATCATTAAATTGATTTTTTTTCCCATGTCTCACAGTACCTTAGTGTTATTTGAGGGGATACCTTAGTGTTTCAAGGGCTTTACCTTAGTTATTTTAAAGGGTATACTTTAGGGATGCTTGGGGGGTACCTCAGTTATACAAGGGGGTACCTTAGTTCTATAAGGAGATGTACCTTAGATGAAACAAGAGGGTACCTTAGTTATGTAAGGGGGTACTTTAGTTAAACAAAGGGGGTATCTTAGCTATAGAAAGGGGGTGTACTTAGGTAAAATAAGGGGTACCTTAGGCAAACACATGGGAGTACTTTAGACAAATCAAGGGGGTACTTTAGGTAAAGTAAGGGGATACCTTAGACATACAAGTGGGGTACCTTAGGTATAATTGGGGGGTACTTTAAGTATACATGTGGGTATCTTAGGTATAATGTTGGGTACTTTAGGTACGCTTAAACTAATTGGAGGGTATCTTAGTCAATTGAAATTGAGAAATAACACTAACTAAACTTTAATAACTTTCAATAAAGATCAATTTGATTTCCCCTAAATCCTTAAGCATGATCTACATCCACCTCACCTTCACAACACAAATACTTAATTAGTCTAATAATCACACTTTAGATAATTAAACTTAATAATTAAGGTATAATTGTAAAACCCCGTTTATTTCTAGGTTTTTATAAAAAGGAACATTTTTAACATTTATTATCAACAATAAACATCTACTAATAAGGTGTGGATGTAGGGGTTTGGTGTGGACGCTCGCACCATATCAAAAATGCAAGGATTCGTCGAGCAGTCCAAGCGTATTTCGGAAGGTATAAATAGTTTAAGAATTAGGTTTTTTTTTGTTTTGCCCTGAATACGCGTATGGTATGTTGAGAAGGTTGCGGCTGCAGTTTTTCATTTAGGGCTCTTCGAGAAGAGTAGGAGAAGTGCTGTGGGAGAGTCGTGATGTTGGGGAAAACTTACTGCCTGTAAGTTTAGCTGAACTTCAAGAAGTTCGGAAGAGCTTCTTCCCTCGCGAGCAGAACCTCTGTTCGACTAGAGCAAGCCGACGGCCGATCGGGTTTGGGGTTTTCTGGGTTTCTCGTTTCCAGGACTTGGGAGCATCGAAAGGTGAGTGGCACTGTTTTACAACCGAGTTTTCGGGTTTATTCGTGTATTTGGTTGAATGAATGCATTGTTTATGATTGAAGTATTCTCGGTGTTTTCTGGGCAAAAACAGTTACGGAGGGTTTTGTACAGTGGAATTGGGGATAATTGGAAATCATGTTAGATTAAATCCAAAATAGGTTTGAATGTGTCTTGGGAGTATTGGGAGACTAGATAAATAGTTACAGACCGGAAAAATTCAGCCAGAGTTGGAGTTCTGGGATTAACAGAGAACTGAAAATCGCAGTGGGTCACCGCCCACTTGGCGCCCACTTCGGGAAGTAGGCGCTCAAAAAGTTTGACCCAGCGCCGAGCTAGCGCCCACTCAGCGCTCAGCTCGCGCCCACTTAAAGTTCTCGCGCCCTTCTCGCGCCCATTTGGCGCCGAGCTCGCGCCCACTCATCCACGAGTGAGCGCTAACCTTATTTTTATGAATCCAGCACCGCTGACTTGGCGCCCACTTCAGGAAGTGAGCGCCCAGTTCGTTTTCTTGCCGAATCCCATAATTTAGTAAAACAAAGGGGTTTTGGATGCTAGAGGGTCTTCGACCACTTACCAAAATATTTGTTTACCACATTAGAGATAAAAATTCGTTTATGAGAACATTGAAGATAGATCCTAGGTTTCGTAAAGGCTTATGAAGTAGATGTTGGGAAATAATTCGAGGATGTTCGGGATATCAAAACACTGGGGCTTTATGTTAGTTCTCTTGAATTGTACACTGCTCGGTACTTGATTAGATTTATTAAACCCTGTTTCGATGGCAAGTTTTGAATTGAATTGCAAAGATTATTTACTTGATTTCTTGTGATTTGATGTTCTGGTTGGAACACTGGTGTGAGTTGATGTTCTGGTTGGAACGCTTGTGTGAGTTGATGTTTTGGTTGGAACGCTTGTGTGAGTTAATGTTCTGGTTGGAACAACGGGTGATGTGTACTAAATGCAAAATTTTAAACGGTTATTTATCGGTTTGGGTTTAGCTTCCCATGGATCCTTGTTAAGCTTAGTAATGTGATGGTATGTGTTTATTGGTGTAATTGCATGGGCTTGTGTGTTGCCACGACCAGTGTAGAGCAGCCAGATACCCTGAGTAGGCCTGGTTGTCAGTGCCGATACCCGGAGTAGGCCGGCATTGGATGACGATACCCTGAGTAGGCCGTCATTTCAGAGTGTCCGATACCCTGAGTAGGCCGGAACTGTGTACATGGAGGTGTGGATTGTCTACTTGGCATGTAAATTAATCAATGTAACCATATGCATGACATTGACCTGGTTTGAGTTGTTATCGAAATTACGTTGTTATTATCGTTGGTTATTTGTCGAAGCATGTCTTATAATTGTGTTAACTATTTCTGCATGCATGTGTCACTCGCTGAGATATTCGTATCTCATTCTCTCGTTGTTGTTTTGTTTTTCAGATATTCGTAGTGAGGTGCCTACGGGGGTAGATCCGGCTGATACATATAGGGAGGAGGATTATTACTACCGACCTTAGTCAAGCAGGTGGTTTGGTCTTAAACTGTTAAGTTGAATTTTGAGGATTGTAATAAGATAGTAAACTTGGGACCATTTGATGTATTTGATGATTTCATAACTTGCCTGGATAGGAATTTTGAATTGTGCACTCTGATGTGATATAAAATGTGGGTGATTATCCAGCGATCACCATTATTGAGATCCTTAACTAACCCCTAGGAGACGTGTTATATCTTTAATGAAGAACACGGATCCGGGGCGTTACAATAATCTGGGTCGGGGTTTTACATACTTGCTAGACAAAGATTAAAAGACTAAAAAGTAGAAGTTAAATCAAAAGACAAACTCATCTATAGTGTCAATTGATAAAGTTCATTTAAGTCTAACTAGCATGATGCATGTGCGTGCAGCACTGCATGTGTGTAAGAAGGAAGGGAGACAGGGAGAATGTGGGAGAGGACAGTTTTTAAAACGGATTGTAAGTTTTGACCATTGTACCCTTAATTAATAAATCTTTTCAATAGGCGTGTAAGGGTTATTTTGGAAAGTTGCACATTTTGTTTGGCATGCTTTCCAAGGGGCCTATTCCCATTATATATAGTATAGATTTGATGTGAACTTGTAAGAGGCATGCTACTAAATTTTTTGAATCAAACTTCTAGACACAATATTGACCTAAATTGAAATTAGCTCACAAAAATTTGGAGGTTTTATGAGATCAAATTATTAATTGACTGCATACATGTTGGATTTTCAACCTATCTTATATGTCCAATAACTTCCTAAAAACAATAGGGGCACTTAAGTATAATTCTTTTTGTTATTATAATATCTAATCTTGAGAAGTACATAAACAAAGAATTTCTCTTGAAGGTAAGGGTTTCATTTGAGCTCCACATCCCATCACCACTCTACATTTGGGTCTAGATTCTTCTACTCTAAGCAAAAAGGAGTAGATATTAATGCTTAACCTTACCCTCTCCATTGAGTGTCTTTTGAAGTTTTTTGTTGTTCACCATTCATCAACTATCACTGAAGGTCCATTTCTAATTTACGTGCCATGGTTAAATGATTAGATATTATAGTGTGTTTTATCTTATCAATAGTTCTTATATATGGTTGCCCCTGTTTATTCAACCAAAATATAATTTGTATCTAAATAGATCATATCTTGTTCACCTTGCAAATTTAACATTCTCTTTCTAATTGCATGTTGGGCATTTAATTTGTGTCAGCACAAAACCAAAATAAATTTTGTCTACAAAGATATCACATCTTGTTGAACTTGCAAATTCAACATTCTCTTCCTAATTACATTTTGGTCATTTAATTTGGGCAATGCCCAAACCCAACCTAAATCCAATAAATAGTTTTGGGGCTAGGTTTAGGCCCAAGGAGTTCGGGTTTAGGGTGGGCCAAGGTGAGTTTGGGCCAACTAATTATTCATTGGGCTGAGCCTGAACTCAATAAAGTCGAGGCTGACTCGCCCTATCTACAGCTCTACAACCAAGCAAGAGCAAAAGGTGCATGCAGCCATTCATCATCTGCTATAACTAGGGCTATCAATAGGTCAGATCATGACTTGTTTCCCGCCCATTTCCGATTATATTGGATTTTTTACTGATTAAATATCCGTTGTGTCAAATTCGGATATGAAAATAGGGTCCGTTTATAATTGGATTCAGATAAAGGTCACATCTGCCCAATTAAGATTTGAATCTGATTAAATTAAATACATGTTTGTGATTTATTCAAATGTTTAAGGAGATTAAGTAATTTTAATATTCTTCTTTTAAAATGTAACCCTAAGATATATATTTTAAAATAATTTGAAGTGTTATTGTGTATAATTATATGGGAAAAGTACATAGACCCCTTGAGGTTTGGCGCATGGATACTTGGATCCCCTTAATTTTAAAAGTAACCATTAATATCCCTTGAGTTTCCAAAAAGTCCACAAACAACCCCTCACGTTAACTTCCACAAGACGGCGTTAGGTTATTTATATTAAATGGCAAAAATGCCCTTTATTGTTGAGAGGAAAGCGCTGGGCTTTTCTTTTTCATTCACTCAACGAAAAGGAAACTGGATTTTTTCACCAATCTCGATCTCACTGATGTTGTGTAACTCTGATAATCTGAAATTGAACTCTTTCCGAGATTGTCACTTGTCTATGAATTGGTGAAATCATCAACCTACCTCACGACTCTGAACCCGTGCTCAGTGATCCAATCGTCTCCTCAGCCATTACCTAATTTTACATTTTCTCCTGTTTATCCTTGGTTTTTCTCGTATATTTGGGTTTTTTTTTTGTGTCAAAGCCTCCTAGGGATTAAGCAAGCTACTTCCATGTGCAGATTTTTGTGAATACGAGGCTAGAGAAGAGCCCATGTTCCTTTGGTTCGCTTTGACGATCTCTTCGTATGAGGTTGTTTGACTCTCTGCGAATCGATGAAGGACTGAAAGTTTCTTTGATCATTGTTATCGGTGCAATGAAGTCGGAAACTCGGATTCGTTCTTGGAAAATATTAGACAAATGGCGGCAGATGGAGTTCTTAAGACCTTAAGGTGTTCGATCTTCATGTTTATTTGGTGCCGTTGGGGTTATTTATCTGCTTTTCCTTTTTCGAATTGGGATGCTGTTGGTCTTTTCATTCTTCAATGGTGATATTTACAAATTGATGAGTGAATTATTCTGGTGAGATTTTGATCAAAATTTGAAATTCAGCTTGTTTGAGTGGATTATTGTGCTTCTCAGACACACTAATGTCTTTGGAAATCTCCATGTAATTTGATGTTCAGCATGTGGGTTTTATTTTTTCGGAAAAAATTGTAAAGGTTGTTTGTACCTTCAGAATTTTTGGAAAATTTTCTAAATTGCTCACATAAGTTTGTTTATATCTTCTGTTTAAAATCTATCTCTATGTTAAATCCTCTGTTTTCTTCTAACATGTTTCCTTCTTTTGAGTGAAGATGAAAAACCAGCCCTTTCCTCTTAATAAAGAAGGGCAATTTGACCATTGCAGATTCATAATCTTAACTGCGTCTTGTGGAAGTTAACGGCAGGGGTGTACGTGGACCTTTTTGGAAACTCAAGGGATGTTAATGGTTACTTTTAAAACTGAGGGGGTCCAAGTGTTCATGCGTTAAATCTCGGGGGTGTAAGTGTGGAGCTGCTCCACACTCCATATTGATTGGAGGCAGGTCGAAGGTATCGCTCAATCTGGCTGGTCTTCACAAGAAAGGAAGGGAAATGAAAGGGAAAGAAGGGAATCATAGAAATGGGGTGACGAGTACAAGGATCTTCGTGGGAGGATTAGGGCATAGCGTAACAGCTGATGATCTTCTCAAGACCTTCTCTTCTCTGGGGACGGTGGAAGGAGTCGACTTTATTAGGAATAATGGACGCAGCTTTGCTTACATCGACTTCCTGCCCTCCTCTGATAAATCGCTCCCCAAGCTCTTCAGCACGGTCAGTTACACATCCCTCTCTCTTCTCGTATAACTGGTTTCTTTATAAATTCCAAATCGCAATCCTGGACGGATGAAGTCATCATCACTTAGTTCTTGTTGCACTCGGAATCCTTTCACTCAAAATGACTTCTGGACATCCCAAATCAACCTGATGCGATTGAGTTGAGAGAAGAGAATCGTTAAATAAATAAAGTCCACCCATCGAGGAATGACTCCTCATCTGGGTTTCGCTATCGAAAATAATGAAAATGCTGAATTGCGTTCTCATAATCCCTCTGTATTAGTGCATTACGTTTCCTTATATTTTGGCGGAGCGGACATAAAATAATTCACTCACACACAATCAGGTGTACTCCAGGTTTTGCGTTCTCACTTTTCCTTATGGCTTATTGCTTCCGCAGTTTTTATTTAATTAATATCTTGCTTTGATAGAATTTAATTTTGCCTAATCGCCATTTTATTTTAAATTGAATTACTCCTCTATGATTTAAATTGGTTGATGTCGTATAGGATTATGTCTTGCTTAATTCTCACGTGAGGTGGGAATTGCAAATCGATCTTCAAATCCGAGGTTCATTCTAATTTTATTATATTGGATTTGGTGACCCTAGAGTTTCCTGAAATCCAAAATGGCTTTGTTCACATACTCTTTGATCAAATTTGGAGGGTCAATGATGATTCCTTCTTCGACTGGTTCAATTTGAATGAATATTTTTAGCCTTATATAGCTTCTAAATTGGTTAGAATTTGTCTGGCTGAATTTTGATCTGATAATGTCACTGCAGTTTATGGTTTTCAATAGGTTCCAATGGTAGAACAGGATTCATGTTACCAATTTCAACTAGTTGGGATAAGGCCTTACTAATGTCGTCATCATGGAAGTTGACTAATGTGAATGGGTGAACTTCAGTTTGAAGCCAGTGGAAGTGGTTTTGATCAACTTTGCTAGTGTTATTACCTTTAGAGAAACCGGCAAAAAAGCTGAATGCTCATACAAACAATTGACTTGAGTATCAAACCTAGTGAAAGTTATTACTTTTACTCCTAAGGATGAGGAAGAACTCTTCAATAGGCCTGATTTGCTGATATTTGGTTGGATTTGATACCTTGAATGGGCAGCAGAAAATGAGAAATAGATTTAGAAACAAAAGAGAAGTTATAATTTTAGGCACCCATTATTGAAGCTGTTAACTTGATTTTGGCAATAGCTTAGATTATAGTGCTATTAAATATGTTTGTAATTTTATTAAGCCTATGGGGTTAGTCGGCAAAATAGATGTGTTTAGAATCTCTTGTGAAATCTTGGCTTCTTAAATGAAGGGCTGAGATTTATTTTGGAGTAGGATTTAGAAGGCTACCAAATAAATCTCGAACCTTCAAAGCTTGCATGATCCTTCATCTAATGATCCATGCAGTGCATTCTTTCTGTGGGCATGATTACCAAAGGACTTCCATTTCACTTTGGGTTATATTTTCTTAAACAATTGCACCAGATTCACTTCCAAAAAATTAACAAAAATTAACTCTAAAGGAACTGTATTACCTCAGGATTTAATCACAGATGAGTTTCTATTTGGGTTACCTCCAATGTGAGACATTCAATATCATACTGATTTAATTTTGGGAGCTATTAACCGAACTGGGCAGCTTACAGAATGAATCCAGCTGAGCATGAAGAAATTTGGGAAGAAATGAATGAACTACTAGCAAAAGTATTGGTATGTGAAATTATGAGTCCTTGTACCATAACAGCTTTCCTCACCCGAAAAGGAATGACATGCAGTGGATGTTCATCAATAGCTGTGGCATTGAGAAGATAACCATGAAATACTGGTTTTCAATTCCACTTGATGATATGCTTGATTATTTTTCTGGCGTTTGAACCCTTCTGAAAAGTTTCATAAGGACTGGATGTCATAAAATTTGTATTCAGCCAGGGGATGTGTGAAAACCTGCAATCAATATATTAAGAACAGTTTGTACGAATGGTTAGCAAGGTTTTAATTTTCATATGAAGCCAATACTAATCAGCTGGTAATCTATGAATTTGCTCTATTTTTCAATGGTTTTGTCTGAAATACAATAACTATTGATCAATACATATCTGTCCTGGAGGGTACAAGACCTGATCGGAAACTAGAACCTTAAATATTGTTGGTTGGTGATGCCTGCCCCTTGTACATTTGTGCAAATTGTGGACCAGGTAAACATTTCTTTTTTTTCTTTTTTTATCGGTAATACAAAAGGATTATATGAAGATAGAAGGGATTACATGTACACCAAAAGTGTACAGGAAATAAAGGAAACTAATTCCTACAGTTCCTGAAAATTTTCAGATACTAGAACATCCTGAATGTCCAGCCCTTTACAAGAGATGCTAGATGATGCCCAAAAGAGGATACACTTGAGAATTGCATGAAATAAAGTCTTTAGAGATCTAGATCTATCATTGAAAATTCTGTTATTCCTTTCTCTCCACAGTGTCCATAGAATAGCAGCTGGTGTTACTCTCCACATCACTTGGATACGTGTGGTTCCTGAACTCTTGCCCCAAGAAATAAGGACCTGATCTAACTCCTTAGGTTGTACCCATGAAACTCCAAATCTCTTCAAAAGAGCAGTCCACATTTCGTGAGCCACCAAACAATGGATTAGTAAACGGTTCACAGATTCCGTGTATGACTTACAAAGTTCACATCTACTCGGTAATTGCCAGCCTCTCTTCTTAAGGTTATCTGAAGTAAACTTTTCTTTGTAATCAGTTTCGATATTTTGATCTGTGGTTGAAACAATAAGGAATGTCAACTTGAAGAAATGCGCATTCTTGCAATACCAGTTGTTTCTCTTGGTTTGATTGTGGCTGAAAAATGAGTTAAGCTAATACTAATAAAATAAAGGGGCAAAGAAAAGAAAGCAACCATTTGGGACTGGCTAACAGTGGCAAACATTAGTGGGGCATGAAATTTCCATGGGCTTGGTACCTTCTATAGGCAATTCATCAGAACTTTCAGCACTTTATGGCATTAATATCTGAATTCATAAAGAAGGGACTTTGTGTGGATGAATTCATTAAGGTTTTAGTTGTTTAAATGACAAATGACTGAAACACTAGTGTGCTTTGTCCAATTTCCACAGGGTATTTGAAGTGGATTGGAATGCATCATATGATAGCTAGGAGCACAGCCCAGAAGTGTGCTCTATTGATTTCTAATGGCACCTTGAAGTGTTAGACCTAGAGTTTTATGCCGTGGTGCAGGCTGTCAGGTATTGGACAAACTACTTAGTTCATCAAAAATTGTTGTTGAACTTTGATCATGAAGTTCTAAAAGACTTGAATAGTCAAATGTAACCAAGTTATACTTTGCAGGAGTTTATAGGTATGCTTAAGCGTAAATCTCGGGTTCAGAACAGGGTAGTTAATGCATTCTATCGATCTTACATTGTTATGCACATTATACATTGAAGTGGTGGGTCTCGATGTGCTAAAGGAATTATACAATATGGATATATTCTTCTAAAAATTTGGGGAGATATTTTAAGATCATGGAGGTGTTTCACATTCTGATTTATTATCCAAGATGGATGTTTAATCTGTGGCACCTGTATGTTTACTCATGAAGGATTTATGTGAAAAAAGATTTAAGTAATTGCAAAGTAGAGGACTGGGTGGACACTTTGGACGTGACAAGTCATTTCCTTTGTTGAAGACAAATATCTTGGCTATGGCTACGACATGATGTGGATCTGTTTCTGAAAACTTGAGGGATGTGCGAATTTGCTAATTTCAGGCCCAAAACACTGGCCTGTATAAACCTTTCCCAGTACAATCCAAACATGGCTACATGTTAGCATGGATAATGGGGCTTCCCCAAAACCCTTGAAGTAATGATCTTGTCATAGTTGTCATTGACAAATTTTTTTTTAAATGGCACATTTTATTCACTGCGAAAAGATTTTAGATGCTACTTTGTTGCTGATTTATTCTTCAACCAAGTTGTTTGTTTGCATGGAGTGCCCCTATAATTTTATCTAACCATGATGTTACATTTATCAGTCACTTCTGGTGGACTTTATGGAGGGTGATGGGTACCGATTCCCTAACTATTGTATGTGACATCCCCAAAACTGATGGACAAATTATAGTGGTTTATCAGAGCTTGGGGAATTTACTGAGGTGTGTGGTTGCATGATATGCACTGTTACGATTATATATTGGCCTATGCAGAAATTTCCCTATAATTAAGTCATTTGATCTATTGAAGAATGCCTCTCGAAGCTGCCTAAGGTTGAGCTCCATGTTGAATGTTTTCTTGATCTCATTCTGTTGTCTCTGTGAGAAATGTCTAATGATGCAGAAGCATATGCTGAGCATTTTCATTGACTATATGTTGAAATCATGAGGGCAGTTGAAAAAAGTGATGCTTGTTACAAGTGGAGATATCCATGGTAGACAAAGGAATCTCCTGAAGGTGATATGGTGATAGTTGCCTATGAAAAGAACTGGTTCACATTGGTCTTATCATAGAATAGAGCAGAGAAAATTGGAACTTTTAAGAAGCTTGGGAAAAATATGCCTCTTGAAGCTGCCACCAGATTTCAACATCATCTAATATCTTTGTGCTTCTGTTATTTATGTGTATGTTGGACATGAGGAGGAAATATAGATCCAGACTCAGGGAGAAAATGTGATGAAACAATTCCCACCAATGTATTCATCTGAGAGGTGCAACGTGCAAACTCCTTATGAAGGAGAGTTCACTGGGTTTTTGGTTAAGTGGGGGTGAAAACTAGCTTCTCAGGACTCTCAAATCACTGCTGAAAACTATATTTCAATAAAATCTGTGACCTATATACAACCCTTAATTTGATCTATTTGAGCTCTTCTCGAAAACATTAATGCATCACAGTTTCTGCTCTGAAAGGCTGAGCTAGAACTCTTTGGCTGGGATAATTTGCTGGATTTTGATTGGATTAAAGAAGAAACCAAAAGAAGAAGTTAAGAGTTTATAGTTGCACTAGTGCAGATGTTGACTTTGTTTTCATAAATAGCTCAGATTATAGTGTTACTTGGTAAATTTATTATTTTCTTTAAATCTATGAGTTATTTTGGGATTATGTTTTTGTTTTAGAATCTGCTATAAGATCTCTGCATCTCAGATGAAGGCTGAGATTTATTTTGGGGTAGGATTTAGTTATAATGGTGTTAGATAAGCCAAACTATATCTTCGAGGACATGGTCTAATTTACAGGATATTCTAGTTCTGTTCTTTGAGCCGATCCTGGAGTTGCTGTTCTCACTCCAGTTTCTTTGAATTATTGTGACTTGTGAGGATTTCTTTTCAAGTTATTATTCTTTAATTATTTCTTTTGGAAAAGTTTTTTTCTTTTAATAAAAAATAATTAAAAACCAAAAACTTTTCAAATTGTTTTTTCTGATGTTGGAAACAGTTGAAGAGAAAACCAATGTGTTTGGTACGTCTAATGACCATGATTTAAAAAGTGCTTGTAATGATGGTAGCAGTGGTGGTGGTAATAGAAGCCTAAAGTAATTAGATTAATCAAATATGAAATTACAAAACTGCTACGAAAAACAATTTTTCTCTTTTTAAAATCTGAGATTTTTGGTTTCTAAAAAACATAACCATTTTTGGCATTTTTTTAAATCAATTTGAAAGCTGTCCTTGCCAGTTGTCAGAACAGCAAAACTGTTTTTAAAACATTATCAGACAGACTCTAAATGACCACCTGAAAACATGTTGAAGTAACAATGGGGCATATGAAGTGTTCAGTGAGTAATACCATTCCTGCTATATTCAGAAAAAACTTGGCAGATGCTGTCATATTGAGTAACTTTTTAATTTAAATTTGCTAGATAATTTTTTTTAGGTACATGAAAACTCTGGAGAGGTATTCTTGTATTTTTTTTTTTTTTTTTTGACATAGATGTTTTAATGTGCAACAACACAGTACAATGGATGCATATGGAAAGGTGGGAAGCTGAAGCTTGAGAAGGCTAAAGAGCATTATCTTGTTCGCTTGAGACGGGAGTGGGCAGAAGATGCTGAACTTGCAAGTCAACCATCTAATAACAACTTTAATGCTGGAAAAAGCACGGAATCTTCTAGACAACCGGAAAAAGTTCCAACCTCAGATAAGATGCAACTTCGAATTTTCTTTCCCAGATTAAAAAAGGTAAGATTCAACATTTGTATGGAGACTTTTTGTTTTTGGGAGGGAGGGAAGAGGAAGAAGAAGGGGGGAGGAGAGGATGGTATGAATTGGGGATAGTTTGAGAGGTTTTCAACAAAAAATAACACTGGAATAATGTGAATTTTGTGAACTTTTCCCTTTTTCCTATCATATATGGTTTTTAACTAGTTGAATGGATGGGTGGGGATAGATGATGTTATTTATGACCCTTAAATGGGTTTCAACACTTAAGTACTTGACTCAAAATTTTGAAGCGACTAAACTACTAGTGGGGTGCTTCATTTACTTGATGAAAATGTGCACTTTAGCTCTCTTAGTGTCATATTACTATTTCACTTGACTGAGGTTGATTTGCTGAACAAAAGACCATTATTTTAGTAGCACTTGAAAGTGAGGCTTTTAATGCAGGTGAAGTCATTGCCTTACAGTGGAACAGGCAAGCACAAGTACAGTTTTCAACGTATTAATGTTCCTTCTCTCCCAATTCATTTTTGTGACTGTGAGGAGCATTGTGATCCATCTGATACTGTTAGAGGAGAACATGTTTCTACTCCTGAAAGCAGTGGTTGTGGAATGGAGGAGAAAGAGTTGAAATTGATGAATTCAGTGATGAACAAGATCTTTGAGAGAGACTACAATAAGGTGACGGATTGTGGCAAACAGTCACTTACAGAAGGAGACATTTTGAACCAAGTAATTGAGGATGTGCCCATTGATGAGAATGATGCAGAGATGGAGACAGATGCAGATAACCTCATTATCAACATGATGAATGGCAGAAGCAGTGGACTAGATTTTGGGGAAACTCAAGTAATGGAGACAATGTTAGCGGAATATGTATGTTTTTTTATGGTTAATTCTGCAGTTAAATGGTTTTGTACTTTCGGTTTTAGAGTGTATATTTCTCAACTAAAGAGCAATCTTTTTTTTTTTTTCTGTTGCCTCCCATATGCATTAACAGTTATGTGTTTATTTTGTTTCCAGAAACCCAGAATTAGCAAATGCCTAGCTTCTGATGCTCTTACAATTCAGAAGGAGCTCAAAGCTCAGAAAAGGAAAAATACTGTGGCTTCTGATGCTTTGAGCACCTTATCTAAGAAGAGGACGCATTTACTTCTGGCAGATGAGAGTGACAGAGATCAGCATGTGTCTAATAAAGCTGAAACGAGTGGGAGCTCAGAAGCGCATCCTGAAGAGTTGGAGGGACTTGCAGAGTCTCAGCGTACAAAATCAGAAGCTGGTGGGAATCAATCAACCATAAGTCTTTCATGGGGGCAGAAGTCCTCCTGGAGAGATCTTATTGGAGAGACTGGAAACAGTTCTTTCAATATCTCCCATATTTTGCCCGGAACTGATTCGAAGAAACAAGAACAGCCAAACTCTGAAGGTCTGGATGCCACAAACATCAATGATATGGGTCTTAATAATGCTGTAAGGCATTGGTGTATGGATGCCTGTTCCAACGATGTGGAGGGCCTCACAGAATCTCAACCTTGCGAACAAGCAATTGACAGTTGCCATTCAACAAAGGGTCTTTCATGGTTACAAAAGTCATCATGGAGAGAATTGGTTGGTGGCTCAGGCAGCACCTCATTCAGCATCTCACACATTTTGCCTGGAATTTCTTTTACTAAACAAGAGCCAGTACCAAACACCAATGATGCAGCAAACTGCATCGACCAAAATCACCAGAAGAAAGTAAAGCAGGTGGGAGCTGAATCTAGGGGAGACACTCGTAAGCCTCTGGGGGCTGGAGAAGAGGGACTATTCAAAGACGACACCACTGCTTCCAGTGGTCCTCTTATGGACCTGGAGAAGGAAGAGCAAAAATCTGTGGCAGTGGAGGATGAGCAAATTTCGCACAGAGAGAAGTTTCAGATTGTGAAAGATAATGATGATAATAGTAAATATGATATTTATAGAGAGCTACCAGAGAAGAAAAGCCAATGGGCACCAAAGAAATCATTGTCAGTAGAAGATGGAATTGGGGAATTTTGCTCGTTCATGAGAAGTGAGGTTTCGGAGAGGCAATGGATGAAAGCAAAAACAGCTCTAAGTGGATCCCTCAAGAAAAAGAGCAAGGACAAGTAGCTTTGACAGAGTGTTAAATTAGTGTTGTTTGATATAAAATATGGTCAGTTTGGTGTTAAAGTTAATCAGTATTGTTAGAAGGAGAAAGACAAAAGCAATATGAAAATGCACCCTTGTTTTATTAGAAACTTGCTTCTTATTTGGAACTCTATATCCATGAAACAGAGCAAAGCAATTGGCATAGAAACCTATTCTGAAAGCACCGAAATTCCAATTTTATGAGTTTGCGTAAGTGTTTTAAGTACATTCCTACGTAGAAACATAGTGAAGGTTGTAATTATCATTAACAAGGGAACGTGTACTCACCTGGTTTGCTCGACAAGTAGCAGCATGTGGATTGGAGCTTGCGTACACCTGCTGGTTTGTGTTCCTGTGTACTATTTATCATTGAACAGGACTAGGGTCTTATCATTGAAAACATCCCTCTTTTGAATGATTTTTGTCTTTAGAAATATCTTATGACTATTCCTTGTAGAAATATCTTATAAAAAGGTGAGTATAGTATGAACTGGATTTTATGGTCAAAGTGCACCAAAGCTTTCTCAAACACAGAAAGATGAACTTTTGCTGGAATTGGGGAATCAAATGGGTTCCATTACCCAAAAAGTGAGTATAGTATGAACTCAATTATATGGTGACTAACATCCCAAAGATACTGTGGATATTGACCAATCTATAATAAAGATGAAATGTTTACTCATTTAATTTCCATATGAAAAATGAAATAGCTGAAGTATGCCAAGGGTCAAGTTGTAGACTCTTCAGGACCCTTCAGAGACGAGTTTTCTTTGGAGTGCGTTGGGGGTGGCTTATTCCATCTATCTAAAGTTATAATTTAACAAGGATATATTTTCTTTTGAAATAAAGATTAGGTAGAGACAAGGATTAAACATTTGTGATTTTGTTATTTTTTTTTTTCTAATTTAAGTAGGTTAAAGTTTGATTAGAATCAGGAAACGATACCTACAAATAAAAATGGGTGTAATTGTAATGTCGCTAGTTCTTGCACGTTCCTCAAGGCATAAGAGAAAAGGGTATTTTGGTCTACTGTTTTTTTTGATATTTATTAATTATTTTTTATAAATTCCATAAGCATATAACATTAGAATACGAAAGAAAAGATTTGTATTGGTATTGGCATTTGGCATTTGGTGTTTGGTGTGCGAACACACACCCAATCGGAATCTTATTAAAGTGTGTGGGAAGATTCTCTAGTACTAGTCTCGTTGGCTTGTAATTCAGGACAAGAGGAGAGGTTTTAGAAACACATACAGCTGTTGGAACATGTGAGAAGAGTAAAGAAAGAAATTAAAGGGAAGAGAAAAAGGAAAAGGGAAAATTGGTAGAGACATTGGGATCCTGTTGTGGAATAACACTAAACGAGATAACAGAATAACAGTAGAAGGAGAACGAGAACAAGAACAAGACAAAATGATTTACATGGTTCAGCTTGAATGCCTACTTCTACGGAGAAGATGATGAGAAGATTCACTAAAAAAATTGAATGCAAGATACAAAGCCATTCTTCATAGTAGAAACTCCTGTTTTGTCTAACGAACTCAACTTGTAAACCTAGAAACTCCAATTCCATTGTAACTAATACCCCCAAAAATTCGGTTATCTTCTCATCAGGAATGTAACTAATACTCCTGCTTAAGCTAATAATGAAATGATCGTGCAACAATGTATATCAAAGTTCCCAATGTATGGTAACTCGAACTCAGAAGACGATATCCGTTTAATAAACACCTTGAAAACAAAATATACTTATTCAACACGCGCGTACAATAGATAGATACATACTCCACACTTCAAAAAAGATAAAACAGGCAGTAGATGTAGATGTGCTTGTCATTGATGAGAATGATAGATTAGCAAAGAATATATAATAATAGGCAGAGTTAATTTGTTCATGTATGGATGAAGAACTTAATTAATGGGGACGTAGTAGATCAGTGACTTTTTAGGCGAACGGGAAGCCCTTCCTCCGGCATAGGCAATGGATCCACTATTATCTTCTCATCAGGAATCACTTTCTCCCACCTGAACGTCCTCACCACGTTGTGCAGAAAAACCAGTATTGCAAGTCGAGCATACTCCGTCCCCGGGCACATTCGAGGTCCTCCTCCAAAAGGAACCAACGTGCAAGGAGCCGGTCCGTTTCCTTCAAATCTTGATGGATCAAATCTTTCTGGGTTCTTATGCGTCGAGTTTGCATTCCAATATAACTGCAAATTGAATCAATAGAATTCAAGTATCAGCTGGTTTATTTTGCTATTTAAATTAATTAATCGAGTTCAATATATAATAACTTAATTACCTTCCATCCCTTGGGAATGGTGAAGCCAGCATAAGTGAATTCAGTTATGTTTAATACAATATAATAATTTTATATTATGTGTGATATAATATAACATTATATTGTAATATTGTATTATATAATATGTTATATATAATTTGTAGAACCCCAGATTTTGGAAATTAAATTTGAGCTGGATTGTAACATTAGATTGTAAAATCCGATCTCAAAAATCCCAACGTGCGGCCACTAAATGGAATTTGATTGTTATTGATGAAATGACACTTTACCATAGACTTCTTCTATTTTTATTTCCTCCAGCCATCAAATTGGTACGGACCGTGGTTTATTTCTAGAATAAACACGATTAATCAAACCATACAAACTACTTAATGGATTCCATGTGATTCTGCCAAACCTAGCTATTGGACCCACTATTGAGTGATTCCGTTATCATGGACATTTGTATTGTAGAAGATGATTTTGCCAACAACTCATCAAAATGAATTGCACGAGGGGGATTTGGCAAGGCTGCAGATCTCTTTTAGCTTTCTTTTCTTCCTTACTAAACTTGATGCCTCCCCGTCAGTGTTAGATCCAATTTGCTTCCCAGGGTTTTCAGGTGACATGCACAAAGATATTGATCGCAGGAAGTCGTATAGTGAGAGGTGAGGCTGTGAGTTGGACGTCCGTTTGACTTGGGGTAAGGAGAGGGGGTACGGGTGAAAAAGTCAGATAAAATTAGGTTTATGTTTCTTGGATTGGGCTGTTAGGATAAGAAATGAAAAAAACATTATTGGCTCCGTCGTTATTGAAGTTCAATTGTTCTTTGCCCTAGAGATTCATAGGGGTAGTATCACAATTAAAAGACCCATGATGGATAGCATCAGTGGATTGCGCTTTTACCTTTTAGGTCCCGACCTTCGGCTAGACTCAAGGTGATATTTTCGACGCCATTTCGCCAGCACACCGCCCATGCCGTTTCAAATTCTGTGCCGTAATGCTAAGAAATTCCAAGCATTGTAAAAAAGTTTTCAGAAAAATTATCACAAAGCTTAAAAAAAAATTTGTAGCAAAAATAAAGAAGATTTTGTAAGTGGGCCCCACACAATATTTACAAATTAGGTATTTTTTAGGGATGTGGTATTTCTTATACTGGATTATAATTCTTTTCATTTTCATATTTTTTAATAATTAATTATTGTTTGAATGTTTAGACATCTATACTGCATTTAGACAAGTAAACTAACATTATAAGCTTTTATGGCCTTTGTCCTATTATTTTGGTGATTTCAAAATTTTTCGCATTTATATTACATTGTTAATTTAATAATTATGAAACAGCACTTGCACAAATAAGATATCGCATGTAGAGACAATTATTATTATAAGGTATTCTTCCACCGTTAGGTAGGTTTGCTTATCAGGCCAAGCTGACATGGGCACGGCACGGCCCAGCACGCTTAAAGTGTGCCCATGCCCGGCCCGGTCGTGCGTGGGCTGGCATAGCAAGGCCCATGACCCCCTAGCTAGCCGTGTCGTGCCTAGGGGGTGAGCAAATGGCCCAGCAGCGAAGCATGCCGACAGCATGACCCGCATCAATCGAGCCCATTCGGGTTGTGCCCGTGTGCTGGCCCAGCAACAGGCACACGCATGGTCCAAAAAAGGGCTAGCCGTTCCCCACCCCCACCCACCCACAAAGTGAAAATTTTACTTTTTTTTTTAATATAATTTTACCCTCCAACAGCCATAATAGGGGGTATATTTGTAATTGATTGTAAATGACCATTTCTACCCTTCCAATAGCCTTATTTTGAGGGTAGAGGTGGTAAAAAGCCACTTTTGGTTTTCTATAAATAGGTCTAACCCTTCTAACTCCAAACCACACCTCTTCTCATCTCTTCTCTTCTTACTTTCTTAGAGTGTTGTTGAGAGATTTGCCCAATGGTCGACAGACTCGACAAAGTGCTCACATAGGGTCGTCCCTAGGCCGACCATTGCCAAATCTCTTAGTAAGACTCTAAGAACTTTCTTTGGGGGGGGGGGGGGGGGGTGTTTCTTTCTTCATTTTCTTCTTACAAAGTTATCATTTTCTTTTCTTTCTTCATTTTGCCTCTTCACGATTAAACAGGAATTGCAAAAGTGTTACTTGCATCAATTATTGCTTGGACAGTTAAGTAGTAATTGACGCAAGTAACACCTTTGCAACTCCTCGTCTCGACACTGTTCACCAATATATAAGTATTGTTACATTTTAAAGAACTGTTTACGTGCCATTCATGTTCTGCAAAACCCTCTTTAAGTAAAGAAGGTTTTGCAGATCATGTATGCTATTGTAAATGACTTTTTTTTTTTTTTTTTCAAAAACTTTCTTTAATATTTTTTTTTCATTTTTATGTATGGTTCATGGGCCACAACCTGGCACGGCATGGCCCGCCTTCTATCGTGTTGTTGGCAGGCATGGGCTAAACGTGCACGTGCCGTGCTGGGCCGGCCCGGTAAGCACTCCTACCGTGAGGGACCATCACTTGATATTAACGATAAGGCCTAGTGATAGCATGAAAATACATGTTTGAGTTAAATCCGTTTCCATTAATAAGGATTCGTTAGATATTTAATCGGATTTGGATTTTCTAAATAGAATTCGGATCTTGGTGGATCCGGTCTAAGTTTGACCCGTCTACATCCCTCTTACGGGGCGTGCTTTCTCGGTGTCCGTTTGCTAACGCTTTTCAGAAGTATTTCTTTGCTTTTGAAAGCAAAAATGTGATTTTAAAAGCAAAAGCACTGTTTGGATTTGTACACATAAAGCAAGTTACAAGAAGCACTACAGAAATTTTATTGCTTTTCATGAGAAGCACCGAAATGTTGCTTCTCATTTTTTCAATAAAATTGCTTTATTGCTTTCAAATCTCTCTTTTTTTTTTTTGGTAGACAAAACGGAAACTGTATATTTACTCAAAAACGCTGATAGTTCTAACAGAAGTTTCCCCCATGAAATCAGCAAAAATGATGGGGGAAAGGAAAGAAGGTTGCACATCAACCCAGAAACAGGGAAATTCATCAAGGGCGAAGTTGGCTAGAGCGTCAGCAGCTCTATTCGCCTCCCTGAAAATGTGAGAAAAGGAAATGAAATCAAACCAGTAACACAGGGACTTGGCTTCCTCCAGAATGTTAGAGATTGACCATGGGAGGACTGCAATGGCCTCGTTCATGAACTTTATGATTAACGCTGAATCACTTTCCACTTCAACCCTCTTCTCCCTTCTATAAATGGCAAGCTTCATTCCTTCCAGTAAGCCGTGCGCCTCTGCCACCAGAGATGAGGTGATACCCAAATCATGCGCTATTGCCGCTACAAATTGGCCATCGGATCCTCTACAAATAGCTCCACAAGCTGCTCTCCCCACAATTCCATGGGCGGCTCCATCAACATTTATTTTCACATTAGAGCCTTTAGGAAGCGACCAGCGAACAGAAATTTCTTCTTTACTGTGTCTCCTTTGTTCTTTGCTGAAGGTCTTCTCCATTTCCTCCTGCATAGAAAGGAGATGGCATAGACTCAAATGGATATTGGGAATGAGAGATTCGAAAAGTACCTGGTTGTGGGTCAGCCAAACAGTCCAACACAGTAATGCCCATCTAGTTGTCTGATTAGGATATGCAGTATTTTCCTGCAATCTTTGGAACCACCATTGATTGATGCTGTGGTTAACGTCAGTTCTGTCCAAGAAACCTCCATTGGCAGCAAACCAGAGGGCTCTAGTGAAGGAGCACTCCACAAACAGGTGATAGCTAGATTCAGGCTCCATACCACAAAGAACACAATCATGTAATGGAGTGCCAATTCTACTGTGAAGGATATCTGCCGTGGTTAGACCATTATGCATAACTTTCCAAATGAAGAAACGGATCTTCTGGGGACACGGAATTTTCCAAAGGCTCCGCCACAGATTGTTAGTTTCCAGTTGATCCCTGTTAGTCAAAATATTATAAGCAGATGACACTGTGAAATTACCACTCTTACCTGGGCTCCAGATGGGCATGTCCCTCGCCCTTGAATGGCTAGGATGGATGGCCTTGATGTAGTTAACAATGTTTGGTTGCCATATATCCTGGATCAGGCTAAAATCCCACTGGTTTGTGACTGGATTTATCATATCAGCAACAGAGTGGATGAAAGGCAAATTGAGAAGGTTTGGCTCCTTGTTCAACAGCGAGCCAGGTATCCATCTAGTGTCATTAATGGAGATGGACGCTCCGTCACCGACTCTCCACCCCAAGCCCTTGGATATAGTCGCTTTGGTACTGTTAAGATGCTTCTAGACTTGAGAGTGATGGTTCATGGTGGAGCTCTCTAGAAAGCATTTGTTGTGGAAGTACTTGGATTTAAAGAACAAAGTCCAGAATCTCCCATCATCAATAGTGAGATCCCAACCTTTTTTTGCAAGCAAGGCTTCATTGAATTCCTTTAGACTTTTGACATTGAGCCCCCCGGCCCCCCCCCCCCCCCCCCCCCCCCCCCCCCCCCCCCCGCTTCCTTTGGTTTGCAAATTGATTCCCATGCAATTGTGTGCATGGTTCTCTCTTTATCAGGCTTAGCCCACAGAAACGTTCTAGCTTGTTTTTCCATGAGATCAGTTGTCTTTCTGGGGAGCTTCATACATGACATCAAGTGAATAGGCATTCCCATAACGACGAAGTTGATCAAGGTGGTTTTCCCAGCTTGAGATAGTAAATTTCCTTTCCAGGAGGCCATTATCTTCCTCATGCGCTCATTTAATTATGCAAATAAAGCATTAGTAATCCTTCCATTTTGGAGGGGAATACCAAGGTATTTTTGGAATCTTGGCTTGGCCTTTACTCCAAAAATCCTACAGAAATTTCCCCTTTGCCTACCTTTGATAGAAGGACTGAGGATTAATTCAGTTTTGCCCAAGTTCATTTCATGCCCAGCAGATATACAGAAGTCATTAATGATTTTGAGGAAATGCATACCTGTTCTGAGAGAGGCTTTACCAAAAATAAGCAAGTCATCTGCAAACATCAGGTGAGATAACTCCAGGCTTTTCCTGCTTATTTTAATTCCCTTGATTTGGGTTCTACTTTGTGCATCTTGCAAAGCTTTTGATAAAACCTGTTGAGTCAAAATAAACAAGTAGGGGGACAGGGAGTCCCCCTATCTAATACCTCTTTTGGGAATGATGCACCCCACCGGGCTTCCGTTAACCAAGATAGAATAGGTCACAGTGGTGACACATTACATTATGAGAAAAATCCAGTGATTACAGAAGCCTGCAGCTCTTAAGGATTTAAGGATGAAGTCCCATTTTAATCTATCATAGGCCTTTGATAGGTCTACCTTTAAAGCAAAGCACCCAGAGTTACCAGTCTTTTTCCATTTGATATGGTGCATGATTTCTTGGGCCAGGATAATATTATCATGGATTGACCTTTTAGCCAAGAAGGCATTGGTTCGGAGATATGATTTTGTCCATGAGAGGCCTCATACGGGTAACCATGATCCTAGATATTATTTTATAAGAGAAGTTACATAGGCTAATGGGGCGGAAATCAGAAGTTTTTACAGGGATATCAACTTTTGGGATCAGAGCTATGAAAGTGTTGTTGATACCTTTTTCGAGAAATCCGCATCTGAAAAATTCGTGGACCATGTCACAGATTTTTGGACCCACAATCTTCCCAATACTGCAGATAGAACAGACCTTGGTACCCATCCGGGCCAGGACTCCTTGCACAAGCCCATACTTTTAACGGTATGAAGAATTTCCTCATTTGTCACCTGCTGTAGGAGATCCCTATTGTCTTCATTAGAAATGGTATGCTCCAGCTCTATACTTTCCTGGGAAAAAAGGTCAGTAGCCTGATCCTGGAAGATATTGGTGAAGTAATCAATGAAACTAAGCTCAATACTTTCCTGGTCACTATGAAGAACATTGTTACCATCCTTAATATGGGTGATTCTGTTTCTTTGTCTTCTGTTGAGAGTGGTGACATGGAAGAACTTGGTGTTAAGATCTCCATGCCTGAGCCAGTTGATCCTAGACTTCTGTTCCCAAAGGATCTCTTGTTGGTTAAGCACGTGGAAGTATTCCTTTCTGAGGCATCTTTCTTTGAATCTCAATTGACTGTCGCTAGAAGAGTCAAGAAGACTCTGAACTTTCTTGAGTTCAGAGAATAAGTCAATGACCCTTGCATGAATGTTGCCAATGTTGTGCTTATTCCAGTGCAAAAGCTTTTTACTAAGCTTCTCTTGTTTGTCGACCAGTGACTGATTGCTGTTCCCCAGGTTGCCAGAGTTCCATTCACTTGCAATTAGAGATTCATAGTCATCCTCTTCCATCCATAAGAACTCGAAACAAAACGGTTTCTGTTTTTTCAGCTTTACTGGATTTGATCGAAGAAAAGAAGGGCTGTGGTCAGAGCCGAGAATGGGTTCTTGAGAAACTGCAGTGTCTGGGTACTTCAATAACCATTCCGAGTTGCAAAAAGCTCGATCTAACCGTTCCTTTATACGACCCCCTCCTTCCCTTCCATTGTCCCAAGTATACCTTAATCCCTTGGGAAGAAGCTCCATCAGATGGCAGTCTTGAATAAGTTGATGAAGGAGATTAGCTTGGCGAACTTTGAATTTATTTCCTCCCTGCTTTTCATTTGGTTGCAAGACTACATTAAAATCACCGAGAAGCAGCCATGGTCTACATTGGGTAGCAGCTAAGCTTCTGAGCACCTCCCACTGTTGAATCTGAATTGAATAAGCATGGCTTGCATGTATGAAAGTGATGACGGCTTCTCTGTTGGAGTTTCGATTTGCTACGAGGTGCACCACCCACGTATCCTGAAATAAACATCAATAGTGATTGAGTGATCCCAAAGAATCCAAAAACCTCCAGAAAGACCTCTAGAATCAAAAAATAAATGGTTTGAGAACCCAAACTTCCTGGACTTTTTAAGGGAGTGTTTTTCAGACGTCATGGTCTCCGAGAGCAGGACCAGATTGGGCTTATGAGAACGAGAGAGAACCTCAAGTACTGCTTTGTCGAGGGTTGCCCAATCCCTCGACAATTCCAAGCTAAGATGTTCATGGGGGGTGAGGGGGGTCTACCACGAAGGTAGGGCCCTCTTCAGTGTTGCCGAACTGTGAAGGAAAGCGAGCTTTTTTTATTGACACCGTGACGACGTCTTTCTCTGAACACTCCTGTCTTCTTCTTTTTGGTGAGGGGTAAGCCTCCCTCCCAATGACCACTGAGTTTGAAGAGTTGCTGCTGCTGGTATCCATCATAATCCTATCCCCATCTTTCCTCTGTTTAAATTTTCTTCTCGAGTTAGACTGGTGAGGCCGAGAGTTATTGGAGGGGAAGAGCTTCTCAGCGATAAGGCTTAAAGTGAGGTGGTGGGTGGGCTTATTGGGATTGGGGTTGGCTTTGGGTTCATGTTGGGTTGAGAAGGTAAAGAGGTTGAGTTGAGAAGGATGGGCCGAAGAGGATGCCTGGTGATGAGTAATGTTAAGGCCTTTAGAGAGGCTTGAGATTTCTGGTGTGATGAAACCATGGTTTTGTTGGGCTCGCCAACTCACAGGCCCATCAGAGGGAACAATGAAGTTTAAGTTTGGGTTTAGAGGGATTGGGATACTTGGATTGAGATCCACCCAAACCCGGTTGACTTTGGGGTTGGAAAAAATGGGGATATCATCACCCAACGGATCAAAAACTCTCTCATCAGGCGAGGGGCTCGAGACCTGGATTGCGTGTGTCGATGGGTCATCCGACTGTTGAGAAGTGATGTGACCGAGTTGAGTGTGATGGGCAAACTCCGTTGCTGAGTCAACCAGATTCGAACTCGGAAGCTTTGCAGAGCTTTTCGTTAGGGGATTTCTCCTGCGCAGCGGGGGTAGCAAAAAAGGCCGAGCTATACTGCCTGCTGCACTCATCCACATCTTCTTCCACTTTCTCAGAGAAATATGGGTTTGGGCAATCAACTATGGAATGATCAATCAACCCACATGAGAAACAGACAGGAGGGAGATTTTCATACCTAAATTCAATCCAAACCTTGTTATCCACATCTTCCTCAAAGTACATTCCGGCCGGGATGGGTCTATCTATGGGGAGAGAGATGCGGACGGCAGGGGTACTGTTGAAGCTCGAACCTTGGATTTCAACCTCCCAAAACTTACCGAGATCCTTGACCATTTGCTCAATGATTTTTGCCTCTTTATAGCGCATAGGCATATTGAGAATCTGCATCCACATAGTGATGGAGTCAGGCTTTGAGAGAGCAGCCTCCGTATCTTTGGTTATTTCCTTGAGGCGCATCAGATGGCCATTTATGGTCCAAGGTTGAGCCTCGACCACTTTAGTTCTATCGTTACTATTTTTGAACCCGAGAAGGAAACGGGATTCGTGGATTTGGGTGATGGATGAGGTGACGACCGGTTTCCAAACTCTGCTAATGAAGTTCCTGATAATGTTAATATGAATCTGGGTGGCAGGGATATCGCAGACGAGGAGGAAACCCCACTTTTCGTCTATCCTGGCTTTGTCTTCCGGAGAAGGTTTAAAAGTGGACTTTGGTCTGGGGGGTATAAGAAGATGATTCATCTTGCTTGTTAGGTCCTCCATGAGCGAAAAAGACAAAAGGGAAAGGAGCAAAGAGAGGGCAAGGAGTCAAACACCGAAAACCCAAAACACGAGGATAAGCAGGTTGGGATAGAAGGGGCCTCCCAAAGCAACAAGGACAAAGCTAAGGGCTCGCGGGGCAGATACAGTAGCAACTCTCCAGGCTCGCGGCAGGGAGGGAGGCCGAATGGGATCAGCCTACCATGATCGGCTTAAGCTTTGTGAACTTGACGAGAGGAAAAAAACCAGAAGCGCACAGCCTCTATCCAAAACCAGATTGCACTCCATGGAATGCGAAGTCACAAACAGTAAAAGGTAGAACTCTAGTGATGCCCCCAAATCTAAGATGTACTTCTAAAAAATGTCAGCTTTCAAATCTCTCGATACTCTCTTTAAGGCCTCCCTGCAAGCTTTCGTTCAACTGCGACCTCCCCGCAAGATTTCGTTCAACAGCAACTTGCAAGTCCTTCGTCGGAGTGAGGTTGCGTTCAACTCGGAGACGAACTTCTTCCTCATCGGCGGCGAGCTTCTTCTCCGATGACTCTTCGTTGCTTGCGTTGATTGTCGTCTGCGATGACGATAAGAGATTTTTACCTTTCATCTACTTCTCTGTTAAAGGGCCTTCACTATTGAGAGTGTCTTCCCCGAAAGCTTGCATTGAGTGTCGTCTCTGTTGAGAAGAAACCAAATACGATTTTTCAAGTCGGCTTCCAAATCATGTTACATGGAAACCCTAGTTCAAGTCGGCTTCCAATATTTCCTCAACGACTTTGGAACACGTTTCCTGTCAGCAATGAATAATAGAAATTGTGTTTTGGTGGGAGTTTATGAGTTTTGAGCAATCCGGTTGTGTTGGGTTTCCATATTTTGAAATGGGGTGATTTTTTATCTTCATATCAAATTTTAGTGCTTTACCGTTGAATTCATTCTGGAATTGGTTTAAGCATTGTTAGGTTGAATTCATTCTTGAAATCTTGTTATATTATTCATTTCATGTTTATTTGATAGATTGTTCGGGATTTCTGGTGACGGAAAGTTACTTCATTATCTCTGTCCTCTGTTTTGTGTTTGAGATTAATGATAGGAAATACATTTAACCTGCATGATTTAATATCTCAATTATTTTTTGTCCTTATTAATATATCTAATCTTTATCTCACTCTACACTGGTGGACCTACCATGATCGTGGACTATTTGAGCAAGAACTTGCTTTTAAATTGAATATGTTGCTAAATCAAGAATTTCTGGGTGTGTTACCAGCTGCAATACATTCCAAAAAGAGAAGAATAGTAACACAGAATACTTGTGAAGAAAGCAAATTCTTTTCAAATATCAGGCAGGATATCATTAGAATGTATATTTATAAAATCCTTAGAATCTCTTACTTGTTTAGGTCTCATAACAGGCTACACCTAGTGTAGGGAATTGTAAGGGACTAGTTCTTTACTATCATTTTCAAGCTCTTTAACTAGCAATTCTTATTTTACATTAAACAGTTCTGAATACAGAATGATATTAATTTATTTTACTTTGACTTCACATGCATGAGAATCTTGTATGCTTATATAACAATGAAACATACTTTCTTTACTTGGCATTGATCCTCCTAGTGTTTGATGGAACAATTATAGTTCTCTCTCTCTCATTTGGTTACCCAGACAATTTGCTGTCAACACAATATAGCCATGGACTTGACCGTTTGCACGTAGACTAGCCAGTGCATATGGATTAGCACAGTGGTGATATTAGTTATTTGTTTGGCTATTCGAATGTAATTAAATGACTAATTTTATGAAACTTTTATAATATTAGACTTATATTGTTGGGTATATTTCTAAGTACAATGCATCTCTATTTACAATACTTCTATGAAAGCAAAAAAGCAATTTATATGCTATTGCAGTTACCAAACATGCTTTTTTGTTTCTTAGCAGTAAAGCAAAAGTTTACCAAACAGTTTTGCTTCAAGAAAAAAGCAGTTGAAAAGCATAAAATTGCTTTTTTTGCTTTTAAAAGCATAAAAGCAAAAGCGTTACCAAACAGAGCCTCGGTGTCTTGTTTCCAAAGAAGTTCTTCGGCAAGGAAATTTGAGCTCCACACTTCATATTGATTGGAGGCAGGTCGAAGGTATCGCTCAATCTGGCTGGTCTTCACAAGAAAGGAAGGGAAATGAAAGGGGAAGAAGGGAATCATAGAAATGGGGGTGACGAGTACAAGGATCTTCGTGGGAGGATTAGGGCATAGCGTAACAGCTGATGATCTTCTCAAGACCTTCTCTTATCTAGGGACTGTGGAAGGAGTCGACTTTATTAGGAATAATGGACGCAACTTTGCTTACATCGACTTCCTACCCTCTGATAAATCTCTCCCCAAGCTCTTCAGCACGGTCAGTTTCACATCCCTCTCTCTTCTCGTATAACTGGTTTCTTTATAAATTCCAAATCGCAATCCTGGAAGGATGAAGTCATCATCAGTTAGTTCTTGTTGCACTCGGAATCCTTTCACTCAAAATGACTTCTGGACATCCCAAATCAACCAGATGCGATTGAGTTGAGAGAAGAGAATCGTTAAATAAATAAAGTCCACCCATTGAGGAATGACTCCTCATCTAGGTTTCGCTATCGAAAATAATGAAAATGCTGGGCCGGCCCGGTAAGCACTCCTACCGTGAGGGACCATCACTTGATATTAACGATAAGGCCTAGTGATAGCATGAAAATACATGTTTGAGTTAAATCCGTTTCCATTAATAATCTGCCACATTATCAATGGGCTTAATTAAGCCAATCGGATTTATAACCTCTACTTCGAAGTCATCGTCTCATCTTTGTTGATTGAGAAAGAAATCTCGACGAGGGTTTCGACTGACGCCTGAGAAAGAAATCTCGACGAGGGTTTTGATCGATGCTTGAGGGTTTCGTCTGAGGGTGAGTGAGGGTTTCGTCTGAGGGCGAGTTTTCGTCTGAGGGCTTCTACCTGAAGAGCTCACGCGACGATATGAGTCCATAGGGTTTCTTCACAACGAAGAAATAGCTTAACGGCGGTGTGTTCTCCTAAGGTTTAAGGGTGCGATTCTTAGGGTTCTGCGAAATCACCTGCGTTTAAGTAGTTTGTGTTGATGATGGCCATTGAAGAGGATGATGCTGATGATGAAGCTGATGAGGACGACAACGCGGATGCACACCTGCTGGCCAAATCCCGTTGGAGTCAAGGTTGGGTGAGCTATGTGGGTTACCCATATGAGAAGTTGAGTACTGTAAGTGATGGACCCTTTGTGGAATACAACACCCCAACACTCCCTTCATCTTTGGAGTCGCACCACCCAAACTCCCCTTACCTCCTGTGGTCCGGCCGCAATGGCGAGATGTGTACACCGCCCACTCTTCCTTTTTCGTACCATTTTTGGTGGTAGATTGTCATCTCCATTGGGATGTTGACAATTCTTCTACAGATTTGGACTGCTGCTGTTTTTTGCTCGTCTTGGTAGTATTTGATAACAAGGTTAATGGTGTCATCTTCCTGATCAAGCGACTTGTTAGGGCGTTTGCCAATGTATCGGCGTCAGCCCCTTCTCTCATTGTGTGCTTGCCGCCAACAATGCTATCCCCGTATGTGGGACTTTCAATCCGCCATGTTGCGGACCCTCCTCCAGGCTTTTTCGACGAATATCCGTTGGTGGTCATGGCTTTTGCCATTTGCTTGGGTTTTTATATCATGTCCAAAATAAATATTTTAGTTGCAAAAGTAGCTTTTGTAGGTTTGTGCGGGACTCGAGAGCCATGATACAATGCAAGATTTATGTTAATGTTTCGCTATGTTTCCAACTTTGGGCGTTGGTCTCATCTTATATAATGAAAATGCCTAGCCCTGTTTCTTACCCCCCAAAAAAATCGTCTCATCTTTGTCTGCACATCAATGATTTGAGATGGGAATCCAATTAAGGTGGCGTTTGGGATTGCTCATGCTTATGGGTAAGTACTTATAGATAAAATCTCTTGTTTAAGAACTTATCCACACTGATAAAAAATTGGTTAGTTAAAAAGAGTTAGTGTTTGGTAAAGATATCCATATCAGCACTTAAACAATAATACACGAGACCAACTAAAACATTATTTCAACACTTCCAGGACATTTCAACAAGAAGGACCCTCCAAAGCTGAACTCCCTTCTTCTCCCCTCCTCCCCCACTCTCTATCTCTCTCTCTCTCAGTAACATAAAAAACAGAGGGTACGTCTAGCCCTCTCTCTGACGAGGTTATCGGCAAGGAAACAGGCTCAAACAGTTGCAACTTTATTTCTCTAACAAAGATCCTTTCAACACACATCAGAATCACCGAAGATGAGTGGCATCAAAATCAAGCGGTCGTCGGTGAAGAGAGGAATCTAAAAAGCCTCATCATAGAAAATAGAACAAACTCTCATGGCCTCCATGGTTGCGATTGGCAAGTAATTCATCCAAGATGTTACTGCCATTTTTGGGTATTCACAAATCAATGAAGCTTTTTTCCTGAGACTCGGTTTGTGGGTAGGTGGCAAAGTATGAGAGACGAGTAGTGATTAAATCTAGAAAAAGGCAAACAAAAGAAACCCCAAAAAGGAATTTCTCTTTCCCTCTCTGATAAATGTGAAATAAGGTTTCGCTCGTGTTCTCAAGAGCTCATTCTTCCTTCCTGGGCTAAAATATGAACGTGCACAAACAAGAAGATGATGATGATGAGAAGCTCTTTACACTAACGACGAACCATGTATATCACAAAACCCTAATCCCAGTCAAAGACCAATATCAGAAAACTTATTCACGGCTCTATCCCTCGATCAATCAGAACTCTCCCTTAATAAATCTCTCTCAGTAAAAGTCATATCTCTGGCACAGTTCCCCTGTTCTTCTTGAAAGCCTCAACTTGCCACGATCTAACCTTCGGCAAGCAGTCCTTCCGATCACTCGGATTCTTCGGAGATTAGGGGTTTAGCCAATGCTTCCAATCAATCAAATTTGCCGGAGGTTAGGTACAAGTCAACCAGTAGTAAGTGATGGGAGAAAGAGAGAGAGGAGTAGATGGAGGAAGAAATGAAAAATCGACAAGGTCGAATGTGTTGACAAGCAATCGCTTCCGATATAAGTGGATAGAGAAGCTACCAAGAGGGGCTTCTCCTTAGGGGTTGTTTTCTCTACTCTTTGTAAATAAGTATTGATCCATTTTAGATAACCAAACAAGATTGTAACTTAAATAAGTGCTTTATTAAGCTAAAAGTCAGAAAAAACACTTAAATATGCAATCCCAAACGCAGCCTAAGATTCCTTAGTTATTAAAAATTTTAACGTTAAGACTAAAGATCAACATCAACCAATAAATGTGTTATCCGTACGATTCCATCCTTTTAGGTACGTGGCAACCTTGTTTTCACTTTTAGAAACCTTTACCTTAGTCTTTCTTTCAAAAAGCCAAATGACAAAAATAAAGCAATTAATGAAATTGGAATGTGGCATACTTACCAATTCAATGGGTTTCCACTGAGTCATTAGATAGTGGATGTGGATGGTAATTCTTCTGAGGAAAAAAAAAAGTAAGTCCACGTACAAGAATTTTGGACCAAGGATTATATTCTCTTTCTAAGCCCTAGCCCCATCCACATCCTGCCTTCTAATTGTACGAACACGAAGTAAAAGGAAAAATTAACTTTTAGTGATACTTTTTGAAAATTATTAAAATTAAGTTACCAGAGTTTTAACTTTTAGTATACTTTTATGAAGGTAATTAATTTGTTCACAAGACCTATACAAGCAATAAAATGACTTATACCTTCTATAAACATTGCTAGTACAAATCATTTTATTGACTTATATAAACCATTTGAATAACTGATGTAAGGACATTCTTAGAATAATTGGTTTGTAATAGTGAAATGTTAGTAAAAATTAATTACTTTGGTAAAGAAACAATAAAAGTTAAGGGTCAAAAACTTTGCTTACTGAATCTTAATAATTTCAAAAAAGTATAAGAAAAAATTGATTTTCCCAAAACAATAAGAATTTTTGGATTGTACCAAAACAATAAGAAGCTTGGGTTTGCAGGAGCCTGTGGAGAATCTGAGAGTTTATGTAACAATAATTAATACAAGTTTATGTAACAATAATTAATACAAGGCAACACCAACAGTAACACGGTCTTCGATTTGCTTTATGTATTTATTTAGTAAACATTGGCTTCCTCGTTATGGTCAACAACCAAAGGCACCGAGGACCTACTGCTAGTGCTCTATGTACCTGGTGGCTTTGTATCCTTTTAACTTCCACAGTTACCTCTCTTTCTACCTCACAATTACGATTGAGGCCGATAATACAAGACAGGTACACTGTATCTCACTCCCTCTCATTTTCGCCGGCGTATCGACGAAGTCAACGGCGACGAAGCAAAGTTTGGAACAACACAAGGAAGGCAGGGCCCCCTCACTCACTTTTGGACGGATGCGTTGCATTCGCGAAGTGACAACACCGACAAGGCGACAACTACCTCTTCTACTTAATTTTACTATTCCCGGCGACGCTGGTTTATCTAGCAGTGCACGTCCGCCAGCAGCTTATACCGGCGGCAGCCACCGAACTTGGTTCTGGCCAGACTCCTCCACCGGTCCAAAGCCTTGTTCTTCTCCAAGCACCTGGCGCTCTTCTTCGAGGCTCCTGCTTTTTCTCCCTTTTCTCTACTCTCCGTGTTACTGCTACAGTGATTAATCCCCGTTCCGATCTGCAAACGTTTCTCTTCCGCCGGAAGCGCCACATGATGATCCTCGCGGCAAATCCTCTTGATCTGGTGGCTATCACAACCGGACGTGGAGGCTCCCTGCAGGAAGGACTCGGCGATCTCCAGCAAGAACTCGAACACCTTGCTCCTTTTCCGTTTGCTGTGTTCCTCCTCATGCAAACACCACTCGCAGCTCCATCTATCCATATCGATGTCCGGATACAATCTACTGCAATATCTGTTCACAGTTATGGGTTTATTATTTCTTTACCCCATTGCAATCAACCCCAGAAAAGAAAAGAAACTTTCTCCTTTGTAAATTAATTTCATGGATACATAAATCTGCATGAGGGGTTTGGGTTTATAACATGATGATCGATTTGGGTGTGGAAGGGAAAGGGGTTTAGTGTACTTACGTGTGCTGAAGACGAAACCCGCATTTCCTGCAAAGAATAAGAGCGTTTTGGAAGCCCATATCTCCACATAGACTGCACACCACCTCCATTTCTCCACCTCCTGTTGTTCCTCCATTTCCCGTCTCTCTATCGCCTCTTCTCTCTCCTTCCATAGTCATAAATTTGTTTTCGCGATTATTTTGTAATCTCTCTCTTTGTCTCTCTTTGTCTGTCTCCGAAGTCTGAAAAAGAAAAGAGAGCGTCGGATTCCAAAAGAGGAAACGAGACTAATATATGAGATCTGGACCTCCGTGCCCATAATATCTCGCTCAACATAAAAAATATATATATATAAAACCCGTAAAAGGTGATCCACCCGTTTTCCCGGTTTCCATGCCACTTTACACCGGTAACATCAGACAGCCAATTCTTCTACGTCTCCTCTTTCCGGCCCACTGACTAACGTGCCGGTTATGGTAAGAGAAGCTTCATCCTTTTTTTGCCCTTTTTCGATAGAATAACATAGTGGGCTATCTTTTGTTTTTTGGGAAATTTAACTTTTAGTGGTACTTTATCAAATTATTTAAGATTTAGTCGGCAAAGTTTTGAGTTTTAACTTTTAATACACTTTTATCAAACTATTTAATTTTTAGTGTCATTTCACGGTCACGGATAAATTCTTCCAAAAATACCCTTATACAATTTACTTTCGAGACTTGTACAAGTCAATAAAGTGACTTATACAAGTCATTTGGATAAGTGACGCAAGGGCATTTTTGGAATACCCTTATACAATTTACTTTCGAGACTTGTACAAGTCAATAAAGTGACTTATACAAGTCATTTGGATAAGTGACGCAAGGGCATTTTTGGAAGAATTTATCCGTGACCGTGAAATGACACTAAAAATTAAATAGTTTGATAAAAGTGTATTAAAAGTTAAAACTCAAAATTTTGCCAACTAAATCTTAAATAGTTTGATAAAATACCACTAAAAATTAAATTTTCCTTTTTTTTTTTTGCTCTTTAAGGAGGTAACTCACACGTGAAGGTCATTTGCTGACCGCACTTATCCCGTCTACAGATGGGTGTGTCAAGCCCAACTGGTGAACTCAACATAACACAGCACCCAAATGGCTCAGGTTTCTGTCTCCCAATGGGACTCGTAGCAACTTCTTAAAAGCTAGCTGATCGGATTAGGTCTAAGTGTGACTTGGGGTGGATCCATCTTCAATATCTATCAATAAAATACACATTTTTTCCCATAAAAAAGAATTCATAAATTTTTAATGTATTTTGTTTCTGAAGAAAAAACCTAAGGTGCCTACCATATATGGAACACTAGTAATCAATATATGATTTAATGGCCAAGAGGATGAAGCCAAAACCTAATTGAGGAATATTAACCAATTAACAGTTTGCTAAACTCGATTCATTATCTGCGAAATAATGTTTGCTTAATTAACTTCCCAATTGTCAATTGTAAAACTATGGAGATCATCAGATCCACGCGCGTCTTACTTGAGACTTATTATAAATTGTCAGCCACCACATATACCTGGAGTTAAGGTATTGATGTCCAAATTTAATGAAAATCAAATAAAAACACTACTTAAAACCAAAAATCAAAGGAAAAATATTTATTAATGATGGATGGTGTTATGCACCCTCACTAATTGTTAGTGAGGAATATTTACCAAATGTCGCGGTCTCCGCCCCACATTAGATAGGAAGAGGGAGATCTTGGGCTATATAAGGGTGGATGATGCAACGACTACATCAGTGGGTAAGCAGCATCACCTAATAGCTTAAGCCTTTGGGTTGAATGGCAAGCGCCCAGCTCGTTATAAGTGGTATCAGAACGACCCAATTCCTAATCTGATTCCACGCCAAGCACTTCAAGGGGAAGTAGATAAGGTGGTCCGACCCACTCCAAGGGCAAAGCCGGATTCGGGTGGGGGAGAATGTCACGGTCTCCGTCCCACATCGGATAGGAAGAGGGAGATCTTGGGCCATATAAGGATAGGTAGGCAGCATCACCTAAAAACTTAAGCTTTTGGATCGAGTGGCAAGCGCCTAGCCCGTGACAAGATTAACAACTTACCAAACCGGATCCATTATCTACTGCATGGGAGGTGTTGTTTGCTTAGCTCCCCAAGTTGCCATCCCTAAGATTTATGCTTTTAACAGGTTTTTTTTTTTAATGGCAAGGCAATCACGCATGTTCCATCTTTGTCATTTACCTAACTACTCCCCATCGGTACAATATTACAAACAAATTAACTTATAACCGTTGGATCACTTGTATTGTCCAATATTGTTATAGGTCACATATAATAACTAGAATTTGTGGTATTCCTCAAAGGGGAACTCTTGGGGTCTGGGCCACAAAATTCCAAAGAATGGTTTCTAATCCATATCCATAGAATCTAACAGAACCTAAAGTTTGATGGATATTGTTTGTGACAACTTTCACGTGTTAGATCATATTTCTTCCACATCTATTAACTATATATATATATATATATATATACAAATTTAGTATTTTTTAAACTGATATATTTTAGCTTTTCAATAGTACTTTTAGATAATTCAAAAAATAAACACTGAAGTAAGATACTTAAAAATCATATGATAAACTGTCGCAGTCGGTCCTTCGGTGGGACCTATATATGAAAGATGACACTCTGGTGTAACTTCGGATTTTCAAATTTCTAGACAATACTTAAATGAAGTGCACCAAGAGGGGCTATAATTGAACAAATTATTATTCTATAGATATATATTTCAATTATTAATTTAGTGTTTTCGAGTAGATAAATGTGCCAATCTCTGACTTCAATATATTGTAAACATATTTAATTATCATATGTTTATATTGATACAATTAACCTTTTTGCTATTGTTTCATATGTATTGATACTTATATTGTTGTTGTTCTAATTAGAAATTAAAAATTAAAAAAAAAAGTTTTAAGAAAAAACTTTTGAATCTCACATTTCAAATTGTTTCAATTTCTTTATTACCTTTTTTTTTTTTTTTAGGGTACTCTTGGCACGTGGTCCTTTGAACACATATTTTGGTGAGAATAGTGAGTGCACGTGAACGTGTTTTTTTTTTTTTTTTTAAATTTATGCATAATAATGTACTTCATAGGCAATAGGAGATAATCTAAAAGTGGGTCTATCCTTTAGGATAAGGAAAGGAGTTCCAACATTTTCAAGCAAACAACCAGACCAGCTTCAAAGGAAAATGCAACCACTACAAGATGACCGCAGAGGAGATGGAATACAAGAAAATATCACCATATCTCAGTATTTATCAGCTCACCCACGGCCAACTTCACTATGTCTAGCAACAGAAATCAACCATCATCTCATGCTGTGCACATAACAGATGTAATCTAATACTTAGTTTAAATTGAAGAAGAGAGATTGAAATAGAATAAAATTTCTACCCAAGCAAAAATATAAGAGCATTATATATAGATCTGTGAGAAGGAAAAGATCAGACACTGAACAATCAAATTTGGGTAAAAACAAGACAAGCATCCAAACTAAGAGAAAAAAATATGAAACCTACCAATCAATATGTTCATGTATACAAGCACACATACAGGGTGTAAATGAGTAAGCCATGACATTATAACAAGGACTAAATCCCAGCAACTGAGCAAATATATCTTAGGTCATCTGTTTAAATAAAACAGTAACACTTGAGAAACATACCTAATATAAACCATGATGATCAAATATAATTAGGAAAATTCTGACCGGTAGAATCAGGCGAGTGAAAGCTGGCAGCCTGTAAGACCTCTTCACTATTTCTCAGTGATGACTATATTAAGTTGTTTTGACAACCCTTACAAGACAACTTGACTCCTATTACACAATTCAAGTCTCCATGTGAAAAAGGCATTTGAAGTTCACTCATAGTAAATTAGCATCCCTTAAAATGTCTTCTAGAGAAAAAAAAAAAAACAAATATTTTGCACTCATAAACAATCAAAATTTACATGGCCACTAGCTATCCACATGTTGCCAATTAAGGCTGTCCAATGCCCCTAAAAGGCAGAGAGAGAAGCCTAGCATACAAGGAGACCAAGAAGACAAGCTCCTCAATTTTTTGCTTTGTATCTTCCAGTTTCTGCTATTATCCTGTATTCACATATATTTAATTACCTTTATATAACTCTTCTAGTTGGAGTTTTGAACCCCTTCCTCATTTACAAACCCATTAGCAATGGTTGTTTCACCACAATCTGTGTCCATCCAAGATGTATCGTCATTTTGGTGCGATATATCTTGTGCCTCTTCCACAATCCAATCATCAAATGGGTCAATTTCTTCGAGCATGATGTTGCTCATACCATCATTGCTTTGTGACAGAAATTGTTGCAAGTGCAGATTATAATGAACAAATATCAGGTCGTTTAATCGCTTTTGCTCTATAAAGTTCCTTCCATTTGTGTGTAGCTGCTCTGGCAAATTCCTCTTCAGCTTGTATCTTGACGCACCAATACAAGTCTGACTCAGAATCCGAATAGCTAACCTTTGCAGTTCAGGGCAGTGCCCTCCATAGGTCTCCCACCATTGAGCTGCAGTCACATTAAAATACAACTAAGATAAGAATTGCTTCCTTGCTGGCTCAAACTAACTGGAGATTTGGAACCTTAAAAGTAAACAAGAGTAAATTTTCTAACCTGGAGGAATTGTTGTCCGTTCATCGATGGCACTGCCCTGGCCAAAAGAGCCCTTGGCTGCTCGATACTCATCAATCTGTAGAGATATTAAATCCTGGATCTTTCGATCCTCTACCATACGGACAATACAACAAAGGAGGCCACTGGCTACCTCGGCATCAGCAAAGAAATCGCTTGAGTAAAAGAGACTGGGATTGAGAAAGTAACCTGCTGAATGGAGAGGACTATGGAGATGGTTGTCCCATATCCCATCAATAGTTTCCCAAAATGGCAAATACTTGGATCTCTTGTCTTTGAATTCCCTTTTTATTGTTTCCTTTGCTTGGTCCATAGTTTCATATATGTAACCCATTTGCGGTTTAGCTTGATCACCATCAATCAAACACAAGACACGTACAAGCGGGATGGTTGCCTTTAAGACCATCCTGGCCTCACTCCAGAATGAGGGTTCCTGCACCAAATCAGCCACCCTTGTTCCCTCAGTTCTAGAAGACCAAATCAATCCATTCCACTCAGATGATGTAAACATATTCATCAGGTTCTCCCTCTCAGGTAAGAGATTCTCTAATGTCAAGAATTGCGTTGCTGACCTAATCCTAGATGTCCTGACCATGTCTTGCCCATGAATATGCTTTCTCATGAGTTTCAAAACTATTGAATGGCTATAAATGAACCTTGTAATGATCTTGGCCTTATTCAATACTCTTTTGATTGGACCCATCATTCCAATCTTCTCTAACATGAGGCTTATGCAATAAGACGCACACACCGTCCAAAATATTGTCTTGTATTTTTCCATCAACTGTCTGCCCACATCTTCCATACAAACCGATGTAGAATATGTGACAACTTGAACCACATTCTGAACCCCAACCTCCTCAATAACTTCATCTAATAATAGCTGTAATGAATGAACATCTCCAATGGAATCTGAAACATCAGTTGACCTGAGAAATACAGGGCCACGAGGACAGTCAACTAGAAAGTTAATCAGGCTTCTACCTTTCTCATTAGTCCAGCCATCCAATAAGATGCTACAACCTGTGTTTTGCCACGAATGTCTGACCTCTTTCACATATTGGTTCATCTCCTCCACTTCTTCCTGAAGCATCAGCCCTTTAAGTTCCTGATGACTAGGAGACATGAGCCCTGAGTGACCATGGCTAACAACAGCATCTATCAGTCTTTGGAAGCTAGGAGAGTTCGCAGCATTAAAACTGATACCATTCTCGTAAAAGAATCTGGCAATGCACCTTTGAGTATGCCTTGAGAGGTCCTCCTTATGTTTTTCACTCTTAACAGTAGTGCAAGAATCTACTCTTCTATTGGGAAACAATTTTTTTTCTGAAACATTCGTCTCTGATATGGAGTCCATTGTCATGCGCTTTCCCATCTCTGACCCTGAAACAGTGGATTTGGTGGTCTCAAGCTTAATATGCTTGACTTTGGAAGACTCTGGGGACCAATTCCTCTTCCATGGAAGATCTGGGTAGTATAGTTTCCCAACTTCCTTGTTCAAATTTCCTTTCTTTGCTTTGAGCAAGCTTTTTTCCATAAGTTCCCTTACATCTGAGGGAACTTTATCGCATGGTGCTACATCTCCACGTACACGACCTAAATGGTACTTGAGACGAGTGAAACCACTCATCTCTTTGGCACAATAGTTGCATTTGACCCTCCTCTTTTGCTCATCAACAGCCGTACCATGATCGTGAACATTGCTGGAAATTTCACTTGTAGACATTCTATGGGAAGCAAGTCTCAGGTTGAATCGTGATTAATCCAAAACACCTTTAATATTTGATCAATTAATAAGAAATATCAGAGACCACCATAAAACTTCTCAATTAGCTCATCTCTGTGGGTAGGATTATGGTTGCCAACAAGCATGAAAAAGCCATAGCTCATGGTGAGGGTATCAACTATAACTTAAACCCGAAATTTTGGAATGAATTAAAACCTCCATACCCAATCCTTGACATACTCACAATTGTCCTCAAATCTGCAAACCAGATTAAGTTACCTTAGAACAAGTTAATTGGTTTATCCCACAGGCATCTTGCTCTCAAAGTGACAAGCCAAGTGGATCAAGTTAACAGATATTCTTCAGTAAAATTTAAAATTGAAGAGCTCTTCTGCATATTCAATGATTGATCGAACAAAATATATTAAGTAATCTGGATGACCTTCCGCTACATACTAGCATTGTCCCCTGCTTTCAGGTCAAAAGTATCAAAGACTCACATCTGATATCCAAAGAGTAATAGAAGCATTTTTAACAAGCAAGACTTACAAATTCAAGCACGTGACTTTAAGTAAATTGTTATTCCAAAAAAAAAAAACATCTCTATTAAACGAATCATGCAGTTCATTAGGTAGCACATATGATTCTCAGTGATCATTTGATAAGCTTCGCTAGATCCTAGTACACTGAAATGAGTACAATTGTAAGCTCCGCATATGTGTAAAGCCTAAAGTCTGTTAGGCACTTACAAATGAAATGGCAATGCCATCAGCATGCGCATTTTCAGAAACATAACACTCTATTGTATTTTTCTTAAAAATATTTCTGAGAACCGAAAGACTTATATCATTGTTTAACATCAAAAGCTTTATTATAATGCAAAACCTATTCCTACGAAACAAGGATTCAAACAAAAGGTTTGATAAAACCATAAAATCTGTTCCAGCATATAATGTAAGACTTGGAAACCTTGAGAATGGTTCAGAAACTTACATAGAACTGTAACGGTCCCAGATGCTAAGTGCTTTGGGGCTTTTGGAACAACGGCTAGACACAAACAAACAGTTTTAGAGCCGGCACCATGTCCCAATTCAAGGGGCTAGGCACGTAACAAATAGTATCAGAACCGGAGCCACGGTGCTGGTTCAAGTTAGGAAGGGGACGACCTATAGGATGGATTAAAATGCCTTGCTAGTATGGGTGGGCATGACGCTAATTCATCAATTAGATGAGTGAAGCCGCTAAGAGGGAAGGGGCTACCACCGGGTTGGTGTTGATAGAGTGTGCGGTTAGGCATGTAACAAGAGCTTACTGCTCAATTCCACTAAATTATTGTTCAAAAGAAAGTTTCTTTCAGAAGTAGAAACATCATTACAATGACATGTATATATATCAAAGGCTTTCTAATAACCGAAATCAAAATCCACCTAACTGAGTATTCAAAGATCGGTTATCTACGATGGAAATCAACGACAGGAACTGGGTATTCACCAAAAGCTCTACTTAAACAGAAAATGAAATACGTATTTTCGCTCATTCAGGTCTTTCGTAGAATACCTGGAGCGGAGAAGAAGAGCATGAGCTTAAACCGTCTACGATTTCTTTAACAAAATATGGAAATATCACTAATCTATCATATCGCAGCCAGAAAAGTACAATATAGTGACCTAATTGAAGAAATGGATATTGACACTTTGGGAAAATAACAGAAAGGACACAAACAAAGAAGAAAAACCCGGACCGAGCAAAATTAACAACGAGAAGATAAAGAAAAAGAAACTTAAGGAGTGGGGGCAACTTTACCTGGGTAGTGAAGCCGAAGAGACGAAAGAGAGAGAGAGAAGGGGTTTGGAAAAGAAAAGCAAAAGGGGTTTTGAGAAGAAAGTATTAAAAGAAAACGTTTTTGAGGAGCTGTTTGTTTCCTGTCCATCGTCAACTTAACGGTGCAGGGTTGAATGCCACCTCAACTCTAGACTGTATCTTTTTTTCTTTTATTTTTGGTAACAACTCTCTAAGACTGTATCGCTAATGATTCGCTATCACCAAATTTTGCAAAAAGATGGCGTGGACGTCGTGTGATCCATCGGGAGTAAAGTAATAAAGGTTCCACTTTCCACCAATGATCTTCAACACACGTGATCTCGTAAGTTGGAGACCATATAATCAGGTGATCTCTCATGCTGAAACATCTTCTGGTCCAATGGTAGAGAGTGTGTAAACGTAGGCTTTATGCATCTATGTGGACACGTATTTCACCGTTGGACCAACAGATCTTTCAATTTATGGCTCCAGCAGATTTCAAGTCGTAAGTCATGGCCGTCACCTTACAACACGTAACACTATCACATGCTCCAATACACACATGTTTAAGTCAAACTGCCAATTGGAGATGGTTCCATTTATCAGTTAAGACCAACAATCAAACTGAAAGAAACCATTTAAAGTTGGTTTTACGTTTGTATTAATCGGTTCAGTTCGGTTTTCTTGCATTTCGGTTCGGTTTTGGCTTTTCTCAAAATAAAACCATTGCCATCTCTAGTTTGAGATGACTACCCGGCGGGGTTCGTGTAAGGGTTTAACAAGTCCTAAACAACTTCAACTAAGGAATTAAAAACTTCAAAAGCTAGAATTGGATTGCACCGTAGATTACAAAAGAATATACAATAATGATGTATTTGATGGATCAAGTGCCATAACCATAGTCTGAAAACAAGCCGCGCTCAAGCCAACCAAACCTATTAAACCCGGACAGTGGACAGGTTTTGCATTTCAAATCCGGTCTTAGACGGGGTAGCGTAGGGTGGACTTGGAAGTAACACCCACATCAGGCCAACCCAACCTTCGGTGGATGTCGGAAGGTCAATGTGATCGCCACTCTCTCCTATTTAAAAGTGTTTTGCCTCACAATTTTAGTGTTTACGTTAAAATGAAAAGGGAAACGAGGAAGGCAAAAGAAACAAAAGCCGGTAAGTAGCCTAAATCAAGTTTGGTCCCAAACATTTTGTAGTCCATCTCTCATAAAATCCATACCCAACACTCTCTTTTGCTTCATAAATTTGAAAGAAAAGAATGGCCTTCATAGTTTGGCGGCTTAACCATCAGACAGCCTTGGGGGTGTTGTCTAATGATCAATGGCTACATTGAAAAGGTTCTGAAGCCCCAGATCCTAGATACTCCCATACCACAGAAGAAAGAAAAAGCAAAAACTCCAATCACTCAGAACATCCCAGCAATTCTAGGAGTAAGCTCTTTAAAGAGACATATAACTTGCTGTGTGTGTGCCTGCGCCTGGTTTTGTATGTGTGATGCTCTCTTTTTTTGCTTCAAATTTCTAATGCAAATCAACAAATACCACTTCATTTACATTTTCAATTTTTTACAACAACATCCAAACACAAATTTTGCAAAGATAACAATCAGAAAGCAGGAATAAAAGGAAAATGGGCTTTGAATAGGTTGCTGTAGTGGTCATTGCACTGGATTTTCAATTACTGGCTCAACCGCATTCATTGCTGGTTTGCATTCTTGCTGAAGAAGTTTCTTACATGGCATCTCCTCAGATTCGGTTTCTTGCCGAAGTCGTTTATTACATTCCACCTGCTCAGATTCGATGCAGTCACCGCCACCATGCTTTGATGGAGAAGACTCAGTTTTAGACTCCTCTTGTTGTGACAAGGCGCTAGCAGACGGAGATGAAGGGACCACTTCGGTTTCTGATTGCAAAGTGCTTAATGTCGGAGAGTTGTGACTGGAGATTAAGGCACTGCCAGCTTTTTGTTGCTCTTCCAAAATCTTTTCCAAGTACTTTGCATGCTGCTCTATACGCAACTGGAGAGCCCTTTGTACCTGCAAAAACCAGAAAATGACCAATTCAGATGATTCAGAACTGTTTCCACAACTGCACCAAATCTTCAATCAAATAATAAAACTTTCTTTTCCATAGTGTGGATCCATAAAAGTAGAGAATTCAGACTAGGGAAAGCATGATTATGTTGATTCAAAAGGCCAAGCATCAGAGTTTCATGGAGTTTGATAGAATTTTATGATCTCGGATACGAAAAGATAATGACAAGTCTTAGTTTAAAACTACAAGTAAAATAATTATTCAGTATCACTGTGCCATATGAGAGAGCAAATGCAATTCGCACCTCAAGCTGTTCGTGTAGTTGTTTTTGAACTTCCATTTGAATGCGCAGGGCTTCTGTGACTTGTATGCTCCTACCACATGCAAATGCCAAGACAGAAAAAGTAAAAAAAAAAGGTTATTGTGATTCAACCATTTAAGAACAAAAAGTTGTGAGAAGGAAATTAACCTTTTTAGCTGTGCATCACTGTCAATGGTGGTTACAGCTGGCTTCTTCTCTTCAAAGGCAACCTTCTTGTCTGGACAACAAACGGGTAAAATAAACAAAGATTGAATGCAGACTTTCACAACTATCAGACTTTCCAGTAGGTTAAAACATATAAAGAGTGGATGCTGAATTCCGAACATGCACAGACATACATATTGCAAAGGTGTTGCAGGTGACAAATTCCAAATATCAAAGCAAAACAGGATCATGGTTTCCTTTTTTTTTTAATCATAATGGAAAAAATAAGTTAAGAGCTATACCAGACTCCTAGTTTTGAAATAAATTGGCTAATTCCTGATCAAGGTTTTTTAATTGCTACTCACTAAGATTAACAAAGATTTCAGATCCTTAAAAAGTCTAAAAATCCACTAGCCCATTCACAAGGTGCACTACCTTGGCATGGATGAATGAAGCAAGTTTTCTATAAGTCGAAGTGAGACCCAAAAAAAAAAACAGTGCAAAAGCCATGCTAAAAAGCAATGACATTGGCAAAAGGAAATGGAATATTCGTCTACGATATCCACATTCATTCATAGAAGTTTGATATGATTGCCACTTTCTTGTCAACGTTGTAACTACAGATATGACTAAATAAATTGTAAAGGAAAACAGGTCAAAGTTTCCAACCACAGAAAGTTGAGTTAAAATCTTGATAACAATGTGACAAACATAGTTTAGCATAGTTTTTACCTTCTTTTGTCTCCGGAACATATTTAGCAAGCCTGTATTTCTGCACATTCATGGATGCATGAAGTCGTAAGCTAAAATGAAATAGAAGATGAATGTATTTTAACATCTTAATGAATATTTTTAGAATAAAATTAAAACATTACCTGTAAGTGACTTTTGACATGGTAAATGGTCAAACCTTCAACATTCATAAGCTTCAGAACAGCCTTTGGCGTAGCCTCTGCATTTCAGAGTGAAAGTTGAGAGAAAGCATGAAAACTGATAGCACATTTCCTTCCATTTAATTATTCAAAGTTAATTTTCTTACTGTCAGCTCCATCAAGCTTATTGACAGCCTCAATGAAACGCTCATGGAGCTCAGGTGTCCACCTCATTCTTGGCTTGTGGGCAGCAGCAGCCTCAGCAGGCAATTGACTTGAATTGACATGACCATCAATAGATGGGACTACAATGTGAAGGTTCTTGTGGTGTTTCAATCCTCCAACCATGGTTGATGCCCCATGAGGTGCTTCATATATTTCCTACATAATGCGCACGTCAATTTTCCAAGCAACAAGCTGTGATATATACATAAAAGTATGCATGCTTACTTTTAATAAATAAGAATAAATCTAGGGTACTTATTGAGTGTAATCCACTCCAGTTTTTACAATCACACAATACTTTCCACTCTTCACAGTTAACAGAAGTCTTGTGAAGAATCCAGAAAGAGCTGATTAGTCATGGAAGGTTTTCAAGTGAAGGCATGAAGTCATGGGATGATACCATATATATACTCTCGACAAATGCTTAGACATCCATCATAAAATTAAAGATGAAAACTGAAAATAAAAATAAACTAAATAAATAAAAAAAGACTCATTTCTCTTAGCACCTTAGTTCTGCAAATATGAAGTAAGATTCAGTTAAAATGTACTCCATTACTAGGCAATTCTTATGCTCAGGATTGATAGACTTCCACTACAACAATGAAAATGGAAACTAAATAAGAGGGAAAAAAAAGGATGAAAATAACTAGTTTCTTTTAACACCTAAGTTCTGAAGATACAAAGCAAATATAGTTAAAATGTACTCACGTCAATCCGGGGATTTTCGCCACTCTCGGTTATGTTCATGTCGAGCTCTTCTGACAAAAACTGTAGTTCTAGCTGCTCAGTAAATGTTAAGTTGTTACCCGCATAATTAACACCGCTGAAGTTACCGTCAGAAGCATCTCCAGACAAATTAAGGAAGTCCATCAAATCATCTGAGCATTCCTCGTCACTCTGATTGCTTAAATCCCCAGTGAGAAGCAATGGGGATTTCGATGAATGAACAGAAGATGTGGGCTGATTGCTTGCCATGGGATGAGGAAGGAAGGGTAGGTTTCCAAGCTGCCGCTGGGTTTCAGAGCTTGTTGAAGATGACAGATATAAACTGGTACAGAATGTAGAAGACCGGGAAAATGTGGCCCTAGGACTTTGGAGATGAGAACCATAAGACAAACTGCAATTTGTTTCAGGTTTTGAGCCTAACTTATGGGACTGAGATGGTGATACATGAACTGGATCCGAGGACTTGAGTACTCCTGTCTGTATATACGATGGTGGAGACGCAAATGAACAGTCATTTGCAGAATTTTGACCTTTTGATTCAGCATTTGGCAAACTATGAATCCAAGAAGAAGCATTACAATATTTCTGCGTCATCCCTTTAGGAGACTCACTTTGTTTTAGAGAGATAATACTATGGTGATGCATGATTTTCATACAAAAAGTTAAATCGATCAACTGTTCTGTCAAAGTCAAAGATGACGATATAACAGTGCTTTTAGGGAACTTTCCGTATTGGGTGATTGATTGAGAAATAAAAAAAAAAGAGATATAGATGCAGAAAGAGTAGTCACATGCAATATCAGAATTTGATGTTCTCCTTTTATATTGCAAAAGATTCCCAATAAGAGTACAGTATAATCTGAATGTCAATGCAAGACTTTAAACAACAACAAGAAGGAAAGGCTCTGGCATTCCTTCGGACAAGTTCAGAAGTGCTCCAAAGACTGTTAACATTACCATAATCTAGAAACCCTCAAAAACTGTTTGTATCCAACTAAATATAAGAAAAGGATCAAGCCCACATATTTTACGAATGTAAAGGACACAGCACTTATGTCAAACCAGATGCATCATCACATTGCAATAGAGATGCAGACAGCAATCCTTCTCTGGTACAGGACCTGTGAAACATATTTCCAGTCTAGTGGTCAGTGTTGTCATATATGGTAAGCAAACAAATTAACCACAAGAAAACAAGAAAAGATTAGTTTGCTAGATTGAAATTTCTAGATAATAATTAGCTGAAGCACAACTGCCATACAAGCACTGTTGAGCATGCTCAGGGACCAAAAAGATCTGACCCTTCGTATGGAAGCCCAAACTTATTACCAGTACCTTACGCCCCATAAACAGCATCACTGTAATCTTAAGTGATAACAAAATACATGATTTCAGAAAAGAGGAAAGTTGTATTTCAGAGCCTGTCATGTTCTTCAGTTTTTATGTTTTCATGGTTTCAGAAACAAATGACAATTCATGACAACTCATATTCCTACAAGGAGCCATTTTTCAGAGACAAAAAAAGTAAGTGACTCAACTGGTTTTTTTTTATTTATAAAAGTAGGGTCGGGTCCCTAAAAAAATGTACAGAGTTTTAAGAAGTCAATGAGGTTCATCATTATCAAGAAACTAATAACTTCCAAATTTGACACATAAAGTGCCAGTAATGGACTATGGAAAGAATACAATAAAACTAGCCAGAAAAACAATGAAAAACTAATAACTTCCAAATTTTTCACATACTTCCTTTCCTAGGGAATGGATGTACAATTAAGTAACATTGACCCCCAGTATACTAGCCAGAAAAACATCAAGGAAGCTTCCATCTGTGGCCACCATCCTATTCCCAGCTGCAAGGACTAGGTGATCTTGAATCAATCATAGATGTGGGTTGCCTTATTTTCCACTACTTCAAAGAAAGAGTAGATAAAACGAGCATCCACAAATTCCGTTGCTTAAAAGGCATTAAGGAAATTATTATTGTTTTGAGCTCTTTTACTTCTGTAAATTAAGCCAATGGATTCTCTAAGTGTCCTTGGGCACTCATAACCAAGATACCCAAGATCAGTTGGGACTGATGTACACCTCATTAATTTTTCATTCAATCACAATCTTGTAGCCACCCAAGATGATAATGGCAAGGTTTGTATATTGTGAATAATTGAGACTAAAATTTCAGGTTATTATTCTTTAGTTATCAGTAGGAATCCACTAAAATCTAGCTTGTCATTCCTAGTGAAAGAATGCATAGGATAAAGCTCATTATTCTTAATTCTTTTATGGATCCTTCAAAAACCAGCTTAGCATCTCTTTCATTAAGTTTTAACCATAGAGTAAGAGCCACATAACATCAGTAAGCTCCCACAAATTAATCCACTAAAAAAGAGTTTCTCCACAATATAATCAATTTGTTCACTTCAATGAAGAGACTGGATGAACAAGGGAGCCTAATCAGAATAGTGGACCAAATTTCATAATTACGAACAAAAACCCCATCACTTCCTCTTGCATTACATTTCACAATGGTGAACCAAAAAATACAATGAATATTCAGTTTGTCACAGTAAGTTTTCGATTCCACTGGTTAATTGAAATACCCATTCATAGAATTCCTATCAACATTTCCCAAAACATATTTTCATGCTACCAGAAAAACAGAAAAAATTTCAAGTGGAATTTCATGACAACCAATTGATTCAATACGAATAAAAAGATTTAAGCTCCAGTAATGGGGGTCCTGCAATGGTTCAGATATGGTGGATGAATAATTCATAAGAGGCCCTTGAGGAAACCCCCAAACAAAAGCCCATCTTTCAAGTACTCAACCCATGGAAATTGTGCAAAAGACTGCAAACTTAATCATCACATAATTAGAAACATCAATTTGAAAGTACACATGTCAGGAACATCCATTTGAACGTAAACATATATATGGTATTATTTGTTTGTTCAAGTAAGCAATATGAAAGAAGTATTCAAGTAGATGGCAAGGTGGGATAAATGAAGAATGTAAAGAAAATAATTATTCTTTTGATCTGTCACTTCTATCCTGCTTATTTATACTACTCCCAAATGAATTATAAGGACATTTACAATTAGTGGATAATGATTTTACCTTTATTCCCCTTTTTATTCTCTAGATTCGTTGAATAGCCTCATTGGGACTTTAGTTCATAATGCTAAATGAAATTCAGAATAGGTGATTGTTCGATATGGCATCATAAACTAACTACAAAAGGAAATAGATGGTTCTAGAAATTATACTGTTACCCAACAATTCAGAGTAAAATTCTCGCAGAAAAGCTTGGCTAGACCCAAATCCATTTCGTAAATAAAACCTCGAAACATGAAATTATGAAGAAAGAATTATAGAATTTTATGTTTCAATATTGACAAGAGGAAAAACAATCATTTCGGTGAAAAATGCCTTGTGGTCGTAAAATCTATGATGATAAAATTCTAAACTCTGTAATTTCAGATAACCACAAAGTACAAACAATGAACTGAATTCAAGCTTCATAACATCCATCACATATCAAGCAAGTGAGTCACAGGATTTTCCAGAGACTTGAATTATAATGAAAGAGTCAAGCAGAAAATAGATAAGAGTCCATAAGCACTTCAAAATTCCAAACAGAACAGAAAGAACGAATCCCAATCAACGTATACATACGAACGGTAGCATTTGAAATTCAAAGAGGGAAACACAGAGGGGAGGCGGGTGAAGAATATCCCAGAATCATGGAAAATAGAACATAAAACGGATACCCTTTATTCTAGAGAAGCAAAACGGAATACTAGTGACATAATCCAAATTCCTTATACTGCAGAATGGTGAAGAGAAAGGAGAAGAACAAAAGAAAACTTTCTCACCTGCTTAAAACAGCAGAGAAATGCTGAACCTTTAGTCGGGAAGAGAGAGAGAGAGATGAAGAAGAATATGGGTGGGAAGGAGATTAGAAGAATATATGTCCTTGAATGTATCAATTGTTGATATGCTCTCTTGTGATTTGTCTGCGTACCTATCTATGCTTCTGCTCGCAAGAACCTCCCTTTCTTCTCGTACAGATCGTCTTTCAAACGTTGAAACGAACAAAACAAAAAACAAGAAAAAAATTCCATCACGGCTCCTCTCATCATTTGGGTTTCCGTAATTGGGTTCCCCTAAGCAATGCCTCATTTTACTATTCTTAACTTCAAGATCATAATTTGATTTCCGACTATGTCCCTTGATTAGCCTTACCCTTAATAATTAATATGCCCCAAATGGCACTTTTATTATTAATCCAAATAAAGGCTTCAAGAGTGGAGCTCCCAACGTAGACCGTTGGTGGTGGCGTGACGGTGATGGTGATGGTGTTGATGGCCTGGTGGGACTGGTTGTGTCCTTTATTTTATTGAGAAAACACAGCCACACGCGCACACAACTTGCAAGTTGCAATCCGGTAATTATGTTTTACGCATAAATGATTATTTAATTAGTACCCTCTCCTAATTTTTATCTCTTTTTTTGCACTCTTTCTTATTCATTAACCGGCTCTGGGGATCTATGGCTTGTTTTTTTCCATAATTGAGCTTAGAATCTATCCTTTTTATGAACGTAGACAAAGTGATAAGGATCTAATCTATCACCTACCCTGCCTGGATCTTACACTCATCCATCAATGCCGTCACGGTGACAGTGCTTTTGCCCTCTTAAGAAATAAAATTTTATACCCGGCTCCTTAATAGTTTCAAGTCTGCATTATTGCCTATAGAGGTCAATTTCTTGGTGGGACCCGATTAGTGTTGTAGTAATGCGTTTTTTGTCATTTAATTATGATTCCCTTTCTTGTTTTCTTTTCCTTATATCTTTTTCCCTTTCTTTGTTTCCTTGGCTTGGTTGGTTTGTGTAGAAATTAGTCTTGATTTTTATCAGTACTTTGCCTGGTCACATAGCTTTCGTAAGGGCTTGTACTTTCAAACAACTTCCGTGGGGATTTTGTAATAATAAGAAATAGAGTCCGGGAAATGGAGTTCGTTCCTGTAGTTTTCGTATGTGACGAGGATGACGAAAAACTCGTAAAGGTAGTGTAAAGTGCGGACATCGTTAAGATTATAAATTAAATAAAATGTTTGTGTTTTCATCGAGATAAGGAGAGTGCCGAGGAGAATTTTAATTATTTTTTAAGTGTTGCGGTCGAAATTACTATAATAGCCTTCACTTATGTTGGTCCATTGGATTACGCTGAACAGAGAACATAACACGCCACAAAGGATTTGCTTCACAGAGAATCCCTTGCGCATTGTTACACTAGTCATTATATACCTATATTACAGAGATAAAATATGTTGGTCCGCCGCCAATAGATCCTTTATAATAGAAACTATCGAAGCGTATCACATGACATATTTTGATTGATAACATATTAGAAAAGTAAAGAAAATAAGATAAGGGATTAATATTGTAATACCATTACCTCTTTCAAAAACGTGCTAAAAGTTGAATTTTTCCCAAACAATGTAATATTTTTTGAATTACTTGGACACAATATTGCATAGCTACCACTAAGTTGGGACAACAGGTTTGCATTTTCAACGCTGAGAGGATGCAAGAAGACGATTGGATAAAACAAAAGAAATGATTACGAATAGGCCGGTAAGTTTTATTTTTCTATCACATATTTTTCTCATACCTTTTTAATGATAAATAAATATAAATTGTTTTGCTTCATTATTTTTTGAAAACTAATAGCCTTCCCCTTTCTTTTACTCTTCACTAGGGATAGCACGTTCAATTCTGCACCAACGTACCTATACGTATGAACTTAAAGGTGACATGAATACGGGGATTTGGGAGTGGGTGGAAAGTTATAAGAGGATTTAGCTGTAATGAAAATTTTAGAATGGATATTCTTAATTAGGAAAATGATTGTCACACAGGAATCTTAGAGATTCTCTATTTTATAATAGTATAGATAGAAATAAAATTACCTTCATGCACAATGCAAAAAAAGGCTTATTATTATTAATATCTTCATCATCATCATTGTTAGTATCTAGTAGGTTGTCTTGGCTTACTTTTGTGCTAAAAATGTGTTTAAAATGTTTAGAACAAGCTGAAAGTCTCCATGTGTCAAAGGAAATTAAATCAAAATCGGAGTTGAATTGTGAAAGTTTTGAAGCATGCTCGATTTGCTCGTGTAATTGCTTGGAATTAAGCTATGATGCTTGATCATCGCATGATCTCGAACTCAAGTGGCTATTTCTAATAAAAACCTACACCATGAGATCATACGCATGATTGGCGTTTGAGTGGAAGATGATCTCCTAGAGTCCTAGACAAACAATACTTAGCGCTCAACAGAAGTGACACTGTCTAACTGTTTATGTTAAACAACCGTTGCACTTAAAAACTTAAGCTGATAGGTAAAGGCGCAATTACGTGTATAAGAAGGCCGGTCCAAATATGATATTTCAACGCTCCCCCGCATGTGTGAGGTGCAACTACGTATATAAGAGGGTCCAAATATGATATTTCAACAGTTCATCAATCTATAACTTGAGAGCATATGCTCATTTAGCGCATAATTAAGCGCTCAAGCATTGGATTGTTATCATGCATGCACTGCGACCCCAAAGCTCGAGCAGCAGTGAAGAGGAGATTTCCTTCGTAAAATCCTTCTTCACGTATGCTTGCAGTTGACAGGCGCTCTACGGTAAAATTTGAAAATTCTATATCTGACTCCGGCCGAACTTCTTGGACACATATAAATAATTTAAATCATGAGACGAAAAGGGGATTGAGTAGGCATACAGAACCTTAGGTGAATCTGAAGAAAGATTCCAGACCGGCCGTATCTGCTATGATAGGTAAGACTTCACCATTGTATCTTATAGTAAATGGATCGGAGTACATTATAATAGTGATAATTGTGGTATAATTTTATGTTTATTCGAACACGGAATGATGACAGTGGATGGCAATTGGTTAACAAATTAATACCCCTCATAATTTACCTCTTACACTAGTAATAAGCAAAATAAGCAAAGAAACAAGTCCTCCTCCTATCCGAGCCACACCAAACTATAGAAATGACGGAAATGCCTACATATAATGATAGAGAACCAGAGACGTGAAATCTGAGAGAGATGTTTAATCCTTAATTATACCCAGAAAGAAGAAAGAAAAAAGCTGCTAAAAGAGATGCTTGACTTGAGGAGATGAAGAAGGCAGAAGAAACAAAACTGGATGAATAGTTGGACCAGACAATGGAAGAACTTCCGTATGATTAGTCTCGTTTCGATGTACTTGAACAGACGGTTTCTCTACGCTGGCTATGTCAATTTTTGTTTTCGCTCGCCGATGCAATGCACCAAATTAGATGAAAACAAGCAACAGAAATAAGCGAAATATGTTTGTATAATAATCGAACGAAGGGTGGGTTCCACTGGAGACACGAATGTCCCCACTAGTGGAATTTGATTTCTTATCTGGCTACTAGTTAGTTACTACTTACTACTACTGATAGATAATTAATTGGGATTCTTCAGCTGCCGTTTGAGACCCGATGGGATTCCATTGATGACGAAGAAGAAGACTATAACGGACGGGGGGGGTCACATCCCCCAAAAAGGCGATTTGTAAAGGAAAGAAGAAAGACAAGTGACGAGGTGACAAGTGACGAGGTGACAAGCAACTGCAGCGTTACCTCAAGGAGACCAGCAGTGGGTCACAACTTGACTCACTTGCTCACTTTTTTTCTCCTCTCTCCTTTCTCCCTCTCATGTTGAAATTATGCGCATAAATAAACGGCGTCCCAGCCTTTGGGGACCTCCCAAGGCTAATCCCTAAGTTTTTTTTATGGGAAATTTAGATTTTAGTGATAAGTTTTTGACATAATTCAGATTCAGTCAATCAATTCTTAAAAAATGGGAATTAGTGATACTTTTTTCAAATAATTGGGATTCAGTGTTCTATAAAGGATTTCTTCCAAAAATACCCTTAAAAAGACTTTCAAACCTCACTTATACCTAAATGAGTGAAAAGGTTTTCCAAGTCTTTTGAGAGAATTGTTGGAAGAAAGCTTATGAACAATAAAATGACACTGTTTTCCAATTATGTTAAAAAAGTATCACTAATTCCTAATTTTTAAGAATTGGACCATTGAATCTAGATTATTTTGAAGAATATCACTAAAACCTAATTTCCCCTTTCTTTATTGAATCCAACGTCCTCGCTTTTGTCAAAAAAAAAAATCGGCCGGACGCAGATTAACAAAACAGAAACAATGGCAGGTTATTAAAACTAACATTGCTTTCCAATGGGAGAAGCGATTCCTTCGGAATTGATTCTTATATTAGAAGGATAACGTTACAGAATTGATTCATATAATAATAATATTATACGTATTATAAAATTGTAAAGTGACACTACTAAATAATAATAATTTTTAAAAAAAAAAGTACTTCTGGGCCCATTAGATATCACTTCCAGGCCTAGAGAAACAATGCAATACTCGACTAGCATGAGCTCGTCGCAGTGGACGTACCCAAAACTGTGAGAAAGCTACACTCATGGAGTGGTTGCATTGCCAGCAGATTTCTTGCAACGTCTCCACAACAACAAAAGCTAGCCCAATGCATTATTCACCACAAGAGGGCACGACAAGGTGAAGGTTCAAAGGCTTTCAAAACATTATTATTTGGCAGCAAGAAGCACCACCACAACAACAAAAAAACAGCTTTGACTAAAGAAGCTTTTTGTATCAAAAAACCAAAAAGATTAAAGAACCTTTAATCCCATAAAATAACGAGTTCTACACTAGTTATCAATGTTTTCAGTATAGAGTACAATCCAAGACCAAACAATAACTTAAAAGAGGCTATACGTCCATAAAAATAGAGTCTCATGTTACCTTGCATGTACAACAAGGGGCAGCTTTGACCCCCTAATCATACGCCGCATACTTTCGACATCTAAACAAGAAACTTTAAACAGGAAACTAAGAGACTTGGCATTTTCATTGACTTCCCTGATGACAGAGGAGGCTATACCAGCATGATGACCTGCTCCTATCTATCCTTCAGCTCCTGCTCAAATTGAAGCAACTTTTTGCGGATGGGCTGCAAAAACCGCTTCAGATCTTCCCCAATTCGCTGCTTATCTTGCTGCACGAGATCCTTGTCCTCGCTAAACCTTATTTCAATCTGCATATTGAAGGACAAATTGACCATAAAGGACAGAATCAACGCCACTTTCATATCCAGGATGAAATTTCATAGCTCACCAAATATCAACTGGTAACAGACTGCCACCAGGGCAAGATCAGTAATGTGTTACAAACAGTAATATTAGCCCCCTACCGGAACTTGCAGATCTCAGAACTCAATAATGACTTACCATGAATTTACTACAAGCTTCAATACTGCATGGCAGATCAAAAGCTACCTAGTGATTAAAGGGCACGCTTGAGGCAAACGTCCTAAAATTGCCTCTCAATACAATGCACTTTTTCAAAGGGGTCATCTGAGCATGCAAAGAATCACCCCATTTCACCATAAAACATTACAAAGCAATCCACTTTTTCAAAAGTACCCAAGAGTTTTTCTTGATAACAACCACTCTCCTAAAAAGTGAAACTGCTCACCAAAGGAAACTTTTCTCCTTTTTCTAGCTAAAATAGTTTACACGATATACTACCTTTTAATTCAAGGATATGTTATTAAGTAATAGCATATTTCACGATCGGTAAAAAAATAAATAAATATATAAAAGTGGATATTGTTGGAAAGAATTTGATGAGATCTTTTTAACTGATCAATTCTTACTGCAAATTGATACACAGATCAGAAGTTAGTCGCTTTAAAGAATATCAATTGAATAGCCCCTAAAAAGGAGTTTATATGAATGATTGTATTACTTTTACTGAATAATTTTGTTAAAAAGAGAAATTCATATTATCATTTAAATTTTGTTCCTTAATTATCAGAAGTACAGATAGCATGTGATAGCATGTGCCCCTTTAACTCACCTAAACCCTCAATCCTCTCAAAAGCATGAGATCGCATGCTTGATTGAACTTGGTCAACCTGGTTTGGATCATCCAAGCAACTCAGTTGAGTTGACTGAATTGACCAGTACAAGTAACCCACTCATTTTGATTCTTTTGTCTTTAATTGCACCGACCATGGATCATCCAGTTCTAGTACGGATCATCTATCAAACTCAGGATTGATCAGAAATGATCACCATTTGATCCCCAAATTAAAAAAATATTCCCACACTAGCATAAGATGGATCAAAAAATCCTTAGCACACAAAAATAGTAGTCTATGTCCAACCAACTTTCTACCACAGGACAGGTTGGTCATATGAAAGTTTTCTAACAATAAATTGGTGTATGTTCAATACGTCATTCACTCTATACCTTCATTTATGCTTGACTCTTGGCTCAATTACTAATGGATATTCAGCATTGAGACATCAAATCCAAAAAACACATTGGACTACCAGCTAATCAAATTAGGTTTCACACACACTTGCTAACCAAATTGCAAATAAATTGCTTTCACATCTCAAATCTAACAATGGCTGAAAGAATTTCCACTCTTTTAAATGGAATTGATAAAGAGCAAAATTTCTTACCTGCAAGTCATCCAGTTCACCAAATGAGAACTCTGGGATGTCTATATGGCCCTTAACCTTCTTCCACTCCTCCTGGATAGACCATTCACCTGATTCCATTGTCCATGAATCAGATACACGTAACAGAGAACAAGAAGCAGTGAATGAATGCGAGTTTTAGGCCATAAAAGCTTGCCTTTAAATTTCAAAGTCAACTCATAGGTGTAACCGACACGTTTCTTGTTTCGTACAGTCACCAGAAATGCCTACTCATTATTCGCAAGCTCAAAATTAGTAAATCATTAAATTGACAACCTGATACCAGAAGCAACAGATAGTGGAAGCACAATACTAACTGGCAATGAGCTGTTTCAAAGAGATCATGAATGGCAATAATAATCTAAATATCCACTAATTACAATTTATTAATCTTTTAAAGAATATAAGGAGTTCTGCTTGTCAGTCTGATAGTAACATCGGATTCGTATCAACCTTTTACAACATGAAGGAAATAAAGTGACTCAATCCTTTTTTTAAGAAAAAATGAAGATTCCCCTTATCAGGAAGTATCATAGTTTGGTCAGTAGAGCAAAAAAAAAACTTGTTAATGATACAAACAGAAATATTTCCACTAAGATTTCCCTTGTTAATGGTGGCGGGCAGTGGTGGCGGCTGGTGCTGGTGGCGGTTGTTGGTGGTGGTGGTGGTGGTTGGTGGTGGTGGTTGGCGGTGGTGGTGGTGGTGGTGGGTGGTGGTTGGCGGTGATAGGTGGTGGTGGGCAGTTGTGGCAATGGTGGTGGTGGTGGGTGGTGGTAGTTGGCGGTAGTGGCGGGCGATGGTGGGTTGTGGTCGTGGTGGGTGATGGGTTATGGTGGTGGTGGATGGTGCTAGTGGCGGGATGGGTGGGTGGTGTGAATAGTGATAAGTGATGGTGAATTTTATTTTCTTTCAAAATTCCTACTTTTTGGAAAGAAAATTTTTTACATTGGAGAGAAAGAGGGAGAGAAAATCTCATTTTCCTTCATCTAAACCAAACAAGAGAAAAGAAAATTTTAGCATTTTCTTTTCTTTTCTTTCCAAATCCAGGGTTCCAAACACAGCCTAAATGTCAATCACACTCAAGGTAATGACCACAGAGTGATTAAGAGAAAAAGTAACATCAAAACTGCAACAAAAACAATAATGCATCATCCCAACAATCCACCACAGGTTGCCTAAATACTGAACTGGCATTCTTGCTGTCACAATAACAATAATAATAGGTTACATATATTCAACAAATTAGAAACAATAATATAAGTTTTATGCATAAAAATCTTTGCTTGTCAAATTATTTTATAAAGAACCCACATCACCCATGCATTTTGATACTTCAGATATTTCTGCTCTGCCACCAGAGAAATCCAAGGAGCCCAAAGAGGCTAGCAACTCCTGCAATTCAACTCCAATATCAAAGGGGATGAACAATGTTAGTCAATGCATAAACAATATGCTGTACCTGAAAAAGCTACATGATTAAGTTGCCTTATGATCCTAAAAGACATGAATAAAATAAAACAGTGTTCACACTAAGCTCATAAGAGCAATTCAAAATTTGATACTTGCATCAATAGATTCCAGTTGGATCATTGGGAACACTTAAACAACTACATAAGCCCTTTAAGACTTTCCAGACAAGGAAAATCATGTCTGGCGCCACATGTTTCAACAAAAAATAAAATAACCTTTCATTTGAAGTTCACCTAAGCACAAACCTTTATCCTATTGCTCGCCCATGTGTTAAGGTTCTTCTCCTCCCAAGTCCCAGCCTATATAATTATAACATAAAAGAAAAAGTCATGTAGAAGCAAAATATAAATAACAGGAAACCAATGAACGCAAACCAGCATTTTTTATGGTGAAACCTACATCAAAATTTAAGTGCGAAATCTTATGTTATTGAAGAAAAAAAGAGGATATGAAATAGCTAGATTAACAAGAAAAATTAATGCATATGCCACAGTCCCTTATTTCTTTTAGTGTGAAAAATTATACATAGCACTTGGCTAAGAATATGGGTATCGTTGTAAAAAATTGAATTGGGTAGTTTCACAAAAAATTGGCCCAAAAAAATGAGCTGCTATGATTTCCTTTTTATTTTAATAGATGATCTAGGACTAGGATAAAGGAAGAGTGTTGCATCAGATTAGCAGCCATTGTAAAAACTTTTCCAACATCTAAATATGATATGAATCATGAATTAGAATCCCACATATATTCAAGGGCGTCATGCCGTCATCTGGAAACAGCGGCCTAATCATGTAGAAGCAAAATTCAAATAATAGGAAACAAATGATCACAAGCCAGCATTTTTGGCGGTGAACTCTATATCAAACTTTAAGTGGGAAATCATATGTCATTGAAAATGTAAGATATGAAATAGCCAGAGTAACAAAAAAAATAATTCATATGCCACTTCTTACAATTAGAAAACTCATAAGTAGTAGACACTTGGCTAAGAATATGGGTAACAGTAGCAATGGTGCACGGTGCCTTCATAGAAAATTGACTTGGGTATTTCCACAAAACATTGGTCCAAAAAAATGAGCTTTTATAGTTTCCTTATTATTTTGGTAGATGATCTAGGATACATGAGGGCTGCCGGTATAAAAACTTTTGCTAAATCTAAATATGACATGAATCTTGAATTACAATCCCATATATGTCATAGGACATTGTCCATAAACAGCACACTGCAACAAAGCCTGTTTGCAATGAGAAATGAAAAAGGGTTGGCCAGGGCATCCTCTGTAAACGTCACACTGCAGCACCGCTCAGTTACAATGAGAAGTGAGAGAGGGTTCACGCATCAAGTTGAACAAATGCAAGAAAGAAGCTAATCCAAGAGAGTAAGGTCAGTTTATGTACTTTGAATATATGAATTTTAATTGAGAAAAACTAGAGTTAATAGATACTATAAAGAGAAGGCCAATAAATATAATTTGTTTACAAGAAATAAATCTAAGGCAGTTAATGAGTATATAATTTGGTGTACAAGGAAAGTTAATAATAGAAATGGGATAAGAATAATGGTAGATAAAAATATGAAAAATAATGTTACTAGTGTTAGGAGAATTAGTGATAAAATAATATTTATTAGGTTAGTAAATAGGCCAAGAAGTTTTAAACATTATTGTCAACTATGTGCCTCAAATAGGTTTAGAAGAAAGCATTAATAAACATTTTTGGGAAGAAATGGATGAGTTCATACAAGTCGCATCTGAAAGCAAAATGATATTTATAAGAGAGAACTTAAATGGTCACATAGATATAAAATGCCTTTTTAAAAAAGAGGATGAAAATTTTGGTGACTTTTAAGAAAATTGGAATCAAATTGACTTTTTTTTTCTTACAAGGAGTGCACTAGCTACTTGTAGAAATTGTAAGTTCTTCTAAGTGAGAGTTAAGCTTCACAACAATACAACATAGGTTCATGGCGATGAACATTTGTCCTTAGAAGTGGGAAAAAGACATGCACTAAAATGAACCCAAAAGTAAAATGATGAAAGTTGAAAGGAGATAATTTAGTTATTTTTAGGAATAAGTAAATAAATGAGGCCAATTGGGATCTTTTGGGCGATCTGGTTAGGATGTGGAATGAAATGGCCAATTGCATCATGGGACTTGGGAAAGAAGTCTAAGGAAAATCTCAAGATAGTATTCCTTCTCATGGGTAAACTAAGCAATGGAGTGATATAGTCCAAGAAGCTATTAAAGAGATAAGACTTTAATTTAAGACTTGGCAAAAAAAGTAAAACCCACAAAAACTTAGAAAGATATAAAAAAAAAAATTTTAAAGAAACCAAGAAGAAAATTAGTAAGACTTGAAAACATGCCTATGACAACTTGTGTGATAATTTCGGTACTAAAGAAGGGGAAAACTTTATTTATAGACAAGCAAAACTTAGAAAAAGGAAAATGAAACACTTAGATCAATTTAGATGAATTAAAAGTGAAGAATCAAGATTTTTAGTAAAAGGTAAAGAGATTAAAGGAAGGTGCAAAGAGTATTTTATAAAATCATTAAATGGCGATGGTACACGGAGATCTAGATTCTACATGGGCAATAGGGTTCAAGCTATAGAAGTTAAAGATGCTCTAATCAAAATGAAAATATGAAAAGCCTTGGGACCAGATGGCATCCTTATAAAGGTAAGGAAGTGCATTGAGATGTTAACTTATCTTAGTTGATAAAAGAATTTAATGAAATTTTAAGAAATGGGAAAATGCCAAATTCTTTAAGGTTTAGTACAATAATAGTGTAATACCAATATATAAAAATAAGGAAGATGTGCAAAATTGAGCAAATTATTGTAGAATTAAAGTTATCAGTCACACAATGAAATTGTGGGCAAAAGTAATTGAATATTGGTTAAGACTAATAACTAGAGTGAAAGAAAATCAATTTGAACTCATGCCTGGAAAGTCCACTATAGAAGCTATATTTGTACTTGGACAATTAATAGAAATGTCAAGAGAAAATAATAAGGATCAGCAAATGGTTATCATTATTGATTTGGGAAAAGCATATGATAAGGTTCTGAGAGGACTAAGTTGGTGGATTTTGCATAAAAAAGTTGTCCCAATGAAGTATATTGATGCAATTAAGGATATGTATAAGGGAGAGTTAAGTAAAAACTGTTGGCAGTGAGATGACAAAGATTTCAGTTGAGATAGGTTTACACCAAGGCCAACTATTAGCTCTAATCTATTCGTTTTAGTTATAGAAGAGTTGACGAGTCATGTTTAAGATGAGGTGCCATGGTGTATATCATTTGTAGATGATGTAGTCTGTGTAGGCCATACTAGAAAAGAAGTACATTTTAAGCTAGAATTATAGAGAGAAACATTATAACAAAGGGTTTTTAAAATAAGTCGTGCGAAGACTAAATATATGAAATGCTCTTTTAATACAATTAACTAATGAAACCATTATAATTGACAATCAGGATATCCCTTCAAGCAATAAATTAAGATATCTTGGGTTAGTAGTAAAAAAAGATGGAGAAATTGTTGATGATGTAGCACATAAGATTAAAGCTGGTTGGCTTCATTAGAGGGGTGCTTCTATGGGTATTGTGTGATAAGCGTGTTCTAATTAAATTACAATTAAGTTTTATAAGACAACAATTAGACTAACTATATTGTATGATTCAGAATGTTGAGCGGCAAAGAAACAACATATTCAAAAGATGAGTGCTACTGAGATGAGGATGCAAAGATGGATGTGTGGCAAAACTAGAAAAAAACAAAGTATGAATGGCGATATTCGAAAGTAGTTGGGCATAGCATATATTAGGGATAAAATTGAGGAGAGTAGGTTAACATGATTTATACATATAAAGCGGAGACCTAGAAATGCACTTACAAGAAGGTATGAAAGGATAAATATTTAAGGGCTTAAGAGATCAAGAGGAAGACCTAACAAGACATGGATGGAGTTCTATAAAAAAAAACGAATTAAATGAAGATACGATTTTTTATTGAACAGGATGGAAAAACGATACTCGGTATGTTGATGATGATGATCTACGAGATTGCTTTAGATGCATAACTAGGCGGGTTTAAAAAGGGTAAGGCGACATTTCCCCAGGTAAATCACACCCAGGCTATTCTAGGTTCCTAGGTGTATGCCTAGGTGATAAGGCGACTGCCGTATTGCTATTTGGGTGAGGAGTTGCCTTACACAAATTTATATGCATCACAAACACACGTGCACACGCACACACAAGAGATCAAGAGGAAGACCTAACAAGACATGATGGAGTTCTCTAAAAAAAAACTTAAACACAAATCAAATGAAGACATGATTTTTGATTGAATAGGATGGAAAAACGATACTCGCGCACATTGATGATGATGATCTAAGGGGTCATTTGGTATGGCTTCTGGATTGTGGATTGTGGATAATAATTTGGATTTTGAAAATCAAGATTGTAAATGCTTATTTTTAAAATCCAAAATCTTGTTTGGATACTTAGGATTTTAGCACCTTATTTTAGTGGGACCCACCACCATTAATAGGTCTTTATTACTTGTGTGCAAGTAGGCCCCTCATCATTAATAGCTCTTTCGTACTTGTATTCAAGTGGGACCCACCACTTTTTAAGTATCAAAATTTATAGAAACCCATAAAAGGAGTATTGTGGTTTTTGGGAAGATTTTAGTATCTGCTTTTAAAATCAAACTTGCAAAAACCCTACCAAACAACTTAATGGACCTTGGTTTTTGCATTTTGGTAGAATCTAAAAACCAGAAACCCCACCAAACGACACCTAAGAGATTGCTTTAGATGCATAAGTAGGCAGGTTTAAAAAGGGTAAGGCGACATTGCCTCGGGTAAATCACACCTAGGCTAGTCTAGGTTCCTCGGTGTATGCCTAGGTGATAAGGTGACTGCCGTATAGCTATTTGGTGAGGAGTTGCCTCACGCCTATTTATATGCATTACGCACACGCACGTTTAGGTTCGCCAGTGTATGCCTAGGTGATAAGGCAACTGCCGTATAGCTATTTAGGTGATAAGGTTTCTAGGTGTATGCCTACAAACGAACGCACGCACGCACACTCCCACTCATTCACTCGTTTTAAGTAACTTATATTCATCCAAAGCCTTATGAAAGTTTATGCTCATCAAGCTTCACCCAAGTTTGATTTCTAAGCCTTACACAGGTTTTCATCCATCGATCAAGGACTTAGGAGAGGAGAACCCACAGCCAACCAAATACTTCTCCCCTCAATCTCCTGCTCCTCCTCTCTTTCTCTCTCTCCCCCTCTCTCTCATCCGTCTCCTCTTTTTTCTTCCCTTCAACTCTTTATTCAATCAAAAAACAAGCTCATCAAAATCTATCAACACTTGAACTTCTCTCCTTCAAAAATCTCTCTTTTTTCCCCAATCTCCCCTAATTGAAGGAGCTCTCTCCCTCTCTTCTCTCTCCTTTTCTGTTGTGTTTTATTTTCCTAATAAACTCCCAAAGAATCTTTCTCTCATCCATCTCTTCTTCTCCTTTTCTTGTTTCTACCAATTAACTTCCTATTGGAAGAGCAAGGGAAATGAAAAAGATGCATATATCAGAGATAGATATATACGACAATATACATAACTTAAAGAGTAATGGTCATAAGAAAAAAATTGTCAACCAAGTGACTGCCTAGGAGCTTAGGCTACAAGTAGGTCTATCGCCTAGCTTAGCCTACGCAATTTGAAAATGTCAGAGTTAATAGTTGATAGACATAGACTCAACTAATTGAAAAACATTAAAGTCTCAGATGAACTTATACCTTGACTCAGTCGCATTGATTTGCGATGACTATATAAAATTCTGAGCTAAATAAATAATTGTTGCTAATAGGGCATGGTTTAGCATTGCATGTTAGAAGCCAAACCAAACCTGTCTAAATCATAACTGACGTGCCATTTGGATTCCTAATAATTTTATGGTTTGCAACATTTACAATGGAGAAGAGAAATTATAAATATTGCAGCACTAGAAGGAGGATTAAGTAAATTAATTACCAAAATCAATACACATTAAACGACCTCTTTTATTGGTCAAGTGATAAGCTTCCCAGCATTTTTAAGTTATTTCTGTGACATTTTTTTTTTGGGCCAGTGGCAATGAAAACACTATAAAGGAGATACAGTTAAGGGATAAGTTTTGAGGAAAAGAAGGACATGCACCAACGGAAAACTACTATCCAACCATTCGCATTCCAAAAATGCTTTCAGCTAAAGAAGGTACATCGAGTTTTAGATAGCTAAGTTAGGGCAAAAAAATTCCATAATCCATGCATGCAAGATTTATTACGCAAGGTTCAATCCAATGTACAAGAGAAATATATAATGCATATATCACCCTATACAAATTGATGTCACAAGGCAATAGTGAAATATAATTATGGACTAAAAATGGGGCATAATCACCGACATCAATGGGTATTGAGCAGATCATCCTGGTTTTACTAGAAATACTCCGTGAGGTTTTACATTTCAGTTTCACCTGACACATGCAAAACTAGCAAAATTTTGCCAGCATGTCGCCAAAATTCCACTGACATTATAGCAAATTTCACCAACATGTAGAGAATATGGGGAAATTTTATTAAAATATTGTAACAGTCAAATAACTTTTCGAAGGTTTAAATCAAAGTAAAATACACTTAAAAACCTCAAAAACAAAAGAAATAGGCTAACGCATGGCAGGCAGACAACTGATCTGCACAATAACTTCAAGGTAAATGTTCACCGTAAAAGGCCTTAAACATCCCACAAGAAAGTTGGAGAAAAATCTGACCATGTGCCATAAACATAAGCCATTCTAAAGCATGCAAAACAGGATAAAAGACCACATATCTGTAATATATAACCAAATAAACTGCAAAAAATGAAGAAATGATGAAAATCACAAGGCCTTCCAAAACTTGGAAGTTTATTTACCCAACATAAAGTATCAACAAAGTGTATATTCAGGGCAATGCTGAACCAGAGGATGGAATCCAGATAGATTCTAAAAAAACTTTTCAATCATTCTACCCTAACCGACCCATCTACTTATACTGCTACTTTGGCAATAAATTGTGGGAACCCATAGAATCACAATAGCTTACTTAATATTATGAGTAGATCACTAATGAAGACTATCTCTGAAAGAAGAAACTATCAAATAGCAGAGAGGTGTGGTCTTACTAATACCCTTAAATGATTGCTAGGTTCCCTCAAATACAGATCTTTGCACATCTAAAGCCATAAGAAAGCAACTCATAGAATTGTTTTTTAGGAAATCAGTGAAACGTAGATCTGTATATGGTAAATTGTACCACGGCACTTTGCAAGTTATATCTTAACCCATAAGGAGCACCAGAAAAGCATAGCCCAAGTGTCAAAAAGGTGTCATTATCTCACAAGCCCTTAAGTACATTCTTCAACATATCATAGAGTATCAACAGCCATCAAGAAACTTTGTTAAGGACTTTGATTTGGTCTTTCCAAATAGGATCAAACTCAAACAATCCCTGAAAAGGAAATGCCCCAGAGATATTAAGATTTCTTATTTGGGCCACTTTTCAGCAGCCAGAGTTCATTTGTCAAAGGTATCTTTCCTGATATCAAATGTTCATAAGTAACAATATGCTTCTGCCATGGTCATATAAGAGGCCATACTTGTCCATAAAGACATTAAAAATAAAAAATCAAATGCGTACGTATGTAATGAAACAGACATTCCGTTATAGAGAAAGAAACAACAGATAACAGATATGGACGAGTGCAATCAAGGACGACATAAATAATATATCATATAAAGTACATGCGATCAAAACTTGACCCCGCAAACCAAGGGAAAAGATACGACGCAGCTATAAGCATTATCAATTATAGAATAGAAAGCAATTATACGCAAATCCTGCAAATCTCCTCAAATTAGGGGGGTTGGGCTGGGTAAGAGGATAATGGACACATACCCGATTCCAGACGGATCCCAAGGAGCCAGGCTGTGGTTGATTCGAGATGTCCTCAGGTGAAAGTTTGCGAGGAACAGGGAGCGGAGCAGCATCTTCAGTTACGCCCCTAACCCAGTACGTGTATGAAGAAGCCTGCTGCTTCTCTGCAACCCCGCTCTCCATTCCCCCTTCAGAACCCAACCAAAAAAAAACCCCCCTATAAGAGAATTAAGCGAAAAAAAAAAACTAAAGAGCCAAAAATCTTACAACCCCAGATAATAAAGATCAAACCTTGTGGCTCCAGGAATCAACCTTGACCGGGAGAGATGTAACAGCTTTTGAAACCTAACCTGACAAAAGCTTGAGTACGATTACAGGAAAGTTGGATTTAGCTTTTGAGTTGCGTTGCAATACTTGTAATGGACGGTCTCGTTACAATGCAGATATATCAAAGGCCAAAGAAATGGAACAGGAAGATTTGTTTCTTGAAGAAATGGATATCGAAGAAGGGAGGAGATCGAGACCACTTAAAATGGGGACTTTGGTTGCAGAAAGATTTAGGGAGAGAGTGATGAGGAAAGCAAAACAAGGGTTGTTCCGATCTTCCTTACGGATCTGCTTCTTTCCAATTCCAATAAATTGGGGACGGAAACCCCTCGTATTATTTTGGAAAATTTACGGTGATGGATGTTGGAGACTCTTCGCGAACCTTCTCCCCGTTGCCTTTCGTTGGTAACTGTTATTTTTTATTTTCTTTCCACAAAAGTTGCGGCCAATTTGGCTGGTTGGTAAGGGATACGACCATGAACGACCTGAGGCCTGAGCTTCGCCTCGCAAAGCTCGTGCTCACTTTAGTTCTTCTTCAAGGACACTAAAGCCCAAAACCCAGTGAATCCTAGGGAGATACGAGCATTTATCCAAGGGGCTGTAAATAGGACAGGCTGGACCAGGTTTCAATTGGTTTAGGCCGAGCCCAACTCAAATTAAACTTTAGCGTGAACAAAAACCCGAAGTCATAATTTCGAACCTATATTCGGTTGGGGTTGAGATTGAGCCAACTCAAATTAAATGCAACTTCTATGAAATCTATCTATCTATACTATATATAATGAGAAAAGGCCCCCTTGGAATCGTGCCAAACAAAATACGCAGCTTTCCAAAACAGCCCTTACACACTATTGAAAATATTTAATAATAAAAGGGTAGAATGGTCAAAACTCCCTCAACTTTTTAAAAAACTAACAGTTAGTTTTACAACTGTTCCTCCAACATGGTCTCCCTCCATCCCTTCCCACACACGTGTTGTATTACACGTGCACCCCTTTTAGTGGATAATAAAAGTTTCAAAAAAAAAGTTTGCTATAAATAATATTTACAACAAAATTAAATCCATTTTATATCTTTTTTTAAAGCGTCATAACTAGAAAGCCTGTAATAAAATTTATATTCCTTGCAAGATATTATTGATTATTTAATATATTTATTAAAATAAAAATACTACAAAACTTAATATTGCTAGTTGGTTTACCCATCCTAAGCACGAGAACCCCTTTTTTTAAAATAATACATTATTAAATATTTTATAATCGTTTTTTACTATTAAAAGAATATAGCAGTAGTTTCTTATTACTGTAAACCTTACCCTATTCTTGTTCTAATATCTTCGTCTTAAGACCTATGTTTTCTTTATTTTTTTTATCTCTTTTTCATATTTTTTATATCTTATTTAACATAATTTTTAAATATAATATTAACATGCTTATATATTTATTTGTTAAACATATTTTTTTATATTTTTAGCGGGAATATTCTTTCCTATATTTTTATATTGAATATATATTATGTTCTTATATATATTTATCCTGCTGTTTTATCTTGTTTCTTGGGATGTCTCTTTCTTATATTTTCTAATAACATATTTTTTTAAATAACATATAACTTTATCTAGTAAGAACTATGTTCCTATTGGGTATGGTTAGGGTTTGGTATAGAGGGAGGTTCGGATTCACCAAAACTTGCAATGTCACCATCCCTAGGTGGGATGTTTCTTTCTAATTTTTAATGACATATTTCTATATCTTTTATTTGATGAAGTCGGACCCACAAAGAAAATTAGAGAAAAGAGAAAGTAGCTGTGTAGAGGAAAAAGAAATTGGCATTTAAAGCTTCTGCAAGTAAGATTAAATAAAAAGAAAGTAGGCACGTAGAGGAGAGAGAAACTGGTGTTTGATGCTTCCCATTCTAACATACATAGAGCTTGGAGCTCTGAAAAGCCCAGGCCCTGACGGATTCCAAGGTATATTCTACCAAACATACTGGGAGACGGTGAAGGAAAAGGTATGTGATATGGTTAAAAATTTCTTTTTGAATGGTTTTTTTGAGGAAACAGTTAATCATACCTACATTGTCTTGATTCCCAAATGTGATAGCCCTAGGGGACTGGGTGAGTATAGGCCGATTAGCCTATGCAACTTTTCTTACAAAATTGTATCACGTATCCTTGTTGACAGGCTTAGACCTATGATGAGTAGGTTGATCTACCCCCACCAGGGAGCCTTTGTCCCTGGTAGAATGATACAGGAGAATATTCTTGCTACCCAAGAGCTGTTTCACACCATAAAAAGCAAGAAGAGGAACAAGAGGCATGGCTTGTTTGCGTGCAAGCTGGACCTTGCCAAGGCTTATGACAGAATCCATTGGAATTTTATTGAAAAAACCCTCCAAACCTTTGGCTTTAACCACACTATTGTTGCCATGATTATGCATTGCATTCGGTCCGTCTCCTATAGTGTCTTGATAAATGGCAAGCCTTGTGGGCTCTTCAAGCCTACTAGAGGTATCAGGCAAGGGGATCCCCTGTCCTCGTACATTTTCATTATGACCCAGCAAGTTCTATCCTTTGCTCTTGTTAAGGCTGAGCAAGAAAATTTCATAAATGGTATCAAGCCTACTAGAATGGCTGAGTCTGTTAGCCACCTGCTTTATGCTGATGATCTAATTCTTTTTGGCAGAACTGATGAGACAAATATCAGGCATTTCATGGCAATTACTAATGCATTTTGTGAGATGGCAGGGCATAGAATGAATTTGGCAAAATCTGAGTTGTACCTTAGCCCTTACATCAAAGGTCAAGTGAGAGGAAGAATAGCTAGGAATTTTGGTATAAAAGCCTCTAAGAACCCGGGAAAACACTTGGGAATTCCTATCTTCCTGAATGCTCCTAAAGTCAATCATTTTAAGGGGTTGCTGGAGAGGATAAATAAAAGATTGGTTGGTTGGAAGGCAAAGTTGCTCATGCAAGCAGGGAGGGCTACATTGATAAATTCAGCTCTATTAAGCACAAGCCATTATTATATGAGCAGTCTCAAGATCCCAAGTACGGTGACGGAAAGGATTGATAAAGAGGCCAGGAATTTCCTTTGGTATAAAGCGGGTAAAGATAGAACTTTACACCCTATCTGCTGGGAAAGAATCTGCCTCCCTAGAAGATTTGGTGGTTTAAACATTAAAGATAGCAAGAAGTTCAACTTTGCCATGCTTGCTAAAGCTGCCTGGGCTCTTGCTAAGGAGGATCACCGGATATGGAGCAGTATATTTAAAGCCAAATACTTCCCTCACTGCAACTTTTTTCAAGCCCAAATCAAAAGAAATGATTCATGGCTGTGGAGGCAACTTTTCGGCATCAAAGACATACTGGATATGGGGAAAAAGTGGCTCATTGCCAATGGTAATTCCATTGAAGTGTTGGAAGAAGGGTGGACTGATTCTAATGCTATTGTGCAGGTGAGAGGAAGTTCGGCTGCTGGTCTCCTGGAGCAGATGAAGGTAGCGGAGCTTATCGATCAGAACACTAGAAGTTGGAAGATTGACAAGCTTAAGGAGGTGTGGCCAGAGCAGGTGGCGAACCAGATTTGTGAAACTCCTATTAGTAAGTATGATTCTGAGGATAAGTTAGTGTGGGAAGGCACTGCTTCAGGTAATTTTTCTGTGTCTTCTGCTTACAAGCTTATTTGTGATGTCTCCTTTTCTCATATGGAAGAAAAACAGTGGTTACAACTTTGGAATTTGCCATGTCCCCAAAAAATCAGGTTCTTACTGTGGAAGATTCTTCAAGAGGGTAATGTTACTAATGACATTCTAAACACAAGAGTGGGAGCTCCTATTGAGCTTTGTGTCTTGTGCAGCAAGGAGCAAGAATCTCATCTTCATTTGTTTTTCAAGTGTGAGCTAATTAGAGCACTATGGTTTGGATTGATGGGGGGCAGAATCGACGAAAATCTGCAAATATCAAACTGCAAAGAATGGGTGTTTGGGCACATTTTCAGATTAAAAGGAAAAGAAGATTTAGCAGATGAATTAACTTGGGCGGCTTGGGCAAATGTTTGCTGGATTGTCTGGAAATGTAGGAATAAACTAATATTTGAAAACATGAAACCAAGCTTCACTCTAAACTCTTCTTTGTTTAATGTGATGCAGGCGGATTCAAGCAAAATTATGGAGGCAAGCAAGGTCAAAGAGAGAGCAGGCACCCGAGAAATCATCATCAGATGGAGGAGGCCTCTAGAGGGATGGAGTAAAGTCAATGTTGATGGAGCAGCATTGGGGTGTCCTGGAGAAGCTGCGGTGGGTGCTATTGTTAGAAATGCAGATGGCCGTAGCTTGGGTGCAATGGCAACTAGGATTGGAGCTGCTGATTCTCTAATGGCGGAAGCTAATGCCCTTGTTGAAGGATTGCGCTTGGGACTTGCATTGAATTGTCAAAAAGTGCTCGTGGAAAGTGACTCCAAGACTGTTGTGGAGGCATTTTGCAATACAATTTCCACCCCTTGGAAGATTAAGCATTTGATGGATGAGGCGAGACATCTCAGCAATTTGTTCATTGGGTTCAAGATTGAAAATATTTATAGAGAGGCAAATTTTGTAGCAGATGGTCTAGCCAGCTTTGCTCTTAGTCAATTTTCGTGTGTCTGGGTTGGAGCTTTACCGCAATGTATTCGGAATATTGTATGGGAGGACTTCATGGGTCGGTGTCACCCAAGAGTTGTCCTTGATTAGATTTTCTATTTAATGAATTTGTTTACATCAAAAAAACATAGAGTTTGAGCTCAAGTGAGTCAAATTTAAAGCAAAGTTTGAATTCAAGTAAGTACTAAAAATAAAACAATACAACATGGAGGAAAGAGAGTGGCATAAGTAGATTTTGAATTCAAATAGGATAGTAAAATTAAAAGGCCATTAAATTAATATTTCACAAAGAATATTATTTTCTATTATAAGTTAGAAAAATAACACACATTATTACATTGAATAACTGCTAAAAAGTATCCCGAGTTGATAAATTTTTATGATGTTATTAAATATATTATAATTTTTCTTATAATGTATAGTTCTTATAATTATTATACTTAATACTTAAAACTTTTACTCGTAAATAAGCAAAAATATAAAACAATATTAAATGTGCCGCACAAATCTTAAGTTAATATATGCCTCAATGTGTTATTGATACTTAAAAATTATAATGTTCAGATACTAAAAAATACTTAAAACTTCTAATGTTCAGATCTTAAATCTTAATTAAATAACACAAATTTAAAGCACGGGAAAATAAATTTTTAAATAACATATTATTAAATAATTTAAAATAACTTTATTAGGACTAGATATAGCAGTACGTTTGTAACCATTCTTATATAAAAAACCATATTTTCTATTTGATATATCTTGTTCATATATATTTGTTTGATCCGGTAGGACCATCCATTATTACAAATGGATTTGATATTTCTTGTTCCTATATATTTATATTTATCCTTCTTTTTTTTTATCTTATTTCCTATGAGCTAAGGACGTTTCTTTCTTATATTTGTTTGATAACATTTTTTAAGAAAATCGTTTATCTTGTTTCCATAGGACCCACGAAATATTATATAAATGTGATATATTTTTAATTAGGATTCTAAAATATTGAAATATGTCATATTCATCCTAATTTGGTAAACATAGAATTTAAATATAATTTCATAATATTTATTTTTTTAAGACAAAATATGATATATCTTTAATTAGAATTCTAAAATTAATCAATAGTATTAGGTTTTTTATTAGAAATATATTAACATTATATTAATTGTATTTATTAAATTAGGATATCTTGATATTATATTCCAATTAATAAGACTGAAAATTTGTAAATAAGAAATATTTCTTAATATTTAATTAATATGAGATATTTTTTATTATCTTTTTTGAAATTATAGATTTTAAGAAAGGATATTTTAGGGATGTGAAAGTGGAAAAAAAAACTTAAGGTTATTAGTACTTTTAATAGTTTTCTAATTTTAATTTAATTATAATTATAACTTTAATATCAAATTACTATGAGGATTTTTTTTTTTGGTTTCTAATATCAGATATTTTTGTTTAATAATTATCTATATCTAATATTAGTTACTTAATATGTGTTTTTTTCAAATGGTATTTATGGTAGGCTTATGGGGTTTAAGGACTCTAAAAAGAATATATTATCAAATATTATCTATTTGAAAAATTATTGATTACAAATAAATTATTTTAACGTGGGACCCAAAAAGGGCTTATGGGGTTTGAGGACTTTGAAAAGGGAGAACCGTAAGATATATATGAATTAAGTTAAAGATAAGGAAAAAAAATCAAATATTATCTATTTTAAAGAAATTATTGATTATAAATAAATTATTTTAACGTGTGGCCCGAAAGGGCTATTTGAGAGAAGAGGGCATGTTCATGTGGAGGAGAGGGAATATAGTGTTTTAGGACTCTGCTTTTATATATGTATACTAGCATGGTGCATGTGCAGTACTGCACATGAGAAGGGTAGTTCACATCCTGTGGAGCCTCTATCTATAACCTTATTTACAACTTTTTGTAGGATTTTTTAAAAATTTACAGCTATACTATTCACGAAGTTTTTTAATACACACGGCACAATCCTGTGGAGGCTCCAAATATAGTTGTAGATAGAGGCTCCACAAGATCTTGTGAGACATGGGAAAAAATCATCAAATCCAATGACTTCCTCATCATCACACGGGATTTAAATAAAACAAAGAGTCGCCACCATTCAATTTAGGTGTGAATGGACACCAAAATATTAAATAAGCTCAAAAGGCAATTTTAGGGTAAAATAACCCTCCTAAAAAAAACAACCAGAGATGGGTAAGGGGATTAGGTTATGAACAGGGGAAGGTGTTAGGCACCCCTATTCATCCACACAAGATGGTTGCCAGGTATTGTTCATATTAAAATAAAGGAAAAGCTTGCTATAAAAATCATAAAAAATCACAAAAAGACAAAATATATGGTTTTTTCATACGAATAGTCTGATTGATCCAGAACTCTCAAATATGATCATACCATTCCTAGGGTTTCATGATCAAAATAAAATTGAGATAAAATCAATTTAAAATAAAAAATCCAAAGATCTGGCTTCAAGTCAAATTCTAGAAATCTAGAAAAATATGATTTTTATAAAATATTTCAAAATTGAACCTGAATAGTCCAGGATATAGGTAGAGCCCAAATTTCACATTAAATCAAAAAATCAAAACCAAAAATACCCACGTTGATGAAGAACATCGAAAGGGGAGAATTTAGGCCGTAGGGTCTTCTCTCAATAATGAAAAAGGACTTAAAAAACCACATCATGAAACCCTAGAAGTTATTTTCAGGCTTTTGGATTCAGATCTATCGTATTGATCATGATAAATCTAGGATCTTAGCCTAAAACCACAAAAATCACGAAAACAGTGCTGTAGGTGCAAATATGTGAAAAATCCAAATTTTATAAAAAAGTGGGGATCTCATGCTATAAACATCATGGATTCATGTTATTCATTCAGATTCATCATAAAAAGCATTAAAACATGATCAAGATATTTAAAGCAGCCACGTTTCACAAATTAGAGCACATGGGGGTCTACCCTACGGATCCACCTGTTCTCTTTTCCCTAGCTCTCTCTTCACGTTTTACGACTAGAGAGGATTCTTGAGGTACTTAGAGATAGGTTTGGTTATACAAACACAATCAAAGGCTTTATTCTAGAAAAAAGGAGAAAAACAGATATGGGGTTCTATTCTAGGGATCCACCTGTTCTCTTTTCCCCTAGCTCTCTCTTCACGTTTTACGGCTAGAGAGACTCTTGAGGTACTTGGAGGCAAGTTTAGGATACAAGATAAAAAAGATGGCCTTATTCTACAGTAATAGAGAAGATCCTATTACTTCTAGAATTAAAGACAAAAAATAAAAGGGAAAAGGGACTTACCTGGATTGAGCAATCAGAGCAGCAGGGGTTCCTCTTCTTCTCTTGGAGCTTCTTAAACTCCAAAATTTCGTGGCCTTTTGCTTGAGGAAAGGCCCTCTATTTATAGGCAAACACAGGGGTATGGTTGGTCCAAGGTTTGGCAAGATAGAGTTTCAGTTTGAGTTAAACACAAGATCATGCCAATCCTTTATCCACAAGGATAAATGAGATAATTCGAACAGATAAATAAGAGAATTCGCTTATCCAATAGAGATATTTGGGTGCAGATAAGGCTCAAAAATCAAAAAGGTAAAATTCGCACAAAGACCCCCGTGCCCGTATATATATTACAGTCGCGCCGTGCCCGTATTATTAATATGGGCACGCTGTGACCGTATATCAACTGCAGGTATGACCAGTCCGTAAACAAAATACGGTCATGACCAGTATGGCCAGATTTTACACTTTTTTGACCTGTTTCAAATCCCAATTAATATTTTCAATTATTTTCTCATTTTTAGTGCAATTTGGGGTGTTTACAGATCTCAATTGTGAGAAGGGACACAGAGGGAACAATTACAAAACTGCTTAACTTTTAAATGAAGAAAATTGAATTGTTATGACAATTACACCACTATTACTAATGAACCTTTATCTTAAGAATGAGAGGAAGGGTTTTTTTTTTTTGGGAAGGTGCACATTACTTTTGGCAAGCTTCCCAAGGGGTCTTCTCTCGTTATATATAGTATCAGAAGACTGCATGCAACTAATTACAAAAAACCTAATATGTAAATATTTTGTGGGGCCCACTTATAAAAACAATATTGGTTAGTTATGCTGACATGGCATTATAAATGTATTAAATTGATGAAAGCTGAGGGGCGATTTGGGCATAGAATGTCAAGCCGAATCTCCCCTGTTGCCTTTATATATTAGTATAGATTAGATTAGAATATATATTAGACTAGATTAGATTAGATGGGTCTTTTATGAGTGTGTTTAAGCTGACTCCACAAATAAACTTTGAACTAGACCAAGTTTTCGTGATGTACAAAACCAGAAAATTTGATATGAGTGATCCATGTAGGTGGGTCTAAAGAGCATAGATCAACTCAGCTTTGGTTGGATGCCCTCCATTTTGTGAAAGAGAAAATGGATAGCATTAAGAACCTTGGCTGGAGTTCTATTCCACTTTTGAGGATCAATAACCGTCTATGCAAGCTTCGCAGTTCGCACTAACCATTATAGAGCATTTTCCAACTTTTTGGTCTCAATCCCCAAGTTTTTTTATGTTTTCGAATACTATTGAAAATCTCTTTTTACTACAACTATTCTAATCGCTCTTTTTTTCTTTTTATTTTTTTTACAATTGTAGACACCTCAAATTGCACCAATATTTGAGAAAATAATAAAATATTTCAAAAGTTAGATATATGTAATAGTGCATGTATTTTAACTTCAAATTGTAAAAAATCAAGAGCTCACCATAATTCGAATACGGTTATGTCCCCACCGTAAGATTGTTATGGTTACTTCCATTTTGGTTCTCTAACAACCCGGTTAAAAAAAAACAATAATAAATATAATATTGACCTTAGTCAACTTTTGACTGGTCAAGGATCATCCTATTTGAGGCCTTTAAGTGGTGCTAGTGTATGACCTTCCCTAGTGGCACATACACATTAGAATTCCTCTTGTTTTAAAAGAGAGAAACCCAAAAGAGAGAAACCCAAAAAACCTAAACCGTACCATCAAAATCTTTTGACATTTTTGCTTTTTTCTACTTTCCCCAAGAACCATATGAAACCCTAGTTAAGCCTCTTGTCCTTTTCCCAAGTTCTCTTTGTTTCCTTCAATATTCTTTATTATTTATTTATTTTTCTACAATGTTGCTTATAGGAAGAATAGAATTAGAAAAGAAAGAGGAATAGGAGAAACCCTAAAAGTGTTTGGGGCTTGATTAAGTTAAGGGTTTTATATAATTTATATGATTTTTGATGTGAAATTTCTAGATTAAAGCTAGGGTTTGTGTGGCGCGCAATTGCCTATGAGTAATCATGATTTGTTTATTTTATGAAGTTTGTGTTCTGCGTTTCTCATGACATGTTGATCGACAATAAGGTCGATTGGTCATTGTTTGCATCATGACCGATCAACCAAAACTATATTGGATGTATATTATAAAACGAAAAAAGGGGCCCTATCGTGATCGAAAGAGAATCCTATATCATATCTTCCTTTTTACCAGGTCTAGTAATCACGTTATATGTTTCTTTTCTTTTTATTTATTTATTATTATTTGTTTAATATGACATCATTGCATGATGCGAAGGCTTTGCTTTACTCAAGCCCACATATCAGATAAACGATCGTCTTGAATACTTTTCTGATGACGTGATGTGTTATGTTATGCCCATTCTCCTCATGGTTAGCATATGGCCATGGGGCCATTTTTTATTTTTTTTTATGGAAATGGGGCCGTTGATTCACGCTAATTAACGTTATGCTATTGCTGTCATGATTTATTTATTATTTATTAACATCATTTGTTGTAATGAATGCTATGCATAGTATGCTATAAGTAATCATTTTGACTTTCATAAAAGCCTAAGCACTTATCTACCTGCTTGTTTTGTAATGTGTGAAAACCAGTCATTAACTGCCAATTATATCTACAGACTGAGTTGTTAAAGCAGAAACTTTTTTTAAGATTTAAAGCAAAGGCCTTGTTTGCTTCATATTAAACTGATACACACACATAATTATATATAATATCCTTTAATAAAAATAATTAAATTTATTTATTTAATGCAATTATGTCATATATGTATTCTTGTTACTATTGCTTAAAAAGATAAAAAAACGTACTCAAACACTATTGTAAAAAAAAAAAAAAGATAAAATAAAATAAAATTACACAACGATTATACTTTATTAGATTATTTTGGTGATAATTTTAATGAGCTGATCCTAAAATTTTATGAAGCTTATTAGAAGTATTAAAGTATTCAATAAGGGAAAACCCCTATCATGGGAAAGTGTTAGATCTTACAGGTTTATATTTATGAGATTAATGTAGACATTAAATGTGTTTAAATACTGTATTGTATATGATGCTTTGGATAAATTACAATTAATTATGAGAATTGTGACAAAATTCTAATCTTGATGCTATGTGGTCAATTGCATATAAAGAATTGACATATTGGTGAATAACGTAACTGTACATCTTTATTCCAATGATTGCTCATGAGGGATGACCATCTTAGTAATAAGTTAGTGTTCCTGCGGTTTGAGTCCCTAAATTTTAAGAAAATAAGGTTGGGCACTTGTGTCCCATGAGTTGAAAGCCCCTAAAACCACGATGTACACATGGAATTTATGAGAGTTTGATCCCTGTTGTATTAAAGTGGGATTCAAGGGCGGTTGATCCTAGCCAAAAGTTAGATTGCTCTAATCAGTGAGCTTGACCGTAATTCCGGTTACATTTGACATGAGAATCATTATAATAAAGACCTCCATAATTTGTATTTCATAATATAATACATAATTGGTTAATACTGATGCTTGTGCACTTGAATGAATTATTGTGGTAGTTCTGTTGAATGCATATAATGTGGAACATCATGAATTATTATGCAAATCTAATTATATCAATTCTATGCATAGTATGAATTTTGATATTCTTAAATTTTATTGGCTAGAGATTTTACATTATTAGTTTATATAAATTAAGTAATTCTTCTTATGGGGTTGTGAGCTCACCCCTTTGTGGAAATAAACAATTTCAGGTCAGTTGCAGGACCAGAGTTTGAAGGAGCCTGAGTGAAAGTTTCTTGAAGTTCTATGGCCAATAGTTTAATTTTTATTTAGTAGCATTGGAGTTGGATGTCATATTGTTAAGGATTTGTTTTATTTCAGTTGGATTGTTAAATTGAAGTTTTTTTTAATATGTTATGGTAGGTTGTTGGAGAAATTTAGTTGGATTTTATTAGGCATTATTAATGTCATCTTTGGAATTGTGTCATTTATCAAAATTAGTGTTGTTGGTATCTCTAAATCATGTTTCAGTGTTTTGAGATCATACTACTTTATGTGACCAAAGATCGGGGTGTGACAGGTTCCCACCATATTTGTCAATCTGGTGGTCACCATGATTGCAATATGGTAAATACTCATGCTTTCTCCGTGCATGCAAGTAGCAGCTGAGGTGGCATTCGGAAGGTTTGACGGTTGTGCCACGTCAGTTGTGCACATGGGAGCCCAATAGAATCCTTCATCGTAAGATTGTTATAGTGGAAGTCCTTTTCTTTTATCACCATATAAGTAATGCGGTGTTGTTGTCACCGTATTATATATACAATGGTGCTCTGTTTCACCAATTTTGATAGAGCTCGAGATCTGAGCTCAATTTACACTCCTTACCTCTCTCTTGAGCCTCTAAATAGGCTGTTTTGCCTTCCGAATTTGTCTAAACTCCTCCAATTCATGCTTTTGAATTGAATTGGAAGAATCTAGACATTATTTTTGTACATACCCTTGGGACTTTTCTACCCCCAATTGTGCTTATAAATATGAGGTCTATTCTCATACAAAGGATTGGAAAATTTGTGCTCAAGAGCTTTGCAAGAAGAAGGGAAACTTTGCCCAATTCTCCTCTCAAGCTTTCAAGGCACTCGAGGTATACATCTAACTCTCCTTTTTACATTTCAAGCATTCTTGTCTTCTACCTTTTTGTAGAATAAGGCTTGAGTGTGTATAAAACACTAAACTATGGTTTAAAGTACCTTAAGCCCCTCTTTAGCCGTAAACCATGAAGAGAGCTAGAGGAAACAAGCCATGGAATGGAACCTTTAGGATTAGAACCCATTTACATAGATTTTGGTTCTTTTCTTTTTGATTGTGCTTTATTTGTTGTTTGTGTGTTTTTATGCTTCAAAGTGAGATGAGTTCCATAGATCTATGTTATTCCATAGCATTTGACGTGAATTCTCTCCATATGGTGGATTTTCTACATACTTTTGTGCACACAATCACTAGTTTTCTGAATCTAGGCATGATTCTCTAGATCTACTTTGCTCAGTAAGGTAGATCTGAGAATTTGGCCTTAGAGCAATGTCTCATGACTTTTGATTGTCTACTTCAATGATTTTGATCATCTAGAGAAGACCTTATGGTTTAATCTCCTCCAATTTGGGTTAATCTCAAGCAAACATGGGTAGATTTGGTTCTCATTCTCTATATAATGAGAGTTTAGAACCAAATCCATGCCCTAAATGTTTTTAGAATATTTTTTGTTCTATTTCAAATGTTTTCAAATTAGATTTGAAGAACTTTGTGCATATGCTCATGATTTTTTACTTGATTCACTCTTGTTTTCCAAATCTGGACAAAACCTATACTCCAACTTGTTTTAGTAATTACTTGGTCATCCGAAGGAATTTTTGAATGAAACTAGTAGTGTTTGAAAGATGAGGAAGTCTATTTTAATCCTATGAATTTTGATAAGTTTTCACTTAACGTTTTGCTCATTCCATTTGATTGAAGTTGACAAGTCAGATTTTCACAATTTGCTATACTTGTCACTTTAATTGAGCATCAAAGGCTCATATCAATTCTGATTTGAGTGATTTTAATTTCTGAGTTTTTCTTTATGAGTCTAATTTTAAATCCAAGTGATTTCATGACTTTCAAGTTAGAATTGAGCTCTGTGTTCTTGATTGGCCTTGTACTGCTCAATAGCAGTTAACAAGGTCAATCTGTGAATAAGTTGGCATGTTTGAGAAAGCACATAGACTTCGTATGGATGAAATAAGGCTGATGCCTATACCATTTGAAAGATGGTGTTTAGTATTTCATTCATACCTATTTTCATGGATTTATATAGAGCCAAACTCTATGAATAGGCTTGTGAAGTAGGCCTGGTCACCACTTTCGTTGCGATAGATCATGAATTTTGTACAAGTATAACTCTCTTGATTTTAATCAGATTTGAATGAAATTTTTACTGAGTTTTCTAATTCAAATAATATTTCAAATGGCTTTGGTTTCATCCAATTTGAGTTTGAAATGAGTGAGTTATGATCATTTGAATATGCACAGCTCTAACAGCTTTATGTTGCACTAATTTTTTCAGATTTGTTTTAATCCTTTTTTCCTTGATTTTTACCTTGATTTTTGATTTGATCATGAAGTCCTGAGAGTGATGAATCCGTAGAGAGGGTCTAGAATCAATTGGACAACTCATGTGGAGAATCACACATTTGTTTGCTTCCTTTGCTTATTTTTGAATGAACTTTGTATGGATGAGTAGGGATGCCTAACACTTTCCCCTACTCATAATCTAACCCCCTTACCCTATCTCTAGACTAGACAATAAATTAGAGTTATTTTGACTCTCTTTTGTTCTTTTTATGCACACTTTGGTGATCATCCACACCAACACCCATGGATGGTAGCGACTCCTTGTTTGTTTGAACCCCTTGTGGTATGCGAGGAATCCATAGCGATTTCTATGGTCCCACAACAATTACATCTTCACTTATAATTCTCTTAATATAGCTTGAACTACATACTCATGCGTAGTTCTTCCTATTTACAATCACATAACGTATACTAAATATGATAGAAATTAAACAATATGGACCTATGATCAGCCTTAAAAGTATGAGCCATTTAGAGGCTAATTATGAATTTTTTTACTATAATTCTTAGCATACATGGTAACATGTACAGAGGAAAACTATTTTGAAAGTTTGTGGTTAGCATATTAAGGGCTATTATACTTGAATAATGACTAAGTGACTGGGATGTCTTGTGGAGTTTTTAACATACATTTATCAAATTTGCTCTATTTTGGGGGCTCTGCATGACTTCTTAATATGTTTCTCTTTCTTCCCTCCTTTTTCTTAAGGCACGTTATATCTAATATAGATCACGTCGAACTTGACCTATTCTCAGTTGCAATCAAAGTCAAAGGAATTTTTAATGTTTGTTAAGTTGTTAAATCTACACCAATATATAAAGGAAATAGGATATATAAAAGGAATAGGGAAGATTCATATAGTCTATGCCCAAATCGCCCCTTAGTTTTCTCTCATTTTACAAGTTTGTTATGATACGTTAGCATAACTCACAAAATGGAATGGCATGGGATTTATTTTAATGTGGGATGTTTTTTTAAGTAGGCCCCACAAGACAATCCATATCGAATTCGCCCCTCAGCCTTTTCCTATTTTACAAGTTTGTTATGTCGTCAGCATAACTAACCAAATGGAGTGGTATGCGATTGGGGTGTAAGTGGGTCCACAAAAACATTTACAAATTAGGGTTTCGTAATTTGCTATGCGCGTAATGCGTGCAGTCCCTTAGTATTTGCAAAATGGCTTTCATTGTTGTATCCATTTTTTAATCGTAAATCACCTAGAATGATTATTAGTCTTGCAAGTATTATGATTTAAAATAATGGATCTTTTACCTTTCTTGGGTGTCTTAACAAAAAGTTTTGGATTTTTTATGTCATGCATTTATTGACAAAAAAAAAAGTGTTTTCAATATTTATACATTTATCATTCAAGTAAAAAATATATCTTTTTAGTTTAGGATACATTTTGTAAAAAATCATAAGCCTTATTATAAAATTATACTTTTTTATTAAAGTTTTTTTTTGGGTAGAAAACTCACAATATATTAACTATGAAATATATCTGTCATACAATTTGACTCTGACCTCATCAAATAATAGAGTGATGATGTCTGAAGGTGGGTGCTGAAACTCCTAATTAGAATACCTGCCTTCCCTCAAATCTAAGGATTATCACTAAAATACCTTACCGGCCTGCCTTTTGACCTAGCAACAAGGAAAAAAATCTAATTCGTGATTTTGAAGCCTTTGAATGAGCTTTGTGTTGATTCTCGTTCATAAGAGAGTAGGCAGGCAAAAAGGAGGAATAGACATTTTAGCTAACTTTCTTATTAAAGTTAGTTTACATTGTGCATGTTCCATGAATTATTTACTTGAGAGATGGACACGTAGCAAATTGGAGGGCGTTTTTGGTAGACAACATTATCTGTTAAGAATGTCTAAGTCATACACATGGCGTGAAGAAAGAGGTATCTGTCATACAATTTGCCTCTGACCTCATCAAATAATAAAGTGATGATGCCAAAGGTGGGTGCTTGACCCAGCAACAAAGGAAAAAATCTAATCCGTGATTTGCAATCTGGTTAGCCACCTGGTTAGCTTTCTTTGAAAGTGTGAACTAATTGAACCTCCGAAAAGAAAGATTTCATGGACTTGATTTCCAAAATTTGACTTCTGATACTCCAAGGTAGAAGATGCTCCTTCGTATTTAAAAAGGATATGACCTGTTGTGAATCCCCTTTCAATATTAAGTGAGAAAGGTGGAGGTGTTTTGCAACTTTAAAGCACTCTAAGGCTGCAAATGCCTTGGCTTGGATAGCAATCATATAACCCACTTCAGTAGAAAAACCAGCCAAAAAATTTCCTCCTGCATCTCTGCATAGTCCACCAATGGCTACTCTATTTGAACCACTTCTTGTTGCACCATTGAAGTTAAATTTAACAAATGGTGACTGTGCGCATGTGATTTCGCACGGGGCGCACTTTGACGAGTGCTGGTGTAAGACCTTGGATTTTCCTAAAAATAAAATAAATAATTAAGGAATAAATTATGGAGGAAATACTAAGAAAGATAATGGTAAGAGAATTAAAGAGAGATAAAATAGGAGTTTAAAGAGGAAGGGTAATTTGGTCATTTCAATTTGTTAAATTCATGAAAGAAAATAAGATAATTAGTTATTAAGTCAACAAATTCAACTAGACAAAATCTTAGCTTAGTTGGATGTAAAATAATGAAATTAAGGCTTAAAGGGTGGAAAAAGGGCCTAATGGTAATTATACTATTTAGGGTCCAAAATATAGGTAATTTGAGTGAATAATAAAAGTCTAATTTCAATTTAAAATTAGGAATAAGATTAAGCACGAAAATATATTAGGAGATCCTTTAAAAGCAAGTTAAAGGGGTTAAATTAAGGAGAAGGGTAGAAGAGGGAATACACTTAGTATTTTAGAATAAGTTAAACCTAATTAGAATTGGTCTATTAGAAAGGTTATAAAAGAAAGGTTTAAAGAGTGTTTTAGGTTTTGAAAATAAGTTAGAAGGAGAGGGAAATTCATACATAAGTGATAGGAGCCAAAATAGAAGGAGAGAAGAGAGAAAAGAAAGGAGGAAATTAGAAAGAAGAAGAGTTGCAGAGATGGCTGACCAGCCAACTTCGAAAGACGAGCTAAGAACATCCAACCGTTGGAATGGGCTGAATTTTGGGGTTTTGTTCTACTCATAGAAGACTTCAAACTAAACGGTGGAGATCTAAATTGGAGAAGTCTAAAGGGATGCGGTCGAGCTCCAAAAACAGGCACAAACGAAGTTTCTAAAAAAATCTGGGTTCATCATAAGGCAAGTAGCAAACCCTTGAAACTGGAGGAACTGCATGTTTTCTTGTGATTTTGATATTTGATCGTATTGTTTTTGAAGTTGGATTTCATGGGAAAAGCTTATTTGTTTATAAAGAATTGTTTGGTGATTTAACTTTCTTTTAGAAATCAAGAAAAGGTTGATCATTGTGAGTTTGAACTTAAAAAGAAACTCAAGATAAGGAGAAAGGTGATAGGATTAGTTTAGGGTTGTCTCAGAACTAGTTTAGGATGGAAAGCAGATGTTTAGAATTAAAACAAGTAAATAGTATGTATAGAAAGTTTTAAAATTTCCGTAAATTAAAAAAAAACATTGTTATAATTGGAGCGTTCAATACACTGTTCGAGCGTTACTTCAGGTGATAGGCCTTTGAAAAATAACAAAACCTGAAAACCTAACCGCTAGAGCAGTTGCTCGAGCGACCATCTGTTAGAAATTTCAAAACTTGGGATTTGTGCCCAGATTCAATTTCTAATGATTTTCTTGGAATTTTAATGTTGTAACACCTGTAAATAGGGTAATTTGAGATATAGGAAGTGACGGAATTAAATTCGGATAAAAGGGTAATTATTTGGGACAATGAATGTAATAAGAATCAAATAAGACTAGTTAAGGTATACCTATGTACTCAGACCATTTCCATTAGGAATCTAGGTATGAAACCTAGTCTAACAAGTCATAATAGACCTAAATTAACTTCTGGAAAGAATCAATAACAGAATCCAAAGGTTTTAGAGATTTAGGGTATTAGTTGGTAAATAAGGATTTAAAAGTAGGGATTTTAGGATGAACCAAAGTGTAGGATTTGGAGTGAACTTTGTAAGAAATAAAGAATAACATGAATACTAAATTAGAAAGATAAACTAAGTACGCCCACACTAACATGACTCAAATCTGAACCTTTTATTTAGAATTTGTGTATACTCTCGTACTTTTCTTATTAAATGATCTGGAACTTTGTTTAAGAACTGTTTAATGGTTATTTTGAACATCTTTTGGTTGAACACCGTGGTTTTGGAAATTATTGTTGGACACAGCACTTGGAACATGTTTATGATTATTGGTACAAGGTTTATCACTGAATATTGTATCTTTGAGTTATTCAAGGTTTGATTGTGAGTTGTGTCTAGTGAACAATGCTTAGTATGGATCCATAGCTTAGCTAGGAAATGAAAGGGAATTGGCTGGTAAGTTATTCTTGTTTGGAACTCCCCAGTATGCGGTCCATCGTACTAGCAGGTGCGGGCGATGTAGGCAGCAATCCTCGACCGCTGCAGATGCGGCCTGGTCTTAGCTGAGGTTGTTTTCAGTAAATGGTTTTTATTTTTTTATTCAGGTTACCATCCGCATACTTCAATGAGACATTGACTTTCACGAGCTTTATATTGGTCATGTTGATAGGTTACTTGTGACTCGCACATTGGAGCTATGATTTGGCCGTGCTTGAGGATCACTTGTGACTTGAACTTGCACTGGTATTAGACGTGTTGTCGTGGGTCCATTAATCTTTGATTGGATTGGTATGGCCTCTGCGGAAGCGGTGCCCTTTATGGGATTTTATTTGGACTGAGGATTGTACTCGCCAACCTATTCGTGGGTTGTCCGCGTTGATGGTTGACGGAGGAGATGGTAGTGACTGCAGGTGCGGGCTCCATCTATCATGTAAGTCGTGATGTGGCGAACTATGGGGGTAGGAATATCTTATTAAGTGGTTTTAGTTCATGAGTCCTATATGTCATACGTGGTTGTCTTGGATTAGTAATTGTTATTATTATATCATCGTATTATTGTGGTTTTGGTTTTATCGTTCACCTCATGACTATTATTGTAAAATTGTGGACTGTTTTACATCATGCACATTGCTACTTGTTGAGATTTATTATCACTCCGGTTTCTCCCCATTTTTTAGGTACTCTTGACAAGGACGTCAAATTTTGGGCTAGTTGTAGCTGGATAGTCTATATAGATGTAGGATTGTAAAACCCCAGTTTTGAGTAGAAAAAAAAATAAATAATAAAAATAAAAATAATAAACAATATAAAATAGTAGGTAAAATAAAATATATGCAAAAGTATGAACACATGGATTTATGGACAGGCTTAATCAAAATTTATTTATTGCTGGAGATTTGTGGTCATTAGTTGTCAAAGAGAATAAGCTTAAGTGGATGCGGGAAAATGTAGGGTTTTCAGTGGGGGAGCATGCACAGGATCAAGGCTTTTAAAAGGTTGTCGTGCGGCAATACGTATGGGAGCGTGTGGAAGGTATATATATACTAAAGGGGAAATTAGGTTTTTGGTTTGGAATGCTCGCATCATATTTTTATAACTGAAGAGGTTTGGTGTTTTGCGGCTACTATGGCGATTAGGGTTTCTCTGGGAAGAGATGAGAACCGCGAGAGCTACGACTGGATTAGTGGAGTCGGAGATCCAGATTTCAGTGGGTTTTTCCTCTCGCGAGCAGGGGATCAGTTCGGCGACCTTCGCATCCACGCGCGCAGCCGGAAGTCATGCTCGGCCGGTTGTGGAATAAGCTTTTGTTTCTCGGATTAAGCGTATACTTGTGAGTAGCACGGTTTTACAACTGGGGTTTTGTGTTTTATGTTTCTCTCGAGATTATTCTGATGCATGGTTTATATATCAACTGATAGTATGAGTTTTTCTGGTTTTCTGGTTTTCGGGAAATTTCATGAACAGAGTCTCCGGATTTAATTTTATATTTGAAAATGAAAGTGTTTAGATTAATTCCAAATATGGTTGGGAAGTCTTCTGGGAGTATTAGGAGTGTATTGGAGTAATTACAGAGGTTCACAAACCGGCCAGTCATGTAGATCTCAAAATAACAGAGAAATGAAAATCACAGGGGGTATCCGCTCACCTCGCTCTCACCGGCGCTCACCTCAGAGGTAGGCGCCCCGTTAAAAACGACCCACCGCTCAGCTCGCGCCCGGCTGCCGCTCAGCTCGCGCTCAGCGGAAAACGATGCGCCCATCTCGCGCGAATCTCGCGCCCACTTCACGCCCATCTCGCGCTCATCTCACGCTCACCTAGCGTCGGGTGAGCGGCAGGTCGATTTTACCCTTTTTCTTCACCGCCGACCGGCCCTCACCTCGCGCCCACCTCAGTAAGTGAGCGGCAGACCTATTTTGCTTACTGAAATGGAATTTCTGATTTGACCAAGAGTATTTGCATTACTTAGAGGTTAAACCACTTCACTACTCACTTGGTTAGGAACCTGGGAAACCATTTTGCCTATGAAATTATTAGAGGAAAAATTAGTGAACCTCTCAAGAGTTTTTAAGTTGAGTTTAGGTTACTTATGAGTATTGTGCCGGACACCAAACTAGTAAGAGTTACCAGTTACTTTTCCTTGTTCTATACACTGTTTTGATTGAGAAGTTATTGTATTTCTGGTTTCGCTTGTTGGAAACTTTAAATGTATTGAAAGGATTTCCTTGGTATGAATGCATTGAGTTTTACTTCCATATGAATTGTGTTACGGAAATGAGAAATTACTGAATGTACTTGAGGTACTGCTTGGTCCAGAGGGACAGGTGATGAATTGTGATGAGTTTTTACATGATGTGGGATGAATGGTTTTGTTTTGATATTGAAATTGAGATTATACGATGTTTACTGTTTTGGTCTAGCTTGTCCTGGATCCAGATGTTTAAGCTTAGTAATGTGATGTTATTGTTGGTTGTTGGAATTGCATGGCCTTGTGTGTTGCCACGACCGGTGTAGAGCAGCTAGAAACCCTGAGTAGGCCTGGTTGTCAATACAGAAACCCTGAGTAGGCCTGCATTGGATGACGAAACCCTGAGTAGGCCGTCATTTCAGAGTTTCCGAAACCCTGAGTAGGCCGGAACTGTGTACATGGAGGTGTGGAGTGTCTACTTGGCATGTTTAATTTATCAACTGAACAATAGTCATGACATTGACCAATGTTGGTATTTGATTTTGTTTGACGTGATATGTTTTATTCGCTGGTTGTTGGTATTTATGGTTCATGGAATATTGTTTACCGATTATTGGGTATTGTTCTTCCCGCCGGTGTAGAGCAGCCAGAAACCCTGAGTATGCCTGGTTATCAATGCAGAAACCAGGGGAGTAGGCCTGCATTGGATGACGTAGTCATTTCAATATCCGAAACCCTGAGTAGGCCGGATATACATTTGGAGGCGTGGGCATGGTTATGAGAAGACTTGTGTTATATGACATTGGTGTATCTGGAATTACATCTTGAGATACGAAATTATGGTTATTCGCTATGTTGTTGTTAGTTAATCTTTATTTTATCGCATTCTTCGGGATTGGAAACGGATTGTTATTGTTTGACTTACCTGATGGTTTTCCCGCACTGATATGAATTGGATTATTGAAGTTTAGTCGGCTTATTCGGAATATGCGTATTATCGTCATTGTACATGGTTATAATCGTGGCATGTTTTAGAACTGAAATAAATGTATTTGTGCATGCATGTGCTGCTCACTGGGATATTCGTATCTCATTCCGTATTGTTTTGTTTTGTTTTCAGCTGCTCCTGGAGAGGACGATACTTGCGGGTAGTTACTTGGTCATGTGAGTTTTATTTTAGTTTGGGGAATATTTTAGCGCACTCTGTTATATAGTTATTGTTGTATTCATGTTTTTCCTTCACTCTGATATTGCGATCCTGTTGTTTATATTAACCTCTGGGTACGAGTTACGGGTTTTCATGTGACTCGGATCCGGGGCGTTACAAGGATGCTCATAGAAGTTGAAATCCTTGTATATCATATTCCTTGATTGATAAAGAAATATGAATTTAAGTTTCCGCATTTACTCTGATTATAAAGTTAGAAAAAGTTTTAAATTATCCAATTTCTTTAGTTGCTTTGTCTATTTACCATAACACCTCGAGTTTGGGAATGGACTCGGAACCGGGGCGTTACAGCTGGTTTCGAGGGTTTTGGAGTTGCCATTGCCTGAGAGATGCAGGCAAATACCAGGGTGCCTGTACAAGTCTATTTTTGTTGGTCTGCGGCTTTTTAGAGATTCGAGGTAAGTTCTCGGTTACGTCTAGGGAAGTCCGAAGACATCCTGGCCCGCTCCGTCGATCTGACGGGTCCCTCAGGTCTCTCTGGTTCAAGTCAACATAGTCTTACCCTATTTCCTAAGCCAAGCATGCACATATTTTGGGTCTGAGTTGGGGACCACCAAAGGTGTGGGTCCCCTTCCTTTTTTATTGATTTTATCTTTTTATCCAAAAATGAAGTGGGTCTGATATGGTCCCGTTGGAAGGCCCATTGGTATCCAAATTGGGCTTTAATCAAGCCCAAAGCCCAGTAGGGTTATTGGGTAACCCTTATTGGACTTAGTTATTTGGTTTAAAGATTGATTGAATATTTACAAAATTTAGTGGGTTGAAGCTTTAAGGGCCCATTGGGCTTGGGATAGGCCCGCGAGCAATTAACCAGATGGCCTAGGGCCCATTTATTGAAAACGGGCCTTGGTTTGGGTCGGATTGAATGTGGGCCATGTTGGAAGGCCCACAAAGCCTTGGTGGGCCCAAGGTCTCAAAATGGGCTTGGGTCAACCCAAAAGCCCCACTGGTTCATTTTGTATCAAACTGGGTTGGATCGGGTCAAGAAAATTGATTTTTAAATTAATTACAGAATTTGACCGCATATGCAATGCGGTTTGGGCAGAACCGCATTTGCTCTGCGGTTCGGGCCTGACCGCATATATAATGTGGTCAGGCCAAAACCGCACTGAATATGCGGTTTGGCCCGATTTTCAAAAATGGCCGAAATGATCAACAGGTTCGGCTCGTCTGCTTCCTTGGGATGTACGCAGACTTCTGTGGCCTCTGGAACCTCCTCAGAATTGCTCTAATGTTCATTTTGAGCTCACACGTCTCACTTTGTTGTAGCTGTTCATATGCTTCCCCAACCATTCAATCAAATAAGCATGTGGCTTCAAAAGCAAAGATAATCAAGCCTAGGAATGGTGGTGTGGTGCCTCCTAAACAAAAACATGTGCATATGAAAGCCCAAGCTAGCTTTGTGACTGGATGAGGAAAAAAAGAAACAATTAAAATATATCTAAAACATTTCAAGTAGGTGTATGCGGATGATTTTCATTCCCTAAAGGAAAAGTTCTTTAAGATCCCAAAATAAAAAGATGCTGACGGAAGGATCGAACCTTATCTAAGAAAAATGTTTTAAGTGTGTGCTTTGGTGTTCATGAAAACAAATACCGGGCCATACATGGATGAGCACAATTAGATGAGGGCAACACCAACGAGCAAGAACCTAAGACATCGAGCAATCCATCATGATTGAAGGGAAGAGGGAAAAGGAGTTAGGGGTACGTGAGATTTACCAAGAGGACAAACCCCTCTCAAATAAGTTAACGTGAGGTCGCATATTTTATCAATAACGTTAAAATAAGCCTTTTTACTTTTCACTGATCTCCTTTTTCTCCCCACCTTCCAACATATGAGTTCCCCTTACCATAGGGACTCACATGGTATGCACAAAGAGCAAGACAGTTAAAGATACTTGATAAAAAATTCAAAATAACTTAAACAAAGGCAAACTTAGAAATAGATTTCTTTCAATATATCAAATGAGAAACAACAAAAGATCTCACCTTGACTTTACCTTCTTTCCTAAACAAGTGGTGGTCCTTCGCATGATGTACAGTAACTTGGAGTACCTCATTTGCTCCAAAAATGGCCTCTTTCTTGTTTTCAGAAAGGTAAAAAAAGAAGGAAGATATAACAAAGGGTGTTTGGGGGGTATTTTTGGAATTTGGAAGGGTTTAGATGAGTGAGGAGGAGCTTAGAGAAGTTAGAAGGTCGTCAAAGAGACAGGGGGTCGACAGGGTCAAAAGGCCTTCTTAAACAATGGGGGGGTGGAGGCCTATTTATAGGCAAAATTCCCGTGAACGCATTTCAAATGCGGTCATGCATTGTCCGCATTTCAAATGCGGACGAGCCGCCCATGCATGTGCCAAAATCAGCGTGAATCTGCCAGCTGTCGCTAGTTGGCGACGCGTGACAGTTTCTAGAGGGCTGGAACCACATTTGAAGTGTGGACAAGGTACATCCGCATTCCAAATGCGGTCACGCATGTTTAAGTGCCGGATTTAAAATCCATTATCCAATTTAGTTTTGAGTTCATATTCTGTCTGATTTATTTGGATATTTTGATTATTTTAATGTAAAAAATCTAGATATTCTTTATAAAATAATTATTTAATTTATGATATTTATTTATTTTGCCTTTTGCTGTTGTTTTGTCACGTGGGCAGTTTTTCTGAAACTTTGACCAACCATAACTTTTTCGTCCGACGTCCGATTTCAGCAAACTTAGTGTCGTTGGAATTAGCTCGAAATGATCTATCCACTAAGCTAGAGTTTAGTGGCAAATTCTGATTTCTAGTAGAAAGTCAATTTCTACTCCCCACAAGGTTTGACCAGCTCATAACTTCTTCATCCAGACTCCGATTTGAGCAAACTCAGTTGCTTTGGAGCCATGTTGGAATTTTCTATCCAATGAGAAGAAGTATGGTAGTCAATTTGCACCGGATCAAAAAGTCAAAATTTTGCCCCTTCAGGGTTTGATTTTTTAGTTAAAATTTTATTTTCTGCATTTTTGGAGGTGCAAAAATGAGGTGTTAACAGTGACTAAGGGGGTTCAAATCGAACTTGAATCCTTATGTTGATCCTGGCTTTACTCTTGATGCTACCTCTTATGATGAGTGAATCCTCTTGGCATTGCTGGAATATTTAAGTAGCCCTTTGAACATATGGTCTTTTGCCATTGAAAACACAGTCAGTCCTTACTTGCCAAATGCTCCAAACTATGTTCACCACACCTGAAATGAAAATTAGATTGTCACCCTCCACATCACTAATATTCAAGGATAGCAAAAATGTAAACAAATGGAGGAAGTCATCTTTTGGGCCTAAGCTTTAGCATTTCCCCCAATAAGCTTAAACCAAACAGCTCTGAAGAAAGGACACGAGAGAAAAGGTGCACCAAACATTCACTTTGATTTCCACATAGGGAACACTCTCTGTCAAATGTCAATCCCTCCCATGTGCTGCCTTAAGAAATCCGTCGTAGTGATGCCCTAGATAGACATTTACGGAAAAAATTTTAAACTTTACCGGGACAGTACAAACACCAACCGAATTTCCAAGCCTTTGAATGAGCTTTGTGTTGATTCTCGTTCATAAGAGAGTAGGCAGACAAAACGGAGGAATGGACATTTCAACAACTTTCTTATTAAAAATTAGTTTACATTGTGTATGTTTCATGAATTATTTATTTGAGAAATGAACATGTAACAAATTGGAGGGCGTTTTTGGTATAAAATGTTATTTGATAAGAAAATTTAAGTCGTGCAAATGGCGTTAAGAGACAAGTATCTGTCATACAATATGCCTTTGACGTCATCAAATAATAAAGTGATGATGCCAAAGATGGGTGCTTGACCCGGTAAGTACGCAGACAAAAGAAAGGAATAGACATTTTAGCTAACTTTGTTATTAAAAATTAGTTTACACCGTGCATGTCTCATGAATTATTTACTTGAGGAATGGACACGTAGCAAATTGGAGGGCGTTTTCGGTATGTAACATTATTTGATAAGAAAGTTTAAGTCGTACACATGGCGTGAAGCGACAGGTATTCGAGTTTATTTTGAAAAAAAAAATGATTTCTTATTAAAGTTTGTCCGCATTGTCCTGTTCCATGAATTAATTACTAAATCATACACATGGCGTCGTGAAGAGACAGGCATTCGAGTTTATTTGAAAAAATAAAAAGTTACTTCGCATCGTCCATGTTCCATGTATTAATTATTTGGGGAATGGACACGTAGCAAATAAGAGGGCGTTTTCGATATACAACATTATCAGGTCAGCCTAGGTCATACAGATGGCGTTAACAGAAATGTAGTCGAGTTTAATTGAAAGAGAAATAATGGCGTTTTGGACTAAAGCCAGAAAAGAAAGTCCTGGCTTTATATGGGAGCACTTATTGATCCCGGTCAATTAAACAATGATACGATACAAGAAGCCACGTTACATCGGGTAGCCAATGATGGTAAGGCACATCATAATATCTTTTGGCCTTAATCATCACTTGGACGGCTCCTGTTTATCCTCGTTGGGTTCTGATATGCGGTGGACAGTCCTTAACGCTCGTGCGCAAATTTTTGGAAAGCGGAGTCGGAGGGAGACATCTCTCTCCACACGTAACCACACACCACATGTTCCGTCCCCAACTTTTTCCCTCCTTGTCTCACGGTTAAGACAAATAAAGAGAAAAAGAAATAGGAGATGCGGTCGTTACTCGTTACGGCGAAGAGAAGCTTGCGTAATTGAATTCTGCACCTCCTTTGATTTGGGGGGATCGTGGACTTTTAAGAGCTATTCCTTTGATCTCGTCGTTAAGAGATCTTCACGTGTATTTTTTCTATCTGTTCCGTTCAGTAAATTATCGATATTTATACATTACCATTCATACGGCTTGAATATAAGATTTGTTTTGCAGTTGCTTTCTGTTCGTGATCGATCTCCTATATTCATCTGGCTTTCAATCTATCGAGCTTGGTATTTCGATCTGGAAACCTTTTTTTTTCAAGGTTATTTTCCGCTTCTATTTCAACGTTTGTTTTCGAATCTTACTCTCGCTTTCATATTTCATCCTGTCTGAATACTTTTTATTTGCAGAAATTATATATTTGGATTTATTGGAATCTGTTTCGCAGGAACATATTACCCCTTTCTATTTTCGACAAGCCAAAGAGTAATTTTATATGGGAAGTTCATTTTATGATCGTTTATTTCCTTTCTCTGTATATACATTTGAAGTGCATTCCCCAAATTAATGGCATATTAGTGTAATTGATTCTTTTGTCCAATCAAACGTCCCTCCACATACTTACCACATTTATCTGTGATGCTCCTGAAATTGAGGAAATCCCACTTAATGTTTAATATTTTAACGTTCCACTTCTTTCCTAGCATAGTATGCTTCACCTGAACAACTTTCCTTTGAAAACACCGACTAGTTCCTCCTTTCCTCATGACATCCCACCATATCTGCTGTGAGAACTCGCAATGTAAGAAAATATGATCTACATATTCTCCTTGGCATGTGTTAATCTTGTAAAGCAAGGCAGATAAGGCAAAGATTTTCACACAGTAGATTTCCAGAGGAAGTAAATGGAAGGAGGGTCACTGGGGGATTCTATATCAATACGGACATGAGCTAGAAAAGACTCTGCAGAAAATGCCCCTGAAGGATAAAGAGTCCAAATACGAGAATCTGGATTGTCTGGAGTGATAACCAAGAAATGGGATAACTCTATACGATCGGCAGGTCTGTGGTTTTTAAGAAAAGATAGGTTCCAGGAGAGCCCGGATTGAGACTACGATAAAATATCAGCAACCAATGTCTGTTTATTACGAGTGATTATAAACATCTGGGGAAACAAAATTTGAAGAGGAGTATCTCCCCACCAGAAGTCTGACCAAAAGAAGTTTGTAGACCCATTTCCAACACAGAGCCGACCCTCTTTTCCTCACAATGCATTTCTTTTTTATTGTTTGAGTACAAAATTCCACTACTTGTTTCTCAAAATTAGAGAATGTCAACACTTCTAGGAATATCATTATAAGAAATGCCACTTCATACTCTAAATATCAGTAAACTCGGAATCTCATATTAGAATTAACCCAAGCTTTGAACACTCAATTACTCGTGCTAAAATAATGTCTCTTTGAGGCCTCGCATAAGTAAATTAATTGAGACACAGAGAGATTTCCTTTTCCACAGTTAATGAAAAACTACTTGACTTTGTTGCTTCGGCATATAGGGCTTCTAGTTTTGGACTGTGAGGCACCTTTATGAAGTAAAAGAGCTATATGGTTTATTTAATAGAATACTGGTTACTTGTAACTCAGATGCATCAGTAGCGCAATGTCCTAAACAAATGTACTCAGAGATCACACCATTATGACGAGCTAGGGCAATCCATGAACATGGAGTTGCATTAATAGGGACTAATAAGAAGTGATTCAGCACTCTCATTTGAGAGACTAATAAGAATTCATCTTAGATCCTATTAATAGGAATGGAAGGTCTGGTATGATCGATTCAGCAGATGCCTGTGTTGCATTTTTATCTATGTTATGTTAGAGTGTAAAACAGTTGAGAGTTTGATTCTTTAACAATCAATTCCAAGAAAAATAATTTTGGGGATTCCTTATTATCATATAAAAGCTATCTTAGATTGGTGGCCTTCTTCTTGTGCATTTCAGATCAATGAGTGTTTTATTCAGAAGTGATAGATTAATAAATTTTCCCCCATTATATTGGACATTGTGGATCTTAGTATCAGTTGAGCTGTTAGGCTATCCAGAGAATGCAGATATTTGGTTTTTGAGATAGTAGGAGTGGGATATTAATGTGCATAGCTGCAGGTAGATTGTCAAATTACACTACAACATACAAATTTTAGCTGAGCAGAAAAATAAAAAGACCAATAATAAAGATTGAGAACTAATATGATGTTAAGGTCCAAATAAGGACATCACGTAGGTCTTTGATGGAATCTCTAGACAATGCTCCATATTTACACCAAATTGAAAGCATTAACGTTATGAAAATGTTCAAAGAAATTGCAAAATGTAATTTAAAGGGCCTAGATGCTAGATTTACATTCCATCCAGTGATTTCTTGGGAGGAATCTGTATCTAAAATATGTCAAATCAGAAAAAGCTATTTAGACGAAGCTATTTTCTTTATCCCCCGAGTGTCAATAATATGGCTTTTCACTTCCAGAATTTTTTGGGTGGAAATTATGCATTATTTATCTGGTAATCTCTATTTGGAGGAATTTTTGGGAAGAACTGAAGGATATTCGAGCTGCTCTCACAGGACCTTGTTGTCTCGTTGGGGATTGTATTGCAGTGAGATTTTGTATTGACAGAAGGAGAGGGAAGTAGGGTATAAATTAGGGGCACACCTCGGTTTGATTTGGTCTAGGTTGATATTAAACTAAAACCAAACTGAGGTTCCTGATTATCAACCCAACACTGAACTGAACCAAATTGAGAACTGACCACCCCAACCCGAAAACAGAAATGAAATGAAATTTAAAACCCTAAAACTGCATCAACCCAACCCAAATTATTAATTTGGTCCTGTTCGGGTCTGTTTCGGTGAATTTGCACGTTAAATGAGTTTTATCTTTATATTCTATAAAGCTAAGAGTAAGGACAAGCCTTGTCTTTGTATCATAATTATGGTATACTGGTTACAAATAAATAAAATTAATACACACACACACGCGCGCGCGCTTCTATATATACATTGATTCGGTTTGGTTCAGTAAAGTATATTTATAAGTTGGGTTTCAATTTGATTTGGTTTAACTGAGACGTCAACTTGAAATGGAACGAACTTAGTTTGGGTTTGAGATTTTGAAACCAAAACAGAACCAAATGAGTTGAAACTAGGGCTGTAAATGGGTCAAATTTGATACGGATATGCTAAGAACCGAATTTGATCCGATAAGGAATGCCGATATCCAAATTCGATCTGATTATCTGATGGGTCTCTTACATCTGAATCCAAGTTCTATTCAAATTCGACCAATTATCTGATATCCGGATCTGATCAAGAAACTATAAACTTCAAGTTAGTTGATCAAATTGGGGATGTATTAATTCAAATTTGTTCCATATTATGACATTAAATTAATAAATACTATATGGAACCTTCATTCCTTGTATACTAATATTTAAAAAGATAAAAAAAAACATAACATATATACAAAATAAACGGTCGGATCTCTATCGGGTTTAATATGTATGGTTTCATATTCAAATCCGAATATAATCAGATCCGGATAATCAGATCCGTATTTGGATAATCGGATATAAACTAAGATTCATATTTAGGTAATTGGGTCAAATTTGGATATTCATCCGACCCATTGACAGCCCTAGGTGAAACCCAACTGGTCGGTTTGGGTCAGTTGTTTTTGTCAAGATAAGTGTATATGGACAGATATAAACAACTGTATATGGAAAGATATGGACAGCAGTAGACAGTTTCCAATGAACAGATATGGACAGCAGTAGTCAGTCCCCATTAGCTGTACATATCTTTAGTTGTACATTTTAGATTTTCCTTTTCTACTTCCCCTGTGATCATGGCCCTGTAGTCACGCCCTTCCCTAATTAGTTAGACTGTAATCATGTGCATATTATTTGTGATCTTCCCATATTAGGATGCCTTTACAGATTCTATTTAATGAGAAAAGCTCTAAGGAGCAAGACATATTGACATCTCCAATTGTGTGAAATTTACAGGTTTTTGGGTTTAATGGACACAAGTTGCACTCCTATTAAGAATATGAGCATATGCAGTTTTTCAAATCTAGTTAATGAATTAGAGCTACTCGACTACTTGATTAGGAAAGTCCAATTAACATGGTCTAACATGCAGGAGAACCAAATTTTTTGTAGGCTAGATTGATTGTTGGCATTGAATTAGTGGGATGAACATTTCAATTTTATCACTTAGTGTACATTTCCCAAACAGTTTTCTGATCACTGTCTGATCATAGTCTCAACTGAGTTTAGTGGTAGAGGTCCTAGACCCTTTGGTTCTGAAGACATGTAAACCTGAAATGATCTCGGGGATCTAGCCATACAATGGTGGCTAGAAAAGAGAGTAAGCAGGCATGGATAGATAGGTTTACCTTTAAGGAAGCATTAAAGTTCGTTGAAGATGAAGTCAAAAGGTGGAATCAAGAGTAATTTAGAAGAATTGATAGGTTGATAGAGGAAATATTGAAAGGAGTAGAAGGTGAGAGAAGTCTCTTTGGAGAGAGAGAGAGTAAAAATCACATATTAAAAAGAGGTCTAGAGAATTTACTTAGAAAGAAAATGTCTTGTAGAGGCAGAAATGCATTAGGTCATAGGTGTCCCAATGGCTTTCTGCCAAGAAAATTGGAATGTCATAAACCATTGGCTCTGAAAGAAATGCATTGGGTGTAGATAATTTACTTAGAAAAGAATAGGAAATTGTGAAGGTGGTTTGAAAGATTGGAAAGGATAATGCATTGGGTCATTTAGTGTTTCAATGGCTTTCTACCAAGAAAATTGGGATGTCATAAAGCAAGACTCGTAATTATCTTAAAGAGTTTTACTATAGTGGTGTGGTCTATATATCTTGTAGTGTGACCTTTATTGTTCTAATATAGAAAGAGGGAGCATTTTGAATAAAAAAACTACACAACCATTTTCCTTATAACTAACACCTATCAAATTCTTATCAGTTAGTCTCAAAATTGGCATGCTTTCATTGGAGGAAGACAGATGCTAGACAATGTCCTTATAGCATATGAGCACATTGAAGAAAGGGAAGGGAAAAGTAAACCTGGTCTTTTCTGTAAACTTAATCTGCGGAAGGCATATGACTGAGTGCAATAAAAGTTATTTGATTTAGTAATGGGGCATAAACACTTTGGAATGAGATGGAGATGCTGGGTTTATGGATGCATTAGTAATGTGTTTCAATCTCTCATTTTTGAATAGTCAGATTAGAGGCAATTTCTCATTCTCTTGAGGACTTCAACATAGGTAAACAACATACACCCAGTTCTCACCTTAAATTTTGGATGATAAGCCTATTCTTGGATGCATTTGAGGAGTTTGTCAAATGGGCCAACTGTATTCGTAAATCCTTTGAAATGCTATTCAGGTTGAAGGTGATTCTTGAGAAAAGTAGCATTACAACATAACTTTCAAGCATTTAGGTTGGAAACAATGCCCTTCACAATTGTGTTGGCTGCTGCTGCTGTTGGCCACCTCGAATACACGCTAACAGACTTGCATAGGATTCCCATGGGAGCTAGCTCTAGGAAAAAGGATTTTTAGGCACCCATTCAAGAGAGCTCAGATTGTACCACCGAAAGAAAGAATTTTCTCTCACTTGGAGTCAAAATACCCTCATTTGGGCAGCCCTATCAAATTTTCCCCCTTGGTTCTTATTACTATCTAGCGCACCAAGTAGGCTTACAAAGAAGATTAAGAAAATGCAATGGGATTTCTTGTGAGAAGGCAGATAGTTAAAAAGAACCATTTAGTGGGGTGGGAGGTTGTGTATAGGGAAAAGAAGGTAAAAGACACGAAAAGGAACCTCAACATAAGAAGAAATGAGGAAAATTTCTTCGAACTTAATTTTCCGCTCCCATGTAATTCCTTGTGGTGACTCCATTGGACTTTCATCATGGGAATGGTCTTAGCGCTTATCTCTTACTCCTCTTGTTAAAAGACATGAATAGGAATCTCCATATTAGATGAGTTCTTTTGAAGCTGAATTGATTTCCAATCAATCGCATGGGTTTTAGTTTGTACTTTCTCAAGATAGACAAGTGGAAGATATTGTGGACTAATGAAAGTTGCGGTAGTCAAGCCTCTATAAGTGACATCTCCAACATGCTTTAAGATCTCGAGAGGACGAAAATGTGTGAGTTCTAGTTTCATTTTCTTACCAACCTTATAACACCACGCACAGGAGATATCTTCAAGACTTTATGATCACCGACTTTGAATTCCAGCTTCCTTCTTCTCACATATGCCTAATTCTTCTGTTTGCTTTGAGCTGTTTAAAGTCTGTCTTTTATCAGTTTAATCTTCTCTGTTGTTTCTGCAATCAACCTCTGGCCCCAATTCTCCTTTGTCACTGGGCTCCATCCATCACACTTGTGATCTACAAGGTTTGCCATACATAAGTAGACTAACTCAATATCAAATCATGTTAAACAAGGTAAAAGTACACTCCAAAGCTATGTCCTGATCCCGATCCTTGTATACTTCTGTACTTGCAAAATATAGTAGGAGCGAGCAATGCTCAGTAGGCTTCATCCTACAGTCGAAGTCCCAATAAGAACCTCAAATTGTAGGCTAAACGCCCACACAACTATAAAACAATAATTTACACATAATATGAACATGAAGTATGTGCATGATAATGATAAATGAATTGCCTAAACTGGATAATATGGACTTCCTATATAGTATTCTGCATATATTTCTTAGTTCTACGGGCTTTCAAACAATGAGCCACTATTTTTGGAAAGAGAAATATTCTCGCAGATGTTCACAAAATCCATTTGGCAGTTCAGCTTTAAAACAGAATCACAGTTTCATCTAAAACCATATAGATGACTAAATTTCAGGTCCAGGTTCACAAGTAATCCACATCCTACAAGCTAAGTCTTGGATATCAAGGACGTCTTCACCATGACATGTAGGGATAAAAATACCAAATGTTAGGTTATTGGTGATTGTTGGGATCACTGCTCATAATGCAATCTAATTCTAAATGCACATCATGATATGGATATCAACAGCAACCATCCCATAAACCAATTTGTATATGTAATGCTATAATATTCACATGTGTAACTCACAACAAGAGAGCATCACAAAAATTGTGTAACCCAAGAAGAAAATAGTTTTTGGTTCTCCCTCTTCCCCCTTTGGGATGGAGAGGAAGATACTCTTATATATTTGTACTTATCATGCAACACTTCTTTCTTAATCAAATATCATTACTTATCAAAAAAAAAAAAAAAAGAAGAAAATAATTGACAATGAAATATCAACAGATATACACATTCTTTAGTTTATTTCCTGTTAATTTATTCATCCATGTTAAAACAATACTCAAATCACCTCCATTTTCGACCCAGAATTTACTGGGTACCCTTGCAGTGCGTTGTAACTAATTATGGCATGCCAAACATGCTTTTATGGTGCATTGTCTTCGGTTTTTGACTACGGTGTCCAAAATGCCCCGTTCCTGCATGCTAAATCCCACAAATTGAGAACATGTAGCTCTCAGGTTCATACAGTGTGCCTGCTTTATGCTATTACAGCTTGCTGTATCTACTTTCGGTGTGGCGTAGAATGAACTAATGTGCTCCATAATTCACAAACACCGAAGAATTCACAATTTTTCTTCAATTTTTTTCCCATACCTTAGTAATTCTTACACATTCATATTCTATTATACGAGACTCTTTAATGCATCATTACAACCCTCGAAAACATGTAAAACGGTAACCTATATGATCTCACACAGTTATACACTTCCATTGTAAAATTTCTGCATATATCCATAACATATAACCTTCAATTTTTTTTCTACATTACTTCACACCTCCTTTCAATCATCTCCCTATTCAAAATAGTGATCACATGATTCCTTATCTCAGTACATCTAACCATTAATATCATGACATTAAAACAATGCAATATTTCACAACATAAGTCAATACCTAAGCTAAGAACATATTATGTCAGCATAATTGTTTCAAAGGTCAATTTTAAACACATAAAATTGTGGAAATCATAGCTAATCATGGAAATCTTACAACCTGACGTCTCCGACTGGAATAAAACCATAGATCCACCTACTAGCGATTGCAAACTATCCTATAGGTTGCTCTTCTAGTGCAGTTTCTGAACTTATGCAAAACCTCTTCTCCTTCAATCGTTCAAATCTTTACACGTCTAAAAGTTTCCAACAATCCCACACATCCAGATCTTATGAAATAAAATATAATGATTTAGAATATGCTTAAGGAATATTTATAGTAGGTTTATTATAAGATAAGTTTACAATAATGCCCTTAGCTTACTAATGGGTTATTAATGTTTAATTCCTAAGTCCCTTAGCCTAGTTAAGATCCAATTCATATTATATATTGGGTTTTAAGCCCGACAAGATTATTATTTAAATAGTTCTATTATAATTTTGTTAAATACCAGTTTTGCCCATAATGAAGTTCTAGGTCATTACACAATAAGAGCTCATCATCATTGTCATCATAAGCCAGTTCCCACCATAGTGGGGTTGGCGAAGATTCATATCATGTTTAGATTTAGCAAGAGTTTTACACCGGCTGCTAACTTAACGCAACCTTCCTCCTTTCTCTGGGTTTGGGTGCAGCAGCGCATAAAAGATGTAACAATAAGAGCTGGCTGAAAATATAATTATACTTTGTAAAGCCTTATCAAACAAACTTTTTATGAAGCATTTCGCAATTCAGAACCTGGAAAGCCAATATTGTACTTCAAAGTTCAAAGTAGTCGGTGTACTTTGATCTGTCCCTAATCGCCATGGCCGAAATATCAGTGGGCAATGAAATGTAGTATTATAATCTCTGTGGAAATCTACCTTGATGTTCTTTTATATGCTTGACATCAAGAAAATATCTTTATTTAGATGATATGCCTTCAACGATTTTTTAAGTGATTCATAGAAGGTGCTTTGTGGTGTCTTGCTTCTTTTTATTCCTTCAAGATTTGTGAAAAATAGAAATAAAGTGACAGTTTTTCTTTTTATTTTTCTTCATTTTTACTGAAAATCACCTAGACTGTAAGGACTGGTGCTATGGGTGATTGTTTAAGCAAGTATCCTGCTAGAAGCATTGGATTGCAAACAAAAGAATACAACTTGACAACAGTTGATGACTGGCTTACAAGGCTTCTAGAATCACAATTCAAATAAGCTAGACCTATCAAGGAGGACACTACATAAATGTCCTGCATTACCCATCCTGCCTCTTACTGCCCACGTTGGTGAACTTATCAGCTATTTTGTTGTTAATTGTTATCAACATGTGTGCATGAAGATAACAATTTGATCCATTGACAAAAACTGTTAGACCCATTACCAGATGCAGCAATTGGCACAAGTCCTGTTCTTGAATGCCTCAGCAAGCATTTTTGAATTGAATTACATAGAAACTCAATCAGAAAAAAAAAAAAAAAACCAACTCAATCAAGACAAAGCTCTGGACAGAATTTAATACCGTCTGCTATAGATTGACCTTATGCGATTGTGGTAGTGCACTAGCCATAAAAATGGGAAAACTACCAACCATTTTACAGTCACTGTTCCAAGATGCCCTGGATCTCATCAGACCAGAATCCCTTCTGCAGTCTTGTTGATATTTAGTTTCATCAATCCCTGTTATATTCTCCAACAATGGAGCAGAAATGTAAGTTTAAAGTAGGGAACGGCTGGAGCATAAGGTTTTGGGAGGACATCTGGTGTGGGGATTCAAAACTGAAGGAGAGATTCCCGTTGATCTACGGAATAAGCAAGAATAAAAAAGCCATGGTGAGTGATTATGCTAAGTTAACAGGAGCTGGTACAGAGTGGAACATTGACATAGACATAATCTGTTCGGTTGGGAAATAGATAGCTATGCAGAAATGATGGAAGAAATTCACAAGAAGGAAGTAGGTCAGGAGGATGATTCAAGAGTCTGGTTAGAGGGTAAATCGGGCCCATTTACAGTGAATTTGGCATACAAGAACCTGCAGGAACTGGGTAGGGAGCTGTTTTAATTTAAAAACATTTGGAGAAGAAGAATTCGGAGCAAGGTGACATTTTTCGTGTGGACTGCTATGCTTGACAAGATCCTAACATTGAACCACTTGAAGAACAGGGGTTGGCAGATGCCTAACAGATATAGTATTTGTAAAGAAAAGGAAGAAGACGTTGCACATCTATTGGTGCATTGTAGGGGTGCTGCCAGATTATGGGATTTGGTTCTCCAAAGGTTCGGAATACAATGGGTTCAACCAAAAGATGTCAAGCAAACCTTAGAAGCGTGGGGGTGGAAGAGAAGTAAATCCCTTGATGTTTTACTATGGAATTCAGCCCCGGCTGCTGTCGTTTGGACTGTTTGAGGTGAAAGAAACAGGAGGGTATTTGAGAGTGTAGAAAGAGATCGGTCTCAGTTGGAAAAAGAGGTCCTAAAACTCATGCATAGATGGTTAGCATGTAGCCCGGAAGAGATGAAAGTGCCACTCGAAGACTTCATGAAGTGCAACAGATTCTCCAATCTGGGTGGGGGTAGTTAAAAGCATTCATGATGTATCCAATAGCACCTTTTCATCGTTCAAAATTATTGTAGTCTGCTGTAGTAAGTAGTCTAGATTATTTGTATGGTACACAGTTTGTGTACCTGTTCTACCTTTTTATGTTCCTATATATATCATGATCTTGTTTTTACTGATGAAAAAAAGAATCTAAAGATAGTCTCTTGTTGCCTAATCAGAATTTGAGAGATGTGAGGATTTTGTAAAGTCATTTTTTGAACAAAGCAGAAGCTCTTTTTTGGTTTTTGAAGCTGATTGGCCTCCTGGATCCTGTCAAACTCATTATGTATCATGTTTGTTGAGAATGAAATTTCTGCCCAACCTTGTATCATTTTTGTTCTGATCAAAACTTGCAAATAATAAATGCCAGAATAACTAAGGATGTGGCATGAGAGGCAGATCTTTCAAAATTGAACTACTTAAAACATCTTTTTGTTATGATTGATTAGAAAGGAGATATAAATAGAAGACATTGTTGATATGATTCCATTTAACTCTCAATTCTTGAACAGATTACAGGTGCTTTCCAATGTATGCATGTGATAGCTGTTCCCACTGCATACATGGTGGAATCTGCCTTGATGACCTTATTATCTGGATGCAATCTATATCTATGCATTCTGTGGTAAAATTATTTATCTATTTATGCCCGAGTTACACCATTCTCAGTGAGTTCATGCATTAATATCCTGTTCCAAGCTGGTTTATGAGGAACAGGCTGCTTGAAGTATATCCTCGGGTGAACTCATAATCATGTGCAGTTTGAGTTACATGTTTCCATATTACTTCTTTCTTATCTCTCTACTACATTAAATGCAGCATTAAAATCCTAGTTACCATTTCTCTTCAGATGTCGTTGATAAATATATCACTGTTGGGCAACTTTCCAGGTCTATGTCCACCGATGGAAATCGTCAAACCTCTTTATCATACAAAAAACTTAACATACCCTTAGGCTCTACCCTCCTGCCAATTGTTATTATATGTCACTCACCTGCATCTCGCTGTTACTTGCTTCCATTCGTGAGAACTATTATTGGAGCATTGTATTGCCAGGTTGGCCACTCATCCAAGTACTCTACCTCATAAATGAGCTCCACATCGATCACTCTACAGGAACTTCCTAATTATTTCGCGTCAAAAGCTCATCAATGCTTTTTTGAATTTAGTCATGCCTAACCATGGTCTTAAATATTGGTATATCATTTGATACATGGAGCATTATTTCCCCTTGAATATTTGGTGATTTGATATGGTTTTTCAAGTGACATATCATGATATATATTGTGATATGAGCCATTTATCTCCTTCATTAACCTGTGCTGGATATTATAAGCTGTTGAATAGAGGAAAGTTTCTAAAGTTTCCCCTATTTCTACCTTATATCTATTAGAAATCCTTAATAATGCTCAAAACTTCTTCAGCCTCTTGGATGTAGAGGTCGGTTGGCAGATATATCAGAAGATTTGGCATGTTTGTTAAAAATGTTAAAAAATAATTTGAAATTATTATATTTTCTTTTTGCTTTTTTGGTAAATTTTGCACGGGGGAAATGCATGCTAATTCATGTACATGGTGGATTAATATGAATTTCATACAGAATTGTAGGTTTGAGATATTGAACACTGAAAAGTTTTTGGAAGTCAAATCTTTTGGGGATTCCCCACATTATGTAATTTTTGATCTGTTATAATTGCATTTGTATATTGGAAGGCCAGTCTATGTATTGTCCAGAAATTAAAAAAAAAAAAAAAAAGAAGTCAAATTTCAGATTCAGTTTATTTGTGTTAGTAAATTCACGTTAGTTTACCATTCCAAGGACCTTCCAATAGGACCTACACTTGGTTGTGGCCATTATTTATCTTCTTCAAAGTTCAATATTGACTAATTATATGTATGTGTATGTGTACGGTTTTAGATGCTTCATATACTTTTATGTACATATATATATATAGGTACACACAAAAAAATGTGTATATATGATTATATATATCAATTAGTAAAGATTTGTTGCCCGAGACAAGAAACAAGAGAGAAAAGGACTCAATAATGCAGCGCTAAAATTAAGGATTACATAAGATATATCTCTCAAAAAGGTATATGAAATTAGCGGCTCCATAAAACAGACGTGGACTCAACCCACGTTACCAAGCTTTACTATTCTTGGCAATCCCAACAAAAAGAACCATCCTAGACCACTTATCTCTAGCCTCCAAATTGGTTGATCTAGGAATATTTACAGATAAAATATTCAACTCCCGTGTAAGAATACAAATCGCTAGTAGAGGACTATGAAGCATTTTATAGCTACCCTACAGTCCAGTTCTTTTAATCTGTTCCTACTTGCTAAAATAAAGGTTTCTTGACATGAAGAATTGTATAATTACTTGGTACTGTGAAAAAGAAAATTATGCCTATGCTGTGAAAAGTCAGAATAAAAATTATGCTTAACGTATATTGGAAATTTTATTGCTAAAAAAGGATGACCTAAATTTATTTTTATATGGTTTTGCAGATGGAAAGTCAGAACCCAGTGTACACGGTGGATGAAGCACTTGTATTCATGGGTTTTGGGAAATTCCAAGGTTTTGTTCTTGCTTATGCTGGAATGGGTTGGGTTTCGGAAGCAATGGAAGTGATGCTTCTTTCTTTCATAGCACCAGCTATTCAGTCTGAATGGGGAATTTCTTCTCATGAAGAGAGCTTCTTAACCAGTGTTGTCTTTGCTGGCATGTTGATTGGAGCTTATTCATGGGGCATTGTTTCAGACAAATATGGGAGAAGGCAGGCCACTTGCTTTTGTATTACTCTATATGCACACATGCACACACACACACTAATGATACTGTATTACGCAAAATGAACCATGCTACATTCCCAACATTTCCCTACATTGGAGATGCATATATTCTGAATGTCCACCAGGTCCCTTTTGGCTCTACATGTCCCATTTTCTTGCTGGAAACTTGTTTTTGGATATATCCTGAATTTTGAATTTTTAGTTTTGTCTTCTACATGTTATATTTTCTAAGTGAAAATATGTTTTCGAATGCCTCCAGTATTATTCATCTAGTTCCTGCTAGTATTTTAATGTGAGGCACATTATTGAAGTTTCCATCAGATTATAAGGACAGCCATCATTCGTTCTCTAGCATGAAAATTGTTTTTCTTACATGCTAAAGTCAGTTTCTGAACCTTAAATTGCTGTTGTTTTTCAGATTTTCCTTATATAACTTGTGTGAGGCCCTGAAAGGCTACATGCCATGCCTTACATTTTGATTGCATCATATATGTTCACACAAGATGTGGTTTTTGCTGTAAATGATGTGTGGATCCTTTTTTCATTCATTCAATCAATTTAACGGTCAAATGCCTTATTTCAACCAGTTGGGGTCAGCAACATGAATCTTGTTCTTCGATTTCAATCTATCAAAGATCATATCTTTAGTTAGCTGTGCGTCTTCATATCGTTTTTTAATTGATTCCATCCAAGTTCTTTTCGGTCTTCTTGTTGTCTTGTTTGATCTGTCAATGCGTATTCACGATTTCTCATAGCTACCTCCCTAGGTACTCACTTTATATGCTTGAACCATCTTAACCTACTCTATTTTGTCCTTTTCATTACTTAGGCAGCACTTAACCTAATGTTGAACAAACCCTATGAATAGTACCTGTGAACAGTATCACGTGAATAATACCTGTGTGAACACTGTCGTGAATAGTAACTCTAAAATCGGCATCACACCTAAGATTCCTTGGCATCATAGTTCGGAAATGGTTGCATCACACAATCCCTAGAACAAAAGTTGCTGAAAAATTTATTGCCGTTGTTCCAAAAAATCCTCAAAAAGAACCATTACTTTTTTACTTTCATCGGTAATAATGAAAATCTATTAAATCAAATCAAAAGGTTTCACAAAACAGGTACATGAAAGTGTACAATAACAGAAATAAAAACAGCAACTACAAAAGAGGGAAGTTTTCACATGACAGAAACTTCTTACTGTCTAAACCTCTACAAGAATTTGTACTTGAAGCCCAACAAAGAAGACAGCTAAGAGATCATTGAAGTAATGCCCTTATGGAACTAGAAGCATCATTAAAAATTCTCCGATTCCTCTCCTTCCATAAAGTCCAAAGTATAGCTTCTGGTGACAAATTCCAAAGAACCTCAAACCAAGAAATTCCTTTGCTAATACTCCAAGACATAAGAACCCGATCCACATCTTGGGGCTGAAACCATGACCTCCCAAATCTTGCTATGAAGGCTGACCAAATAGCATCCGCCACCTTACAATAGACTAGCAAGTGATTTACAGACTCCGCCTCAAATTTGCATATTATACACCTATTTGGCAATTGCGATCCATGCTTCATGAGATTGTTGATTGTTAATATTCTTCCCAGTACTGCCGTCCACATGAAGAACCCAACTTAAGGAAGAGCCGGCTGTCACAGCATTCTAAAAGGCTTGAAACCGGTACCCTTCCTATCAAGCAAATGTAGATGTTTCTAATAGAAAAGTTTCCAGCCCTACTTCCCATACATCTCATCTCATCCAGGTTCCAGATAAGATGCTGAACATAAATGCTAGCTAAAAGCTGGGAGAGTGAATCCAATTCCCAGTCAAACAAATTATGCCTAAAGTTCAGTTTCCAACTTCCTCCACCAGAATCTTGATGACACAATTCCTAAATGTATGGTGAGGCATTGCAGTTATGTTATAGATTTTCGGGAATCTTGTCTTAAGAGGTCCATCTCCATACCAAACATCATCCCAAAATCTTATGCGGTCACCTTTGCCCAATATAAATCTTAGATTATGAGAGAGTAAATTCCTAGCTGTAATGGCTTGGATCTCTTAGGCTTTTTAACTAATAAACACAAACTAAATGACTAAAGAAATCCATAAATAAAGCCCCACACCAATAATAAGCTAAACACAAAAAACAAAGCAAAAAGAAAAAAAAAATCCAGATAGGCTCGATATTAAATTACACAAGCTCCCAATCAGGCCCCACATATCTAACTCACGCTGAATTAGGGTTTGAGACTTAGAAGATTCTTTTCCACGCCACTTATAAACTTTATAAGAGTGCTATTACGTCTCCATCAAAACTACTATCGTATTATTCCCATTTTTTTTTTATTTTACCATACATCCATCTCAATGTACAAATATAAAAAATGCTCATCTTATGCATATGTTTCTTTTTGGTTGGGCAAAAATCTAAGTCATGCATAAAAATGATCATCGTTAGCATATATGGATATTTCTTTTATAATTTTTTAATATCTATAAATATGAACTTTACATTGTGATATCTTTCTGACCGAAGGGTCTAGCTTGCTCAGGCCAGTCTGTGTTTAGGCAAAAGTTTACATAAACTACTGTAGACATTTGAAGTGTAAGTTATGTTCGTGTCCAGGTGAGTAAAAGTCATTACTATCTACTGTCAATTTGAGTGAAGAAACCCATAACAAATGGTAAATGCTTTTGTTGGCTGCATTTATGAGTTGTTAAAAGTTAAAAGACATGAAAACTTGCACATTTGAAGGCTGTTAGACCAAATGGAACAGTGATCAAGCACTGCATTTTCTTAATGAATATGTAGGCATGGAAATTATTTAGACATTAATATCAGCACCCACGTTTAGATATGAATACATAGTCCATGGTACAAGGATTTTGTAATGCTATTTATATTTACTTTTGGATGCCAAAAACCTGATCTTCTTGATCACATATTCAGGTATGGATTCTCCACATAGCACTTATTTACCAGAACGAGTAGATTTCGAGCTTCAATCCTTTGGTCTGTGTGTACAACACTACGGCTTGATTTTTTGTTGATTTATGCATGCAGTTATAGCTGTCCCAATGGAAAATAAAGTCAACTGCTGACATTAAATATCACTACACATAAATTTTAAAATATGGAAACTTGCATTAGATAGTCATTGTTGAGTACAAAACCACAGGGAAGTGCTGGAAAACCAAAAGAAAGTTCAGAAAACTGTTGAAACAGCTTTCATATGGTTTGGTGGTGTGCTTGCGTCCATGGGAGAGAGCAGAAGATTTCACTATTATGAAGATAAACTTGCCATTTCAGTACATTTATTAGTCATTTTTAAACAAAATCATATTCTTTTTTAAAAATACAATTGCTTTTGTTTTTTGGGTCAATATTCTTTCTTCTTCTTTTGCTTTTGATGATGCTGATGCTGATGCTGATGTACTGATTAAAATTGTATTTATTACCCATATGTTGCAAGAGAAGAAAAGAGGGAGAACAACAGACCCAAGCAACCAGACTTTATTTATTTTATTGTGAGCATTACATGAATTTTTTTTCCTTGCTCCCCAAATACTGCTGGCATTAAAAAGAACTTAATGAGAATTGGACTCTCTTCATGAATTGAGTGAAAATGTGCCTGTCTAGACTGGTCACAATTCAAGTAGCTAGTTTTATTTCAATCTAGTATTTTGATCTTGTGCATAAAGGAATATGTATCATGCAACATGGAATGCTGACATCATTTTTATTTAATTTTTCCTGCATATACTTGTTGTGCTCCTGATAACTTGTTTCTTCTTTATTTTAATTATCCTCTTTTTTATCTTACCCCCAGGAAGGGTTTCCTTATGACAGCAATAGTTACGGCTGGGGCTGGATTTCTAAGTGCTTTTGCCCCAAATTATGTTTTGTTGCTTATTCTTCGTTTTCTGGTTGGTGTTGGACTTGGTGGTGGTCCTGTACTTTCATCCTGGTTTTTGGAGTTTATCCCTGCTCCAAATAGAGGCACTTGGATGGTTGTTTTTTCGGCTTTCTGGACCGTTGGGACAATCTTTGAAGCTTCCCTCGCATGGGTATTGTTGTCATTACCATATTATTATTTTTCTTTTTTGATTTCTTTTTGGAAAACAGAAATGTTGCAAGTGTGACTCATATTTAAAAGGCTATTTACACCAAAGCAAGCGGGAATGCATATAGGAATGCTGTAAAGAAATGCATTTAGTGCAGCGGAACTTATACAGCATTCTAGGAGAGTTTTTTTTTTTCCCTTTATACTTTTAGTATTAGGGGATTCTTTAAGATAATTTTTGGTCTTATAAGAATGTGATGGTGTTTTTTTTTGATAAATAATGATATTTGATTAATAGAAGAAAAGTACATAGTACCTACAAATTTGAAAATACAAGTATGTATGATTTTCCCTTTCTAACACAAAAAACATTGAAAAGGGGTAACAACTATACCCTATCCCTGTGAGCTATTGACGCAGTGAAAGTTACGAAACAAAAATTAATTTTCGTTAATCCTAGAAAACTGGAATCCACCAGCAAAAACTGGAATCCACCAGCAAATAACCTTGAATCCACAAGGAAGATGAGAGAGAAACTCTATAGTTCTTTTAAAAATTAATCTCTAAAATTCGTGTACAACCTTTACCCCTTATTTATAGACCTTAAAAGTCCCCAAAATAAGATAGAAACCTATTAAAATTAGGACTCCTACTCATAGTAAACAACTTAAAGTTAAAATCTAACTCTAAAACCTCTTGAAGACTCCTAATATAACTCAAATACCTAATGCAAGAAAATAGGAATTCTACTTTTACTAAATAACTAACTAATCTAGACTTTGGGTCCCACTCGTCCTACATCAGCTATCCATAAAACAACAACAATAACAATGTAAACCCATGTACAAAAGTAACAGAACAAAATCCCATCATGCTATACTGAACACATCCCAAAAAACTCATCTGAAACTGGGCCACAATAGATATCCGATCTTGCTACTCTATGCTTTGCTAATCGATCCGCTATTTCATTTGCCTCTCCAGGTACATGATTGAACAAGGCATTCAGTTCATGTGCCAAGAATCGTGCTCGAATATTGACATGTGATAACCTTTATGACCCCAAGATATCCCTTTGCATCCATCTTATGATCGTGCTGGAATCGCCTTCAATAATGCAGTCTTTAACACCTATCTTTTTGGCCTCCGATAGACCAAACAAAACGGCCAACATCGCCGCTTGGGTAGAATCACCATCACCCACTAGACCACTAAAGATAAATGAAATTTGCCTCGTACTATCCCTCCCAACTCCTCCAATACCTGAAGGTCTAGGATTACCCAAAGAGATTCCATCAACATTTATCTTCATAACGCCAGTCACAGGTGCTTTCCAGATAACCCCACTCCTCTCCATCGTCCCAAGTGAAGAAAAGCAACACAACATCCAATCCCTCACAACCTTAGAGCAACTCCAACCTCGGAACTCTGGACTAACAGACACCCAGAAAGCTATATCCAATAAAATATTGTCAATCACCTGCTCCCTATTGAGAATAACATCTTGGAAAATCCTTTGATTACGCTCCAACTAAACATGCCATGTCATTGCGTGGAAAATCCAACCATATAAAATGCGAGCCCTATTTCCTAACCCCGGAAACCTCCACTACTAGAAACAATCCCCAAAAGATGTGGGTAATACCCATGGAACATCAATCATCTGAAATAGGCGACTCCACACTCCCCATGTAAAATGGCAATGGAGAAAAATATGATCAATACTTTGCCCTGCCTCCCTGCATAGAAAGCACATATTGGGTGATAAAGCATACTTTCTTCACCTTCTCTGTAAGAAATCTACAGTGTTTATCCTGTATGAAAGAGCAGTCTAGAGAAACGCCTTTATGTTTGGGGGCACCCTAGGTTTCCAAAGTTTTGGGGCAGAAAAATCTGCAAGTGGGGCAGTGTAATCTGGGTAGTGTATACTAAAAAATTTGCTGATGGTGTTGTTCTCAATTTGTTTCTTTTGGCCATTCCTAGAATTTAAATTCCTTAAATCCACACATTAATTGTCCTATCTTGGTTTGCCTCTTGGAGCTTCCTAGAGCCGTGAATTTCTAGGATCCTATCATTGAGAGGATGGAGAAAAGATTGGCCTTATGGAAGATAAATTATTTGTTCCTGGGGGTGGAATCACGTTAATAAAGTTGGTCCTTGCACATTTGCTGGTCTATTATATGTCTTTTTTCATGTGGCTAAGAGAGTGGTAGACATTCTTGATAAAATACAAAGGGATTTCTTATGGGAGTGTGGAGTGCTAGGAAGACACATCTAGTTGAATGGAAAAGAGTGTGTAAGGCTGGGGAGAGAGGAGGGTTAGATATTGGCAATCTATCCTCTTGTAATTCATCCTTTTTGTCTAAGAGGTTTTGGTGATTTAGTACAGAATAGGAAAGTATATGGCACCAAGTGATAGTAAATACAGAAAGGGAGATAATGGGTGGACCATTAACATGAGGGCACAACCTTTAGGAAATTGCCAGTGAATAGCTATGGTCAGCTTGGCACATTCTTTTGATCCCCTTAGTCGTGTATCTGTAGACTGGGCTCCTCTACTTAGTTTAGGCATGATCTATGGGGGGCCGATTTGTGCTGTCTGTAGAGTTCTCACACTTATTATCTATAGTCCTTTAGGTTGATGCTCTGGTTTCTGATATTTTGTCATGGTCAGTGGATGGCTTATCATGGAATCTACACCAAAGGAGAGATGCAAGATTAGTTGAGCTTGAGGAGTTAGCTATCATTTTTTCCTTCTTTGAAGGACTTTTTTCTCAACTCATCTTGTAGGGATAGCGTTGTTTGGTACTATTCTTCTGGTATTTTTTTCTTGTAAATACTTATTCGGTATCTCTCATCTAGATTTGTTAATTTCTCCTGCCCCATTCCCTATATCTCAGTTATGGAAGCTTAGGTTACCTCCAAAGATCAAGGAATTTCTCTAGACTGCGTTTCTTTATAGGATCAATTCTGTTGGTTGCATTATGAGGAGATGGAGGAGATTTACTTTATTTCCATATGTATGTTTCTTTTTATGGAGGTATGGGAGAGTATTGATCACAGTTTCCTTCATGCCTTTTCTCTAGGGGTATATGGATGTAGCTTTTATAGATGATTGATGTTTTTAGTGGTATCAGCATTTTTCGGAGTTTCGTTCGAGTAGTGGAGGTTCAGGGTTTTGGGGAGGAGGCGTTATATTATGTACGGACTCCTATTTCATGCAGTGGTTGACATATATGGACGGAAAAGAACCATAGTATCTTTAATGACAGCTGTTGAACTAGTGAGCAGGTGCCTGAGTTTATACCGGTGGCTGTAGCATCATGGGTCTCTCTTCGGTAAGAGATTTGGGGTATGAATATTTCTCCGATCATAATGGAGTGGTTGGTTTATTACTTCTCATCCTTGATTTAAAAGGTTGGAGTGACCAGGTGGGGGGAGTCAGCGTAGGGTGCTGTGAAGGTCAATGTTGATGGGTGCTATTTGGCAAATCTAGTTGGTGGTGTGTTCCGTGATCATTGAGGGGGTATTTCTATAACCTTTAGTGGTCCAATGGGTGTTGGGGATTCCATACATACGAAGCTTTTAGCGCTTCTATCTGGATTCATGGAGGCTAAATGGTTGGGTTTTAGGGATATGGTGATGTAGACACCATCATTATATGGATGTCCACGGGTGAAATTAGGTCCTAGAGGTTCTCACATCTCATCAGTAAAGCTAGAATTCTAGCATGTGAGCTAAATGCCTCTTTTAGTTTGTCATATGCCCGGAGAGGCTAACTCTATTGTAGATCGGTTAGCCAAGCATGGGACATCGAGAGTAGATTTATCCATAGGGGCTCCATCTGGGGAGTTTGTGGAGTTGCGTGAGGATTAGGGTTATAGGGATTTTGAGGGACATGCTATCTTGGTCTTACATGTGTATATAGCTTTCTTGGTAGTAGAGGGTTTTTAGTTTAAATTTGTTTTTGTGTTGGGTAGTATAGGTACGATGGGTTCATCCTGCATACCCATATCACCTATGTACATTCCATTTTTCTTGATTTAATATATTTCATTATTCATAATAAATAAATAAATAAAATTCTACACCTTAATTACAAACTGCTACCCATATCTCTGGGGACATGATTAAAATTGTAAATAGGTCCCAGAGATATTTCTCTATTATTCCTTCCCTGATTCTTGAGCTTTAAAATCTGGTACTAAAGAAGATATAATGTCCCAATTCCATTATATCATTGTTTTGAAAATGAGTCTGGAAGATCTTGCTGTCTTCTTAAGAGAAAGGATTGATAGACCTTGATTGATTATTGAACATCTTTCAGTCATTTTTAGCTCATTCAAACTATTTTTTTCCCTGTCCCCTACAGTAAAAGTACTGGCTTAAATACTCTCCCATAGTCCCATCAATCAGTGCATCTTCTTCGGCCATCAAATTAAGGGATGCACCTGAGATTTGGCATATGGTACAATGAGAATATGGTTTTTCAGGTTCCACATTTGGAATGGAGAGATTGGGTATCACCAGATAGTCAACTGACAATGAATCATAAAGTAGCCCATCATCAGCTATTATTACTGATTTTGGACATCTTTTAATCCATTTTGATGAGTGGGGTTCAAGACCATTAGGAAAACATCTGTGGATATTATGCTTAATGGAGTAGTGGTTATTGTTCCATGTGTCCAGATGTATCTTATGGCCATCACTTGTGCTAGAAAAGTACTCAAACATGACTCTTTTGGTGAGTTGTAGCAAATTGACAAAAATGTATTACACTTGAAATGAAAGTTTCATATAAAGTACAAGTTTACTCAACATTTTCATATTTCAAAACTATGATTATGTTGATTCTTAATTTATGATTGGTTGTTCCTAGTCAAGACAAGAAAATTTTCTGCTATTGAACTTAAGTTTCCGTTCAATATTCATTGCAGCTTGTAATGCCAAAATTGGGTTGGAGGTGGCTACTTGCACTGTCTTCTGTACCAACATCATTTCTGCTGTTCTTTTATGGTTTTACACCAGAGTCACCAAGGTACCTTTGCTTGAAAGGTAGAACAGTTGATGCACTAAACATTTTGGAAAAGATAGCCAAAATGAACCAAAAAGAACTGCCTTCTGGCATGCTTGTTTCTGATAATAAAGTTGAGTCATATACTCCATCAGAAGATACTCGTTTAATATCACCAGAAGGAAATGGAGCTACATCACCTAGGAGTGTAGATTCCAAAACAGTAGAAGCCACTTCAATTTTTACACTACTGTCACCAAAATTAATCAGATCAACTCTTCTCCTATGGCTGGTATTCTTTGGAAATTCATTTGCATATTATGGCCTTGTGTTGCTGACCTCTGAATTGAGCAGTGGCAATAAGAGATGCAGTCCAACTGCCATGTATGTAGAAAAATCCCAGGTTGTTATCCGCTATAAGGATGTTTTTATCACTACTTTTGCAGGTATGTTCATGTATATATGTACAATTTATTGTATTGTATCATGAAGAACTTATTCACTTTTTGATCTAACCAAATTATTCCTTAAACCCTAAACAAGATTAACATATAACTTCGATGTATTGCAGAATTTCCTGGGCTTCTGATAGCAGCAGCAACTGTAGACAGAATTGGTCGCAAGCTTTCAATGACTTGTTGTTTCTTTTTATGTTGCGTTTTCCTTCTCCCGCTGTTATTTCATCAGCCTGAGGGTTTAACAACAGGTCTTCTTTTCGGAGCACGCATATGCATAATGGCAACCTTCACAATTATCTTTATATATGCTCCTGAAGTAAGTCACGGGTGCATAGCTCTTCATGAAAGGCTACTATTTTTTACTATATTCTCGTCCTTTTGATTATTATAAAGATACATAATTAAGGAAACATATTTTTCATAAAACTTCTGTGAAACTGGTATTTTTAACATTAAAGCCCAAGGTCTTTCTGGTGGTTGCATCCTAAATTTTGTTTAGAATTTTGTGCATGAACATCATTTAGTCATGAAAGTGGGACACCCTGGCTTGTGGACAACCATAGCTAGTGGAGCCTTTTACTACATTTTGCTCATTTCTTTTTTTCCCTTTCATTACGGAGATTAGCTAGTCTAGAAGACTAAGATCACTTGCTTACAATGTAATGTATTTTATAAGTTATCTAAGCCCAGAAAATAAAACTGTTATCTCCTTTTTTGACTTTACTATTTAGGGGAATCTTTTATATTTTCTGCCAATTCCTTTTTAGTGCTTTTTTTTTTTTTTATGCTCTTTGTTAAATCTCTTTCTTTTGAACAAGCATTTATTTTGCACTATAGATCAAAATAGGGTTACTACTTTCCACACTGAAATAGAAGCAGTTTTACTTCTGATTATACCTTAGTAAATGAGTTTCCAGACTTTCGCATCAACTTCAGAAAATTTGACACACAATTTTAGGAAATGATCCATAATGTTTAAAACTATATTATAAGCCATCCCAGGTTTCTTTTTTTCTTTTTCTTTTTTTGTTTTTTCCTTATCTTGTTGACTTATGCAAGACCATGTACTCATCCAAAATGACATTCAGAGTTCAGGGGAAAGTGATTGATGATTATGTGTTTTACTTGCTAGATATACCCAACCTCGGTTAGGACGACTGGTGTTGGGATTGGGAGCTCAGTGGGAAGAATTGGTGGAATGGTTTGTCCTCTTGTAGCAGTGGGATTAGTGCATGGTTGCCATCAAACTGCAGCCATTGCTTTATTCGAGATTGTGATCTTTTTTTCTGGCATATGTGTTATCTTTTTCCCGATTGAAACCAAGGGCTGTGAATTGAGCAATACTGTGTCTGACAGAAAACAAGCTGTTCCAGCATTTTGAGATTGGGATCTTCTTTGACAGAGAGCTGATTGCAATCTTGTGCTCCTTTGCTGCTCATCATCGGATTCTGCTGTACATGGTTCTCCCCACTTAAGATAGTTTTTCTTTCTGTTGTTCGTTTTCCATTTTGTTTCTAATAAACATGTAGGTTATCTATCAGATGATGCAGTGTTTTCCAGCTACACCAGCTATGATATTCCATTTTCTTATGCTGAACAATTGAAGGTGATTTTGGATAGAAATGCAGCAGAAGCCTTTCTCCAAAAGTTATCTTCTCTGTTCTATTCATTTGCAATGTTTTGTAGGTTTCGCATATAAGACAGAGGAAAAAGGCAGTGACTGGTTGAAGAGCTGAGGCAACTGCGGTCATCCATTCAACATGGCTCTGATTGTAGATTTGCATGTTTGGTGGATCAGATTTACTTGTAAGGTGAAGTAATTGAACCTCAATCCTGGGTTAATAACTGAGATGGAGCATAGATGAATGTTGATTCAGGAGTTCATCGAATTACAGATTTGGGATATCATAGCAGGCAGCTTCTGGTGAATTTTATACCATACAGGTCATGTAAAAGTTGTTGAACTTAAGTGGCTTTGAGAACCGAAACTGGGTCAATATATTTTTTTTTCTCAACCTAATCTATATCTATATATACATAAAAGGAGAATGCATATTTCTTTGTATTTTCTCTCGTCAAACCGAATCGGGTGTTTCTGAAAGATTTATTGAGAAGATTGTGTCTGTCTCTCAGAATCAATGGGATGACCAGACCACATATATTGTATTTATATACGATTTTAAAAAAAAAAAAATTTCAAATTTACAAATTTGAAATACAAATTTCCAGATTTGCAGGTCTTTAATAAACTTGGCTATTGAATAATATCTTTGCTAACAGTTTTTGAATCTTTTTAATGTGGAAATTTTGGGACAAAAGTACGTGTATTTTCTGTGCAATTAGTAAGTTGTGTGTGTTGATCATCAGTGGTAATAGCTATTTGTAGGGCTGTTTGTGGTGGGATGATCTGCATAGAATCGAATTTATCCATGGGTAATGTAATTGTAAACAACAGTGGGAATGGTTTTGCAACTAATTATTAAGTTTTTAAAAAAATTAAGGGAGTTTTGACTATTATAAAAAATTTATTAATAAATATCGTCACAATAATTGGCTGTTCTGGAAAGTCTCACATTTTGTTTAGTCGGATTCCCAGGGTTGAGGTTTGTGTTTGTTCTGGGGTAAGTTGTCATTTTAAGTGAATGTTAGTATGATAAATTTAAATGGAATTTGTTTGTCAGAGCACTGGAATAGGCATCATGGTATGAATTTTGGTATGGATATCACAACTGATTATTGTCTAGATGATAAATTTAATTGGGATGGCATGATGGAATGATCATGCAGATCATTGGATGAGTACAGTGAGCATTAATTAATCAGAGGGTAAGAGGAGTTGCGGAGGAGTTGTTTGTGTGGAAAGGAAGGAATTGTTTATGTGGAAAGGAAGGAGTTGGTTTTCTTTAGCATCTCATTTGTTCATGCCGCCTCTCTTTTCTTACAGTGACAAATAATCCATGACAGATTATTAAATGGGTGCCGTGTCAAGCATATGAAAATGGTCATCTACAATATAAAAGAATCCAGCTTTTTACTCTGATATTGGGAAGAATGTGAGAGCGAGGTGGACAATAAGTTCCTACTGGTGAGGTTTTTTTTTTGGGGGTAGTGTCCTACCGGTGAGGTTAGAAGCTGCCGCGATCTGTGATTGAATTGAAAACAACCTCAAAAGTAAAGTTGGCAATTAATTGTGTGTTGGAAGTGATGGACCACCTTATTCTCAAGCTCTTCCCCTTCCATCAACCCGCTAACCCATGCAATATACGTGGTGATGGGATCCACAGATTCAATAGGGTCATGGGTTTGAAACGTTTAAGGATCAGGAGGTTCAATCAGATGATGGGACAAGATCTGAGAGCTAAGTGATAGGAACCCATTAACTGAAAGTTGGTAGGAACCCATTAACTGAAAGTTGGCCCAGAACGATCAAACGTTAGGCAAAAAGCAGTTGATTTCTGATGGTTACTGTCACTGAAAATCCAACAAACATTCCACTTTGAGAATCCTAGATATCGCTCTGTCTGCGCTTTCCGCACATGAAACCCACGGGAAGTCGACAAAAAGCGTAAACACGCACGTATTATACGTATCACATCATCGAGTGATAAGTTCATAGTGATAAAGTTTGCAGAGATTGATACATACTCGTAGGTTACATCAAAATCCAAGGTGAACACGACATTCAAGACTAAAAAGTACCCTTTGAAGCTGCCAGACAGTTAGATGAGATTCATGAGATGGGATTGGACGTAAACAACAATTTCGGTTGGGATTACGGCGGATACAATTCTAGTGGGGTCATGTCAGACCTTGCATGTTTCACTAAAAATTAGCTGAAAGTAATACCTGGGTGCTTATTTTGTCTTAATGATGTTATCCCAATTTACTCGGCTAGCCGCAATCACTTACACGGCATTGCTGCCAGCTTCAGATCCACTCTCCCTTTTTATTTGCATTTTTAATGGCGTCATCATGCATGCATTTCCCATGAAGCATTTTTAAATGTGGGGTTCTGATAAAGATTAATGTCCTTTATTAAACAATCACTTTTGCTTTATTTTGAATTTTGTTAGTGGAATGTTATTTCTTTTCCGGACTAAGAGACATCATTGCTAACATGCTCCAAGTGTATGAAATAATCTGGAACCTTTGTCAGGACTGTTGGATATTATCAGGCCGTATAACTCTGTGTGATATTATCATCAATATACTCCAGGCCATATAACTCTGTGTGATATTATCATCAGTATACTACTCCAGGCCACATAATTCTATGTTAACAGTTGAGGGGGAGTGTTATAGGAAAGATTTGAAACTTTTCAGTTCTAAGGCTTTCCAATTCTTTACACAATCCATTAACATAAATATGGCTGATTTGTTGGGATTGGATTCTTTCCATCTTAGTGGTGATTGTACCTATACAGTGGGATCTTTTAGAGTCTAAAGATATGATTGAAATCTCTCCCTTCTCATGGATGTCTGTAGTTGCCAAACCACGTTAATCTCTATGTGCTTGATTTTTCTTACGCTTAGATTTTCTTCACTCTGCTTCCATTGGCAAGAATTAATTACGCAAATAATTAATTCATTTTATTCATCTAATAAATAAATGGTTACAACTCATTTGATCCGTAAATATTATTCTTCTAAGTTTAATAGAACAGATGATTATCAATTCTAATATGAATCTATATTTAATTAAATCGCTTATAATTTGATTAATCAATTAGTAATATACATATACATATATGAATTGGTCAACTACAAATTTGTTGATTAGCATTAGCAATTCTATTGTTATTATTATATATTTATTTTTCTACTGATATATATTATTATTAGTTTTTATGATGATACACAAACAATCTGTAGGGCAACGATGACAATTTATGAAACTTAGCAAACATCAATAGGGTGACAAACTAATGTACCTATAATTATACATTCAATGCCCTTTTAGGATATTAATTATTATGTATAAGAGTTTGGTGATGCTTTAATATTTGTTGCAGGATCAATAACGTATTAGGGTTGTTGGTAATTTGTAAGTTATCACTGTTAAAATTAATACCCTAAAATTTTAGGTAAACAATATAAATGAAATGAAAGTTCAAAACTCTCATCTGTCATCTATTTTCTTTTTCTTTTTTTTTTTTAATGTTAACTATCTGGGTGTACGTGCAATACTGCACATAGTAGGAGGAAACAGTTTTGGAACTGACCAAATCTTAAATGACTAATCAGGGTTTTGACTATTTTAACCCTATATTAATGATGCCTTTACAACAAACGGTGAGGGTTTTGGGGGCTTTTTTTGGAAGTCAAGCACAGTTGTTGGCGCGCTTCCCAAAGAGTCTATTCTCGTTATATATAGTATGGATGGGGTTTTCCAAAAAAAAAAAAATCTTGTTAACACTTATTAATATCATTTTAGTTATATATATTTTAAATTTTGGTCTAGATATTTAATCTTTTCTTAAGAACCTTCAAGGTTGATTAATAGATGATCCAAGATTCTCTAAGAATCATCCAAGAATGTTTAAAAATAGATTTACATTATAGATTCTAATTGCATACTTAAATTCTAAAATCCATAGTATCCAAACAGGATTCTGGAGTCTGGACTCAGAAAATTGACAATGAGAATCTCGATTTTCAAAATCCAGATTATAACGCAAAATCTATAATCCCCACCAAATGCCTAGAACATGGGAGGAAACAGTTACAAAACTATTTGCAAGTTTTGGAAAAAAAAAAAGAAGAGAGAGGCAATTTGACCATTTTACCCTTCTTATTAATATATCTTCTCAAGAATGTATGAGGGCTATTTTGGAAAGCTATGCATTTTGTTTGGCACATTTCCCAAGGACCTCTTCCCATTATATAGAGTAGAGATAGTGGACTCTTAAATATAAAAGTTACCAAATTTTTTACCATCTTGTGGTATTGGTTAGACCTAATCTCAAATAGGTTCGCATAGAACTACTTAGTGTGAGGGTGTACCGTACTCGTGTCGTGCCTAAGGGGTTGGCATGTAGTGCTCGGTAGGGGGTGCAACTTGGATCGGTTCAGTCAGGGTTAAGCTCAATTCAAGATCGAACCGAAAGCGTAAACCGAACTGACCCGAATTTAAAACTGATGTTATTAAACTGGTAATAGAATCGATTTTATTAAACTGGAAACCGAACCAATTTAAAATAGAAAAACCGAAATCCAAACCAAACAAAACTAAATCATACTTTTGTTCTATTAGGGTTCTTTAAGGCTAAGTTATTAGAAGTCCTATTGATGAACAGATTATTAACGGTTCAATGTAGTTCAGGTGTGTAAAACCCCAACCCGAATTATATCTTAATTATTAAGTTTAATTATTTAAAGTGAGATTATTAAACTAATTAAGCACTTGTGATGTGAAGATGAGGTGGATGTGGATTATGCCTGAGAATTAGGGAAAATAAATTGAAGTATGTTGAAGGCTTTATTAAAGTAAGCTTAATTAAGGTTATGTGTAAAACCTCGACCCGGATTATATTTTAATTATTAAGCTTAATTATCTAAAGTGTGATTATTAGACTAATTAAGTACTTGTGTTATGAAGATGAGGTAAATGTGGATTATACTTTAGGATTTTGGGGAAATCAATTGAACTTTATTGAAGGTTATTAAGGTAAGCTTAGTTAATGTTATGTCTCAATTTCAATTGGCTAAGGTACCTTCCAATTAGTTCTAGTGAATTGGAAATCAAATTCTGAAAAATTAGAGTGAAGTGTGAAAATTTGCTTTAACGTGCGAACCTTGAATCGCGTGTTAATCGTGCGTTGAGCTAAAACCTGTAGAAACCCTTTGATAAAGACTTAACGCCCGAACGTCTACCTTGAACGTTCGTGCGTCCAAAACAAAATTTCCAAATTTCTTGTTTTGAGCCCACACTCGAATTGTAAAACTTCTAGATCATTCTTGAACCCTCATTAATACCAATTTGGGCCAAGTACACCTAGAACACACTCCCAAGTAAATCTAATGTACACCCTCTCATGTATACCCCAAAGTACCTCCCAAGTATACGTAAAGTATCTTCCAAGTAGACCCAAATTTCCACCCAAGCATACCCAGGGTACCACTCAAATGTACCTCGAGTAACTTCTAAGAGTACCTAAAGAACCTCTTAAGAATACCCAAGGTACCTCTCAAGTATACCTAAAGTATCTCCTAAGTATACCTAAAGAACCTCCTAAGAATACTCAAGGTACCTCTCAAGTGTACCTAAAATGCCTTATGAGAATACCTAAAGAACCGCCTAAGTGTACCTAAGGTGCCTCTTAAGTATACATAAAGTATACCCAAGTATTACCCAAAGTAACACCAAAGTATACTTAAAGTACACCCATGTATTACCCCAGGGTATCACCCAAGTGTTACTTAAAGTACCCCCCCAATTAGACCTAAGGTACTCCCTTGTATTGCCTAAGGTACCCCACTTGAATACCTGAGGTACCTCCCTTATACACCTAAGGGAACCCCTTGTATACCCAAGGTACCCCCCTTGTATTGCCTAAGGTACTCCACTTGAATACTTGAGGAACCTCCCTTGTACACCTAAGGTACCCCCTTATATTGCGTAAGGTACTCCACTTGAACACCTAAGGTACCCTCTTATATACCTAAGGTACCTTCTTTGTATTGCCTAAGGTACCCCATTTGAATACCTAAAGTACCCCCCTTATATACCTAAGGTACCCTCCTTGTATTGCCTAAGGTACCCCACTTGTATACCTAAAGTATCCCCTTGTTTTACCTAAAGTGCCTCATTGGTTTATTTAAGGTACCCCCATGTGTTTGCCTAAGGTACCTGATGTAGGACGAGTATGACCCAAATTCTAGATTAATTAGTTATTTAGTAAAAGTAGAATTTCTATTTTCTTGCATTAGGTATTTGAGTTATATTAGGAATCTTTAAGAGGTTTTAAAGTTAGATTTTAACTTTAAGTTGTTTACTATGAGTAGGAGTCCTAATTTTAGTAGGTTTCTATCTTATTTTGGGGTTTTTTAAGGTCTATAAATAAGGGGTAAAGGTTGTACACGAATTTTAGACATTATTTTTTAAAAGAACTACAGAGTTTCTCTCTTATCTTCCTTGTGGATTCAAGGTTATTTGTTGGTGGATTCCAGTTTTTTAGGATTAACGGAGATGAATCCTTGTTTTCGTAACTTTCACTGCGTCAATTGGTATCAGAGCTAGGACTTGCCTGACGAGATGGCCAACAACGAGGGTGACGGTAACAATCCCATCGACGTTGTTCGTGGGCAAGAAGCGATTTGGGAGGCCATTGAAGAACAATGGCAACAGTTGGCGGAGATTTGTCAGATGATCGCTAATATAACTATTAATGCCAACCCTAATCAAAACTCTGTTGGGCGCGGAGCCGCAGGACTTGCCCAAGGACCCCCAGGCGTTGAAGCCAGAAGGCCATACCAACGACCCCATGAACGCAATGTTCGCGGGCATCATCGGGCACTATTTGGCAATGATGATTCGGACCTAGAAGAGGAGGAGATAGTTCACGATCAGAGAGATCCTGAAGTTCGCAATAGAAGGTTCGAAGATTACCGCATTAAGGCAGATATTCCTTCTTTTAGTGGGAATATAAATATCGAGGAATTTCTCGATTGGGTTTCAGAAGTTGAGAGATTTTTTAAGATGATGGAAGTTCATGAAGAGAGACAAGTGAAACTTGTTGCTTTCAAACTGAAGAGTGGAGCAGCCATTTCCGTTTGGTGGGACACGTTGCAGAATAATAGACGTTGACAGGGAAAAGTCCTAATCCATACGTGGAGGAGAATGAAGTAACTAATGATGGAGAGATTCTTACCGCCAGACTACGATCAGCATCTATTTTAGCTTTATCAGAACTGCGTTCAAGGAAGTAAATCAATTTCTGATTATACTGTTGAATTCTCTAGACTATCTGCACGTAATAATTTTTCTAAAACAAAATCGCAGAAAGTTGCTAGATATTTGGCTGGGCTAAGACCATCAATTCGAAACAAAATTGGATTGCAGACTTTGTGGTCAGTGGATAAAGCACACAACATGGCATTGAAAGCTGAATTGATGGAGAAGACAGTTGGACGCTCCGAATTCACTTAATGGCCTTTTTATGAAGCTGGTGATTATTCTGGAAAGGGCAAAGCACCTCAAACAGACAATCCAGCAGACCCATCTACAGATGGCATCAATTCCATAATGGTTCTAGAAGGTGGCATTAACCTTAGAAAATCAACAGATGTTGGTTATCAAGAACAAGCTAAAAATTCATCCCATACTGCTGCAATTAAGTGTTACAGATGTAGTCAAACAGGGCATAGATCTAATGAGTGTCCAGCCCGGAAGCCAGTTAATTTGATTGAACAGGGTGATGTTTCAGAAGAAGAAGATGGTGGGCTGGTCATATATGATAATGATGTGTACGAAGTGGGGGAAGAAGATGAAAGTGAATGTCTCAACCTAATTTGCAACGGGTTTTATGTTCGGACAAACAAGAAGACTTCTCTCAAGGTCACGATATTTTCCAATCATTGTGTACCGTATCCAATAAGGTATGCGATTTGATTGTTGATAATGGAAGTTGTAATAATTTTGTGGCAAAGAAGTTGGTTGATTATTTGCAATTGCCAACCAAACCGCACCCTTCATCTTACTAATTGGTTGGGTAAATAAAGGCCCCACAGTGAAGGTAACTGAAATTTGCATTATTCCAATTTCTATTGGAAAGCATTACAAGGCGGAGATTACTTGTGATGTGATTGACATGGATGCCAGTCATATCTTATTAGGAAGACCTTGGCAGTATGATGTGAATGCAACCTATAAGGCGAGGGACAATGTGTATTTATTCAACTGGAAGGGTCACAACATTGCCATGGTACAAACCAAAGTTTCTGATAAGACTCCAAAAGCTTATAAAGTAAAGGAAACAAAGCAGGGCTACACCTTTTTTATTAAAGGAGAAGGATAAGCTCCAAGATGTTCAACGTGCAAGACCTATTTGAGTGCAGCCATACCAGCGCTTCACTCGAGGACGAGTGTTTCTCTAAGAGGAGGGGACTGATGTAGGATGAGTGGGACCCAAATTCTAGATTAGTTAGTTATTTAGTAAAAGTAGAATTCCTATTTTCTTGCATTAGGTATTTGAGTTATATTAGGAGTCTTTAAGAGGTTTTAGAGTTAGATTTTAACTTTAAGTTGTTTACTATGAGTAGGAGTCCTAATTTTAGTAGGTTTCTATCTTATTTTTGAGGTTTTTTAAGGTCTATAAATAAGGGGTAAAGGTTGTACACGAATTTTAGACATTATTTTTTAAAAGAACTACAGAGTTAATCTCTCATCTTCTTTGTGGATTCAAGGTTATTTACTAGTGGATTCCAGTTTTTTAGGATTAACGGAGATTAATCCTTGTTTTTGTAACTTTCACTGCGTCAGTACCTCACTTGTTTTGCCTAAGGTACTCCTTTGTTTTAACTAAAGTACCCTCCAATATACCTAAGGTACACCCCTTATATTACTTAGGGTACACCCTCACATAATTAAGGTACCCCCTCACATAATTAAGGTACCCCCTTGTTTAACTAAGGTACACCCCTCCTATAACTAAGGTACCCCCTCTTGTATAACTAAGGTACCCCCAGGCATCTCTAAAGTTTACCCCTTGAAATAGTTAAGGTAAACCCCTTGAAACACCCAGGTACTCCTCAAATAACACTAAGGTACCCCCCACTTAACATTAAGGTACCCCCTAGTATGCCTTAGGTACACCCTAGGGTTTTAGTGGAATAAAATGTAACGTCCCAGACCCATACCTAGCAAGATATTGTCCGCTCTTGGCCCACGGGTTGGGCTGAACCCCCACACTCTCCGGTCGGGACAGATCTCTGATACCATTTGTAACTTTCCAGACCCATACCTAGCAAGATATTGTCCGCTCTGAGTCCAATGGGCCCTCATGGATTTGTTCTCAAGGGATAACCCGAGAAAACTTCCCAGTGGTCACCCATCCTAGCACTGCTCTCACCCGAGCATGCTTAACTTCAGGGTTCCAAGGGGATTTAGTCCCATGTTATGCCTTAAAAGGCCTCTTGCTTAGTTGGGGGTCTTAAGACTACTTATAGTATCCTCGAGCATTGTGGGATCTCAACCATATGCACATCCTCGCCTGGTAGCTCGCCCAGGGAGATTACCCATTCACCTGTCAGCTTGCCAGGGAGATTACCCTTTCACCTGCCCAGATAGCCAGGATGTCACATAAAAGCTTTGTTTATGGGCAGATTTGAAATACCAAAAGTTGGGCATATAAAAGGATGCCCTAGTTCAAATTTTAAGAGTTTCAAACCCACTTTCTCTTATATTGAACGTATAGAACAAGAGAGGGAGATTTTGAGCTTATTTGAAAGCTTCAAGAAGAAGGAGAAGGAGAGCTTAAAGAGAGGTTGTGCTTCTCCATTAAACAAGTAAGTAGGAAATCCTTCAAAATAAAATTTATTATCAAAATTCATATTCTCTCTCTAGGGTTTGATTTATTTGAAGAAATGATTTTGCATATTAGTTTTTGCTTCTAAAATTCGTAGGGTTTTGGTTGTATAACAATCTTGCTTAGTTTTCTATTGAATTTCCATGGATTTCCAACTCTATTAATTATATTTTAGATTAGGGTTTGAGTTTCGTGTTTTGAATGATGTTCATGTGTTGGATTTGTGTTCACGTAGATTTGGGATGATTATCTGTTTTGGAAGGTGTTTTTAAGTGTGTTGGGATGATTTATGATCATCCTATTTAGTGTTTGGAAGGTTAAGAATGATTTGTATGAGTTATGAGTCGAAAATAGCCAATAGCCAAAAATATTTGAAAACCCGAGGTGATGATTAATCCTGAAAATTGACGATTAATCCTGAGCAAAAACAACCAAAAAAATCAATCTCTGTTATCCTAATCGCGAATTAGGATTAGCCCCAACGATTAATCACGAGGATGGACGCGCGAACGTCCATCAAGGTTTGGTACATCAGGGCTAATCGCCCGGGGGCGATTAATCTAGAAGCTAATCGTGGACCTTGTTTTTGACAATTCTTCATCCTTTTTTTCCCCAACCCATTCCCAAACAACCTAAGCCTCTTTCACAGCACCTTTATTACATGAAAAACATCCAAGTAAATGTCCTGTGTATTTATTGCTTAATTTACTCAAGTCTTTACATATAAATAAGGTTTTACCCCCCATTTGAAACCGCTAAAATTACTCTAAAGACCTAATTCCTTACCAATAAAAAGTCAATTTTCCAGTTTAAGCTTAAATTTCCAGTTTTGCCCGATCTTCATCAAAAACTACATTTTGAGTTTGATACCCAAATGAGTGATTTAGAAACCCATAAAATTCCAGAAAATTTTTCTACCCTTAATTAGACTACAACCAGAAATTGAGTCTGAAACTCCTTGTAGATTTGTTTAGAAAAATCATATACCCAAAAATTCAAAGTTTTTAACTAAATTTAGAATATTTTCAAAGTCAAACACTTTTGTTTCAAAATCCATTGATTTTTAGTATGGTGTTTTTATTGGGAATCCTAAGACTATCCCACCCATCAAATATATATTTTGATGATTTTATGACATTTGTTTTGATTGATTTGGATTTATGAAAATGAGGTTGAAAACCTCTTAGGCCCTGATTGGTTCAATGAATTGGAATTGGAATTGAGAATTATAATTCCAATTCCAATTCATCAAGAATTGGAAATGGGTAGAATTGAAATTCTTTTGATTGGATGGCAAGAGAATTGAAATTTGGAATTACAATTTCATGAAGAATTGGTTTAAATTCCAATACCATTGATTGGATGAACTTATGAAATTCAATGACAATTCTTTTATTAATTGTATTATTAAGTTTTATATTATTCCCATATTAATTATAACACAAGTGACTGAATATCATGACATATCAATTCTTTATTATAAAAACTGATAATAATATAAACTTTATCTCTAAAATTAAAAGAAAAATGTGATTATTCGCATTATTAATATTCATAAACCATACAAAAAAAAAAGATAACATATAACTGTTTAATTACTAAATACTAATCTATATTATAAAATAAAAAAACTATTTAAGTATGCATCTTTATTTAAGTTTTATAACAGATTACAAGCAAGAAAGTATACAAGAAGCATAATAATTAGGAAAAAAAAGGCCAAAGCACAATAAAAGAAGCATAAAGACAAATAGGAGAGAGTAAATACGCAGGTATGTTTGAAGGTGTCGTTGGTATCCTGTTTGCAACAAAGACATAGTGAGCAGGTGTCGTTGGATACCCTGTTTCATATGTTAAAAAAAATATGAGAGAGAGAGAGAGAGACCAGAAAAAGGAAATGGAAGGAAAAAAAAGATGACCAAAAAGTATGCAAAAAGACGACCACAGATTGTTAGAAAGAGACGACTGAAAAAAAAATTATGCAAAAAGACAACCAGAAAAAGGAAGGAAAAAAATACGACCCAAAAAAAAAAAAAAAAACCAGAACAAAACGATGGGAAAAAGATGACCAGAGAAAGAAAGGCAAAAAACTATGCAAAACTTGACGTTAACAACAGAAGAGAGAGGTCGTGGTTTGACGTTAACGGCAAATACAACCGGAGAGGTCGCTGGAAAAAGACGACTGGAAAAGGGAAAAAAAAAAAGAACAAACAATCGGTAAGGATGACCGGAAAAAGAAAGGAGAAAGCTTACCTGTTTAGAAGAAACGGAGACGAACAAGTTTCTCAACCTGTTCAAAAGAAAACACAGACTATCGATGGGTTCGTTTCCATATCAAGTCTGTCGAATTCCCAATTCTTATCACGAATCCTAAATTCTTTTTTCTTGGGATAGGAATTAGGTAAGCTAAAAAAATAGCTTATAAGGTAATTCAACGGAATTAGGTAGCAATTCTAATTCCAATTCTCTATTGTGCTTCCAAACATAAGATTTGGAATTTGAGCTCACAATTCTAATTCCTTACTGAATTTTTGCCCTAATTCTCTAAACCAATCAGGGCCTTATATGATTTGACAAGGCTTTTGGCTTATGGTTTTATTGGTGGTGGATAAGGAATTCCACTAGACCTCAGTTGGTTTGGCAGTGGATGGAGAATTCCACTTGATACGTGTTATAGTTTGGAAGTGGATGGGGAATTCCACTTGGCCCTGGTTTTACTCAGGGATTTGAATGGTTTGGTTTTGAATTGTGAGTCGTCTAATTGGACATTGTTCTTAGTGTGGATCCATAGTGAGTCTATTCAGTATGTTAGTATTGACTTGTTAGCTTTAATGTCCTTATCCATATAGCTTTTCACTGTGGGGTATCAGTGAGGCCCTCTTAGGGCATAGAGGTGCTACGGCAACCACCCGCAGTGAGTTATCGGCGGGAGTTCTTGTGATTCATATGGTTTGGTTCGACAGTGGATGGGGTATTCCACTTGGCATTGATTATTGGTTTGGTTGTCACTTACCAGTCCATACGTGGTTGCTCCGCTTGCTGAGATGTCCCTAGCTAGGCTTCTCTCTGTAAATCGTGTAGGTGGTAAATTGACAGTGGTCATTAATCTAATTTAGAGATAAGCTAACCCACAAGTCCTAACAAGACATGCTTGCAGTATTTGATTGTTTTTATTGAACTGATTTCATGCGTTATCCGATTGAAATACTTTGAGTTGAGATTTACACTGTATATTTGTGAATATTACCATGATGTTATAAAACTGCATAAATTGTTTTTATACATGCATACTTGCTGCTTACTGGGACTTTCGTCTCACGCGTGTTTTGTTTTACTGGATTTCTTTTCAGATCCTTTTGGTGAGCCACGTACTAGTGCAGAGATTGAAGGTAAGATTGAGTACAAGCCAGAGGATTACTACCACTCATAGTAGGATTCTATTCGTGATGTTATCCTAAATTTTGGGGAATTGTAAATGAGATGCAAATATTTCTTCTGGACTTATAAACTTGGGAGTTATTATTGGACTATGGTTTTTGTATATGTCTGTTTATATGAGAGAGAGATTGTCAGCTTAGTTGCCTTATTTTGTACACACAGACATTATCTTTTGGAGTTGTTATACAGGTGACCTTTTGTTAGATGGAAAATTTTGTTTTCCATGCTTTTTTAGCTTATGCACTTTGATGATTACTTTGTAATTGCCCATGTTATTTGTATTAATTAGGTTCTTTTGGATTCATAAGTAGGTCTCGGGAACAGGTCGGTGCCGTGATAGGGCAGACTTGATTCTGGGGCGCTACAAGTGAACCACACCCAAGGGCATTGAGCCCACCTTTATGCCTTTTATAAACATTTGTGGCTGGGAAGAAACTCCCCACTTCCAGATTTCACGGGCTGGATGCTTGTCATTCAACTCAAAAGCTTAAACTATTAGGTGATGCTGCCTATCCACCTTATATGGTCTAAGATTTTCCTTTTCCTGTTTGATGTGAAACGAAGCGTGACAAAGACAGAATTGCTATAAAGGCTTCTCGCCTTCTTAACTTCAACGTTCAACGTTCGGTGATGGTGTACTCATGTATAGAAACAATAAAAAATTATTTCTGAATTGCTTTAAAGGCTTTATTCCATTTGAAATTCAACGTTCAGATGGGTGTACGCATATGCAACACGTGTCCATATCTAGAAATATTAAAAAATTATTCATATAAATATAAATATAAATATAGAAAGCTAAATATTATTCTTGGAGTTCGGTTTGGTTCGGATTTTACCGGACCGAGTTGATCCCTGGGCTATTTGTTCTTAATCATTAAACTTAAAAACCTAAATATAAATAAAAAAGATAAATTTAAAAAATTTGGTTTAGACAAGCAATATACATATTATTAATAAATTTGGATGTATTATATATGGTGTCAATAAAGTATCAGCACACCCTAACTAGACTGATGTTTACTTATTTATGTATCATTTGCAGGTTTAATGAAAATTTAACTATTATTTGGCATTTATAAGGGTTGGAAAGTTTTTTTTTTTTTTGGTCTTTGTTTTAAATGGTCAAAGGGTAGGGTAGCCGTTGGATATGCCGCAGATAACGATTGGGCCAGCGTGCATGCTGAGCCGTGTAGTGACGGCATACCAGGCCCGCCGTTCCACGCCATATCTAAACCTACTATTAGATAATGGTGTAGCTGTGTAAGTCGTGAGGTAGGTGAGCAAAGTACCACCAAAAAAGGTGGGCAAAGTACGAGGGTGAGAGGGGAGAACACGACAGTCTAATTCATCTTCTTTCCCACCCTCAATGTCACATTCTTTGGAAACTGCTAGGGAGACCCCTCCTTGTATTTCTTTACCTCTTTCATTATATTTCTTTACCTCTTCTTGATGATGTTCGTGGTTGTAATTTTGTTCGTCGCTGCCAAACAGTTAGATGAAATGGGATTGGACGTAAGCAACAATTTCGGTTTGGATTACTACGGATACAATTCTAGTGGGGTCATGTTAAGAAGAAAAACATAAAACGATGAATGAGAAATCTCATCCACACGCAATGTCATGGGGTAGTTTGACATTTATAGGAATCTTAATAACAATAAGATAGAAACAGATAATAAGAAAGAATCAAAAGATTTTATCCAGATTTTTAATTGAGGAAATTATGGGATCTTGATAATCTTGAATTTTGAATTGCCCATGAATCAATCCTCTAACATGTCAAACCTTGCATGTTTCACTAAAAATTAGCTGAAATTAATACTTGGGGTGCTTATTTCTCTTAATGATGTTATCCCAATTTACTCCTTGTTACATCAATTACATGCTCACGCATTTGCTTAATCAGCACTAAAAATTAATGTCCTTTATTAACCAATCAGTTTTTGCTTTATTTTGAATTGTGTTAGTGGAATGTTATTTCGTTTCCGGACTGAGAGACATCGCTAACATACTCCAAGTGTATGAAATAATCTGGAACCTTTGTCGGGACTCTTGGATATTATCATCAGTATACTCCAGGCCACATAACTCTGTGTTAACAGTTGAGGGAGAGTGTTATAGGAAAGAATTGAAACTTGCCAGTTCTAAGGCTTTCCAACTCTTTACACAATCTATTAACATATTTTGTGGCTGATTTGTTGGGATTGGATTCTTTCCATCTTATTGGTGATTGTACCTATACAATGGGCTCTTTTAAAGTCTAAAGATATGATTGAAAATTTGAAATCTCCCCCTTCTCGTGGATGTAGGTAGTTGCCAAACCACGTTAATCTCTGTGTCCTTGATTTTTCTTACTCTTAGATTTTCTTCACTTTGCTTCTGTTGACGAGAAGTAATGGAGCAAATAATTAATTCATTTTATTCATCTAATAAATAAATGGTTACAACTCATTTGATCTGTAAATATTATTCTTCTAAGTTTAATAGAACAGATGATTATCAATTCTAATATGAATCTATATTTAATTAAATCGCTTATAATTTGATTAATCAATTAGTAATATACATATACATATATGAATTGGTCAACTACAAATTTGTTGATTAGCATTAGCAATTCTATTGTTATTATTATATATTTATTTTTCTACTGATATATATTATTATTAGTTTTTATGATGATACACAAACAATCTGTAGGGCAACAATGACAATTTATGAAACTTAGCAAACATCAATAGGGTGACAAACTAATGTACCTATAATTATACATTCAATGCCCTTTTAGGATATTAATTATTATATCTAAAAGTTTGGTGATGCTTTAATATTTATTGCAGGATCAATAACATATTAGGGTTGTTGGTAATTTGTAAGTTATCACTATTTAAATTAACACCCTAAAATTTTAGGTAAACAATATAATTGAAATGAAAGTTCAAATCACTCATTTGTCATCTATTTTCTTTTTTCCTTTTTAATATTAACTATCTAGGTGCACGTGAAATATTGCACATAGAGGGAGGAAACAGTTTTGCAATTGTCCAGATTTTAAATGACTAAGCAGAGTTTTGACTATTTTAACCCTATATTAATGATGCGTTTACAACAAACGGTGAGGGCTTTGGGGGGTTTTTTTTTTGGGAAAGTCATGCATAGTTGTTGGCACGCTTCCCAAAGAGTCTATTCTCGTTATATATAGTATGGATGGGGTTTTCCAAAAAAAAAAAAAATCTTGTTAACACTTATTAATATCATTTAGTTAAATATATTTTAAATTTTGGTCTAGATATTTAATCTTTTCTTAAGAGCCTTCAAGGTTGATTAATAGATGATCCAAGATTCTTTAACAATCACCCAAGAATGTTTAAAAATAGATTTACATTATAGATTCTAATTGCATACTTGAATTCTAAAATCCATGGTATCCAAACAAGATTCTGGAGTCTAGACTCTAAAAATTGACAATGAGAATCTCGATTTACAAAATCCACATTATAACGCAGAATCTATAATCCCCACCAAATGCCTCTTTAATTTATCCAAACTAGCAAGGCACACGTGTAGTACTGCACACGTGTAAGAAGGGAAGGGAAGGGAAGGGAAGGGAGGAAGGAGAACGTGGGAGGAAATAGTTACAAAATTGTTTGCAAGTTTTGGGGAAAAAAAAGGGAGAGAGGCAATTTGGCACATTTCCCAAGGGACCTCTTCCGAGTATAGATAGTGGACTCTTAAATATAAAAGTTAACAAATTTTTTACCATCAAGTGGTACTGATTAGACCTAATGTCAAGTAGGTTTGCATAGCACTACTTGGTGTTAAGGTGTACCGTACTCGTGTCGTGCCTAAGGGATTGGCATGTAGTGTTGGGTAGGGGTGCAACTCGGATCGGTTCGATTTGGGTTAAGCTCAATTCAAGACCGAACCGAAAGCGTAAACCAAACCGACCCAAATTTAAAATCGATGTTATTAAACTGGTAACAAAACCGATTTTATTAAACTAGAAACCGAACCAATTTAAAATAGAAAAACCGAAATCCCAACCAAACAAAACTAAATCATAACTTTTGTTCTGTTTTGGTTCTTTAAGGCTAAATAATTAGAAGTCCTATTGATTAACAAATTATTAACGGTTCAATGTAGTTCAAGTGAACCACCCCCAAGGGCATTGAGCCCACCTTTATGCCTTTTATAGACATTTGGCTGGGAAGAAACTTCCAACTTCCAGATTTCACGGTTGGGTGCTTGTCATTCAACTCAAAAGCTTAAGGTGTTAGGTGATCCTGCCTATTCACACTTACGCATTTTCTTTTCCTATTTGATGTGAAGACGTGACAAAGACTGGAATTGCTATAAAGGCTTCTCTTTATTTTTAAAAAAGAGCTATAAAGGCTTCTCGCCTTCTTTAACTTCAACGTTCAACGTTCAATGATGGTGTACACATATATGGAAACAATAAAAAATTATTTCTGAATTGCTTTAAAGGCTTTATTCCTTCTGAAATTCAACGTTCAGATGGGTGTATACCTATGCAACACGTGTACATGTCTAGAAATATTAAAAAATTAGTCATATAAATATAGATATAGAAAGCTAAATATTATTCTTGGAGTTCGGTTTGGTAAATTTAAGATCAAAACCAAATCAATAAGTTTAAAAAGCCAACTACCAAACTGAACTGAAGTTGGTTCGGTTCGGATTTTACCGGACCGAGTTGACCCCTAGGCTTTTCGTTCTTAATCATTAAACTTAAAAACCTAAATATAAATAAAAAAGATAAATTTAAAATTTTTGGTTTAGACAAGCAATATACATATTATTAATAAATTTGGATATATTATATATAATGTCAATAAAGTATCAGCACACCCTAACTAACGAGGTTGATGTTCACTTATCTACGTATCATTTGCAGTTTAATAAAAATTTGACTATTATTTGGTAATTATGAGAATTGGAAAGGTCTTTTTTTGTTTTTGCTTTATGCTTTATGCTTTTTATCGTTTTACGACTTAGAAAGCTCTTTTTTGGGAGTTAAAATGCCTAAAAAGTGAAGAAACTTTTTAAAATGCCTAATGGGTCGGGTAGCCGTTGGAATTTGGATGCGCCGCGTATAACGATTGGGCCAGCGTGCATGCTGAGCCGTGTAGTGCCGGCAATTTTTTTTTTTTTTGTAACGTGTAGTGCCGGCCTACCAGGCCCGCCGTTCCGTGCTTTTGATAATGGTGTGGATGTGTAAGTCGCGAGGTTGGTGCGCAAAGTCAATCGGAATACGCAAGTCTTTTTCTCTTTTTTATTGTTTTATAACTAAAATTAATAGGTGTCGCTGTCTAGTGTCTTCTTTATTAATAAGATTCCAAACCGACGTGGGCCGGGCTCTTGTCGAGAGGGCACGTGGGCTCCATTTTTCTTTGTTTTTATATAACCACGTGATATGACTAATGATCAACCTTACAATGATTATCCTACCCAAAAAAAAAAAAACCCTTACAATGATTAAATATTAAGATGCCACTCTATCTTCGGCGACCTTTCCTCGGTCCATAGATTTGAAGAACTGATGATAACCACAAGTCTGTTAATGGGTTGGGTTGAATCTATCTGCATTCATATTTGAAATACAAATTTAATATTAATATTCGAATTCAACAGGATTTACTGGATTTGAAATATCTCCATCTTTGATTCATATCTGAATTCATGATTTGAATCGTTTAGGGTTCAATTACAAATTTGACTTAAAACCAAATGAAATCTTTTGTCATGCTTATCTGAATTGGCATTAGTAATTGCCATGTGGAGCATTTCATGGCTATTGTTTTTTGATTGTTATAAATTTATCAAGTGGGCCTCACATGAAAAAACAATGGAGATGAGATGCTTCACATGACAATATCTTATGACCACATCAGGGGAGCAATTCACAATTCGAGAAAGCATGGTAGACGACTTCACTATAAAACACTTTTGATTTTTAAAAGTTGATGGGAACATAACATAGTTTTATAATAAAAAGTCCAAAATTATTTGTCCAAAAATGTCTGATCCTTCTTCCACAGCTCTTGTTGTTTGTGGCTAAAGTTCAAGAAAAGACTTGCGATTACGTTTGAGGTTACGCACATTTTGTCTTAGTGGTGTGACATCCAATGCCACCGAAGTCGTAAAATGCAATTGTCATTTGTCATGATGGTAAATTTACCGTAAGGGACAAAATCTCCCCCTCAGGTGGTGGGAAAATTTAGTCATGTTGAGAAATTTCCTTTGCTCCAAGTCAAACTAGTGGAGGCACGTGCGTACTTTAAGTCCTTTTCCTTGATATAAAGTATGAAAGAGTAGTAGGTGGTTATAGTTTGAGATTGTTTTAATTGGAGAGCCCTTATCCTTCATATAACATGAAAGAGTAGTTGGTGGTTATAGTTTGGGATTGTTTTAATTGGACAATACAATAATTAGAGAAAAAACAAAAAAAAAGACCAAAATCTGAAGAGAATAGTATAGCTGAGGATCCCACTCCCTCGATCGTCAACAAAGGCGTTCTAATGCGCTGTATCATTTGATGTTGTCACGTGAATGACAAACATGTGAAGTGTAAGAGTAACCCAATAAACAAAGGCGTTCTAAGGGGCGGTATCATTTGATGATACCATGTGAATCACCAGAAACATGTGAACCGGATGAGTTACCCAGTAAAGTCAAGTGTCCGCAAGGGGACTAAGTGGAGACAAAAGATCTTCTTAGAGATTTGATTGGGAATGCAGCAGTCCAACAGTCCAAGGTCTAATGTTCTAACGTCGAAATCATTTCACACCGTGTCGACAAACAATTGGAAATACCTCAACTTCTTTTGGAACTCCACCAAGGCGGTGGTCAGTAACTTTTTTCAGCCTTAATGGTCCTCTCTCACCTTTTCCGCTGGTCCCGGATCTATAAGCTAAGTCAAAATTTAGTATTTTGGGTCACTGTTTTACATCATTTTGGGACCACCGGGCCCGAATATTTTTAGGTCTGAGTTTAGTATTCTGGGGAGCGGGGCCCCCAGCCTAAGTAAGTTGAATCCATGTTTTCGAACCGATGAAGGACGCGACAGTTCTATTTATTTAGTTAATTAAAAATGGTGTGGTGGTAGGTTGATATTCATTGAATGAATGCCACGCGTACACAAGCGTACGGATTGAAATAGTCGGCAGATACCGTTGGAAGCTGCCACGTGTAATATCCCACGGTTGCTGGTGGGTCTACCGCGCAGGATTCCAGCCCGGCGCGTACGATTCGTTCTTCGTTCGATCCCTTCCGAGTGGGTTGACTCGGTTTAGACTCGGTTCAGTGTTCCTCGTCTTCTCCGAAGAGAAGAAGCTCGGCACACTGTGTTTTCTCATGACTGAATCGATCGCATGTGTAGCGTAGAACCAAGTCAGGGATGTTTTGAACAGTTAAGGGGAGATATGTTCGGACAAGGTCTAGATATTCGTAATTTTTCAAGGAACTGTTCAGCGATTTGGTCGATGATGCTATTGTCCAGGCGTCTTCTGAGGATAAGATCGATCTGCGTCGAGATCGTCATCTGCTGGAACACAAGCTGGGCCGCTTGCTCCTCCATGTCAATTTTCTCCGCCATGGCTGAATTCCGTGAATGATTTACTTATCCATCTCTTTCTTGAATCCGATAAGGGATCTGTCGTCATTAACTTGACTTGGAAATGCCAGTTGTTGTCCACGCTCTTTGTACTATGCCATTTCTGACTGATCGAGTTGACGGCTACCAAGTTTTACCCGTCTGAGTGAAATAGTTAGGGTTTGCGGTTTTTTTCGTAACTTCCTCCATGAAAGCGAACCGAAGAAGGTCAGAAATTGGGGAGAGAGGATCCTCGTTGGGGACAAGGGTAAAAGAGGAATCAGATCAGTTACTCGTCAATTTCATTGGAGTCACCAAAACTCTTACCTATTCAAGGTTGAGCCCCAAACGGAAAGTGACCAACTGTTACAGCTTTTATGATATAATAAGGGGAAGAGCGGTGTGCGTGATTAACATTTAACAGCCTTCCGAATTTTTCTCCACAAGCACACCACATTACATAGAATCCGTCTCTATTTGTACCTCTCTCGGTCGGTCCCGATAAAGCCAACAAACAACGCGACAACGAAAATAGCAACGGATAAGAAAAAAAAAAAAAAAGGATTCTATCAACGGCCAACCAAGAACCTTGCGTAATCGAAGTCCACATCTCTTTTTGACTTCATAGTGCCGTAAATTGCGAAGATCCTTTTTTCCTTATAAATATAGTCGTTTATCTTTCAAAGATCTTCTGGTATACTATTTCCCTCTTTCTCTGCCGTTCAGCAAATTTGCGGACATTCCTACAGTTATATTACGACGGTTGTTTTGCCTCTGCATTCTGTTCGTGATCGATCTCCTGTATTTCTCTCGTTTTCAATCAATCCAAGGTTGTTATTAGACCTGGAATCCTTTTCTTTTTTTTTTTTTAATAATTATTTTCGGCTTCTATTTTAACGTTTGTTTGTCACTTTTTACTCTTAGTTTCCGTTAGTTTTTGTGCATCGCGTCTTAGTTTCATACTTTGATCCCGTCTGGATACTGTTTCTTTGCAGAAATTCTATATATGCATCTGTTGGAATCTGTTCTCAGGAACGTATTACTGCTTTTTGTCTCTCATAAGCCATACATTAATTTTATATAGGAACTTTATTTTTTTTAATCATGTTTCATACTTTGATCCCATTCGGATACAGTTTCTTTGCAGAAATTATATATTTGCATCTGTTGGAATCTGTCTCTCAGAAACGTATTACTGCTTTTTGTCTCTGATAAGCCACACAGTAATTTTTTTTTATTGGAACTTTATTTTTTTTAATCATGCTTCATACTTTCATACCATCTGGATACTGTTTCTTTGCAGAAATTATGTATTTGCATCTGTTGGAATCTGTTTCTCAGGAACGTATTACTGCTTTTTATCTCTGATAAGACACAGTAAATTTTTATTGGAACTTTATTTTTTTTAATCATGTTTCATACTTTGATCCCCTCTGGACACTGTTTCTTTGCAGAAATTATATATTTGCATCTGTTGGAATCTGTTTCTTAGAAACGTAATACTGCTTTTTGTCTCTGATAAGCCACACAGTAATTTTTTTATAGGAACTTTATTTTTTTTTAATCATGTTTCATACTTTGATCCCCTCTGGATACTGTTTCTTTGCAGAAATTATATATTTGCATCTGTTGGAATCTGTTTCTTAGAAACGTAATCCTGCTTTTTGTCTCTGATAAGCCACACAGTAATGTTTTTATAGGAACTTTATTTTTTTTAATCATGTTTCATACTTTCATCCCATCTCGATACTGTTTCTTTGCAGAAATTATATATTTGCATCTGTTGTAATCTGTTTCTCAGGAACGTATTACTGCTTTTTATCACTGATAAGCCACACAGTAAATTTATTTTTTTTAATCATGTTTCATACTTTGATATCTCTGATAAGCCACAGAGTAAATTTTTATAGGAACTTTATTTTTTTAATCATGTTTCATACTTTGATCCCATCTGGATACTGTTTCTTTGCAGAAATTATATATTTGCATCTGTTGGAATCTGTTTCTCAGGAACGTATTACTGATTTTTATCTCTGATAAGCCACACAGTAAATTGTTATAGGAACTTTATTTTTCTTAATCATGTTTCATACTTTGATATCTCTGATAAGCAGCACAGTAAATTTTTATGGGAACTTTATGTTTTTTTTAATCATGTTTCATACTTTGATATCTCTGATAAGCCACAGTAAATTTTTAAAGGAACTATATTTTTTTTTAATCATGTTTCATACTTTGATCCCATCTGGATACTGTTTCTTTGCAGAAATTATATATTTGCTTCTGTTGGAATCTGTTTTTCAGGAACGTATTACTGCTTTTTATCTCTGATAAGCCACACAGTAATTTTTTATAGGAACTTTATTTTCTGATCATTCATTTCCTTTCTCTGTATATATTTGGAGTGCATTCCCCAAATTGATGAATTGTTAGTGTAATTGATTCTCTTGTCCAATCAAACATCCCTCCACACACTTACCTCAGCTTTCAAGAGTGAATTATGGTGAGAATAGTCATGTTTTAGCTGTGATGCTCCTGATACTGAGGAAATCCTCCTTAACTTTTTGCACATAATTGTTCATATTTTCTGCAGGCTTCACATCTCTTATTAATAGAGAAAGTACTGAAGAACATATTTTTTAAGTTCTCATATGCTGTAAATAACATTTGTGTAATATATATATATATATATATATATGCATATTATGTGACACAAACCTGATAAAAAACAAATTATAATATATTGTTCAAGCATTGCAGTCACAAGAGAGCTAACTTCTTTTCCTTACAATGAATTTCCTTTTTATGAGTTAAGAGTACAAAATCCCACTGCTTGTATCTGAATATTAGAGGATGTCAACACATTGCCGAATATGAATTTATAAAAAATTCATATCCTTACAATGAATTTCCTTTTTATGAGTTAAGAGTACAAAATCCCACTGCTTGTATCTGAATATTAGAGGATGTCAACACATTGCCAAATATGAATTTATAAAAAATTCATATCTTAGATATATTAATAAACTAGGAATCCCATATTACAACTATCTCAAGCTCTGAACAATCAATTCCTCATGCAAAAATCCTCTCTCTAAGGCACAGAATAAGTAAGGAAATTGAGGGAAGGAGGGCTCACCCTTTTCACAGATATCCAACTGAAAAATTACTTGACTTTGTAAATTCATCATTTATGACATTTAGTTTTGTATTGTGAGGCACCTTTATGAAGTAAAAGGCTATATGGTTTATTGAATAGAGTACTGGTTACTTATGCTAGTGGAGGCATGTGCACCACTGCACGTCGGCCCACCTCTTTGGATAGTTTTGTTTGCAGATAATTGTATTTTTATTGGTGATAACCGTGCAGCATGAAAGTGCTGACAAATTTTTACAGGTTGATCTCTCTAATAGTTCTATAATGATCAGAACTAGTTAGAAATCTTCATAGTCGACAGTAAAGCACATTATTAGTTGACACCATTCCCCACAAAATATATTATAAATAGGTTAGAATCCAGATCATGGTCTGGAACCTTTATTACCACGTAATCTACATTTTTTGGTGGTTGATAATACTCTAATAAAATTTGGATTGTTTTTAAGTATATGTCGTGTATGGGAAGAGTAAAAAAGGTTGGAAAGGAAATAAATAACCGCAAAAAAGAAAAAAAAAATGGAATAGGAAGGAAAATGAAGAGTTCACAATTTCACAACCGAAAATTATGCTTCACGTCTATTGGGATTTTTGTTGCTAAAAAGGAATGACCTAAATTTATGTTTTTATGGTTTTGCAGATGGAAAATCCGAACCCTGTTTACACAGTGGATGACGCACTTTTATCCTTGGGTTTCGGGAAATTCCAATGTCTTGTGCTTGTTTATGCTGGGATGGGTTGGGTCTCAGAAGCAATGGAAATGATGCTTCTTTCTTTCATAGCACCAGCTGTTCGCTCTAAATGGGGAATTTCTTCTGCTCAACAGAGCTTAATAACCAGTATTGTTTTTGTTGGAATGCTAGTTGGAGCTTATTCTTGGGGTGTTGTTTCAGACAGATATGGGAGAAGGCAGGCCTCTTTCTTTTTTATAACTATATATATGTAGTCCTTATCTTGATAACTGTTCCTCTCTCTCTCTCTCTCTATCTCTCTCTACACACACGTGAATGCACGCACGAGCACACACACACACACACAATAATGGTACTGTATTATGCAAATGAACCATGCTATAGCATGCAGTCCTTTCCCAACATTTCCCCACATTGGAGATGCCTATGTCCCGAATGTTCACTTTTTCATTTTGGCTCTACATGTTCCATTTTGTCATTGGAAATTTGTTTTTGAAATATATTCTGAATTATGCTTTTTTAACTTTGCCCTCTACATTTCACATTTTCTAGTTGGAAATATGTTTTTGAATGCCTCCAATACTAGTCATATACTTCTTACTACTATTTTAATATGTGGTACATTCTTGAAGTCGCCATCAAATTTTAGGGAAAACCATTATTCTTTCTATAGAAGTGAAATTTTTTTTTCTTACATGTTAAAAGTCAGTGTCTGAACCTTAAATTGCAGTTGCTTTCCAGATTTTCCTTATATTAACATGTGTAAGGTCCTGCAAAGCTACGTGCCTTTCATTGTGACGGCATTATACATGTTCACAAAGGATGTGCCTTTTGCTATAAAGGATCTGTTTATCATCTTTTTTTTCATTCAATCAATTAATAGCCAAATGCTTTATCCCAACTAGTTGGCGCGGGCAACATGAATCCCGCTCCTTCATCTCAATCTATCAAAGAACATATCTTTAGGTATTCTTTTCCTTTTTACGTGACTCCATCTATGTTCTTTTTGGTCTTCCTCTTGACCTATTTGATCTTTCAATGAGCAATTTGTCACACTTTATCATAGCTGCTTCCCTCGGTCTTTGCTTTACTTGCCCAAGCCATCTTAACCTACTCTATTCTTTTAATTATTTGGCAATACGTGACTGCTCATGTTTATTTATTCCTTACCTTATTCTTTCCACACTTCCGTCTCAACATTCGCATCTTACAAATGCTCGTCTTATGCATATGTTGCTATTTGGTAGGCAAACAATCTAATTCATACATAAAAATGCTATCCTTAGCATATATGGATGTTTCTTTCATTATTAATTTCTATAGATATGAACTTAACATTGTGATCTTCTTCCGATAGCTTACTCAGGCTAGTCTGTGTTTAGCAAAAGTTGCCATAAGCTACTATAGAAATTTGCAGTGTAAACCATGTTGGTGTCAGGTGGGTGAAAATGATTAATATCTACTGTTAATTCAAGTGAAGAAACCCATGCAAAAAGATAAATGCTTCCATTATCTTCATTTATGAGTTGTTGAAACACTTATAACTTGCACATTTGAGAATGTGTCTGGAGGCTGTTAGACTAAATGGAACAGTAATCAAGCACTAGGTTTCCTCAATGAAGATGTAAACATGGAAATTAGATTGACATTAATATTACCATCCATGTTTAGATATGAATACATAGCCCATGGTATTATGGGTTTTATAGTGCTATTTATATTCACTTCTGGATGCTAGAAACCTGATCTTCTCTATCATATATTCAGGCCCGGATTCTCTACATAACACTTATTTACCACAACAAGTATATTCTTAGCTTTAACACTTGTCAATTGTGCATGCTGTTCTAGCTGTCCCAATTTGAATATGAAAACTGCTGAAGTTAACATCACTACACATAAATTAAATATATAGGAACTTGCATTTGATAACTTTATTATAACCCCATATCATAAGTCATAACATCTAAGATTTGATGATGTGGATCTTTTATGGACATTAATCATTCTTATAATTAGACCTATAGTGAGCTTCGTATCAGCTTATTCATTTTTTTTCTTTTAATAGAACAACCCTTTTCTGGCCCAGGAAGAAGTTCAATCAAATTTTTTTTTTGTTGTCTTTGGTCAATACTGTTTCTTATTGTTTTGCTTTCAAGATGTTGATGGACTGATTAAAATTGATTTTATTGAATGACAAAGGAGAAGAAAAGAGGGAGAATAACAGACCCATGCAAGCATAATTTATTTATTTTATTGTGAGCATTACGTAAATAGCATAATTTATTTATTTTATTGTGAGCATTACGTGAATATCTTTTTCTTGGTCCCCAAACATCAATGACACTAAAAAAGCTTAAATGAGATTTGGATTTGGTTCTCTCTTGATGAAAATGTGCCTGTCTAGACTGGTAATCAATTTAAGTAGCTAGTTATATATCAATCTAGTATTTTGACATTGTGCATGAAGGAATAATTATCATGTAACTTGGCATGCTGAGATCATTTCTAGGTATTTTCTTCTGCATATAGTTTTTGTGCTCCTGATAACATCTTTCTTCATCATTTTAATCATCCTTTTCTTAATTATGCCCCTCCAGGAAGGGTTTCCTTATGACAGCACTATTTACTGCCGTGGCTGGATTAACAAGTGCTTTTTCCCCAAACTATACCGCGTTGATTATTCTCCGTTTTTTTGTTGGTGTTGGACTGGGCGGTGGCCCTGTACTTGCAACCTGGTTTTTGGAGTTCATCCCTGCTCCAAACAGAGGCACTTGGATGATGGTTTTTTCAACTTTCTGGACTGCTGGGACGATCTTCGAAGCTTCCCTAGCATGGGTATTGTTGTCACTTCTTGTTATTTTTCATTTTTTGATTTCTTTATGAAAAACACTAAAGTTGCAAGTGATTGATATCTAAAAGACTAATTAGACCAAAACAGGTGGCAATGCAAATAGGGATGCCGTAAAGCAATGCATTTAGTGCAGAAGCACCTTCCCTTTCTACTTTTAGTAATGCAATATTGTAGGAGAATTTTTATAACAATGCAAATAGGAGAAATTTTATTCTAGGAGTATTCTAGGCAATGCAAATAGCAATGCAGTATTCTAGGAGAATTTTTTTTTTTTTTCATTTTTTCCCTTTCTACTTTTAGTAATTAAGGGTGTCTATTTGAATGGGAAAAATTCTGTCTTATTGGCATGTAATGTTTCTGTTGCTCTCAATTTGTTCTTTTTATCATCCCTAGAATTTGAATTCTTGAAATTCAGCTACCTTATCTCAAGGAACATGATCGATTTTAATTTGATATCCAGTTTTATCAGTGAAAAAAATTGTGAATAGCCTGCTGAGACTTTTCTCTTTTATTCCTTCCCTGATTCTTGAGCTTTAAAATTTGGTACAAAAGAAGATATAATATTCCAAATTCATAATATCATTGTTCTGAAAATGATTCTGGATGAGCTTGCTGGCTTCTTAAGTGAAAGGATTGATGGACCTTAATTGATTATTCAACATCTTTCAATCATTTATAGCTCATTCAAGCTATTTTTTTTGGTCCCCTACAGTAAAACTACTAGCATAAATACTCTTCCTTAATTCCATCAATCCAAGCATCTTATTAGGCCATAATTAAGAGATGAACCTGAGAATTGTCATATGGAACAATGGGAATATGGTTTTTCGGGCTCAACATTCAACATGAAGAAATCAGGTATCACCAGTTAGGCAACTGATTATGAATCATAAGTTATCCTCAGTGATGATTACTAATTTGAACATCTGTTCAATCCATATTGATGAGCTGGGTTCAAGATCATTTGGAAATTGGATATTATTTGGTCCCTATCACAGCATGGTTCTTTTGTGTCCAGCTCTTTCTTTGAGTTTTCATGTGCCCTTGTAGCACGCCATGCCTCCATTCCCTCCCCTCTTTCTTTGGAAGTCCTTGGCTCCTTCCAAGGTAAAGGCCTTTCTTTGGAGTGCACTATACGACGGCACCAACTCTCTTTAAAATCTCCAGAGCAGAAGGAAGTGGCTAGCTATCTCTCCTCGTGTGTGTATTGTGCTTTAGAGATGGGGAATCAGTATAACATATTATGATACTTTTACTGAGCTGCTTCATAACCAGTCTTCCATGGTGTTCTTAGATTAGCTTTAGGCTGCTTGTGAATTTCTGTGTATCATAGGGGTCTTACATCTACTGCCTTTTTTATTTTCTTTCCCATACCTCATGAGTCCTTGTACTTTCCTCTTTTGATCTTAATGAATTTTACATTAATTAACCATAAAAAGGGAAAAATATCTGTGGATATTATGCATCATGGAGTCATGGTTATTGTTCCATTTGTCTAGAGTTATCTTATGGCCATCACATGTTATAAAGGTACTCCAGCATGACTCTTTCAGGGAGATTTTTAGCGAATTAACGGAAATATGTTACACTTGAACAGAGTTTCATATATAAAAAGAAGTGCAAATTTACCCAAAAATTTCAGAATTGAAAGTTATGATCACGTTGATTCTTAGTTCATGATTGTTATTCCTAGCCAAGACAAGAAAATTTTTGTTCTTTCGAACTTAAAGTTTCCCTTCAATTTTCATTGCAGCTTGTAATGCCAAGCTTGGGTTGGAGGTGGCTACTTGGCCTGTCTTGTATACCAACATCATTTCTGCTGTTCTTTTATTTTTTTACACTGGAGTCACCAAGGTACCTCTGCTTGAAAGGTAAAACAGATGTTGCGCAAAAAATTTTGGAAAAGATGGCAACAATGAATGGAAAAGAACTCCCTCCTGGCATGCTTGTTTCTGAGAAGAAATCTGACTTAGATACTCCTTCAGAAGATGCTCCTGGAGTTAAACCAAAAGCACATGCATTTTCAATTTTGACGCTTCTTACACCAAAATTAATCAGAACGACTCTTCTCATATGGGTGGTATTCTTTGCAAATGCATTTGCATATTATGGCCTTGTGTTGCTGACCACTGAATTGACCAGTAACGATAATAAGTGCCTTCACGGTGACCATGCAAAAAAAGCCAAGCATGTTAACCAGTATAAAGACGTTTTTATCACTACTTTTGCAGGTATGTCTGTGTATGCATATACAATTCATTGTAACATATCATGAAGAATTTATTCACACTTTGATCTAATTAAATTATTACTTCAAACCTAAACAAGGTTGGGTAACATATGACTTTGATATATTGCAGAATTTCCAGGGCTTCTGATAGCAGCAGCAGCTATAGACAGAATTGGTCGCAAGCTTTCAATGATTTGTTTGTTCGCCTTATGTTGCATTTTCCTTATCCCGCTGTTATTTCATCAGTCCGAGGGTGTAATAACAGTTCTCCTTTTCGGAGCTCGCATGTGCATAACAGGAACCTTCGCAATTGTCTTTATTTATGCTCCTGAGGTAAGTCTTGGCAGTGCATGGTTCTTCATGAAATGCTACTATTTTTATTATTTCTCATCGTTTTGTGTATTATAAAGATAATGAAGGAAACATAAGATTTATGAAACTTCTGTGGAACCAATGTTTATTTACATGGAAACCCGAGGCCTTGTTGACTGTTGCAACTTAAATTTATTTGAGACTTCCAACATGGTGAGACACCCCAGCTTGTGGAAAACCACAGCTAGTGGAGCCTTTTACTACATTTTGCTCATTTCTTCTATCCCTTTCATTACAGAGATTAGCTAGTCTAGAAGACTAAGATCTGTACTGGCTTACAAGATAATCATGTAATGTACTTTATACGCAGTATTAAATGGAATCTTCATATTTTCTGCTAATTCTCTGTTATGTCTTTTTAATATAAATTTTGGTACTTTTTTTTCTTTTTTTCTAATTATTTCGTTCAAATCTTATTTTTTTAGAAAGCATTTATTTTGCATCATAAATCAACCTGGAGTCACCACCTTCCACACTCAAATAGGAGCTGTTTTACTTCTGATCACACCTGAATGAATGAGTTGTCACACTTTTCAACATAAGAAAATATGACACGCAATATTAGTAGATGATCACTACATGTTTGAAATGTAGCACAAGACATCACAATTTTTCTTTATCTGTTGCCTTGTGCAAGTCCATTTACTCAGGAAGATTGCATTTTCAGTTCAAGGGAAAGCAATTAATACCTGTGTGTTTTACTTCTTTGCCAGGTATACCCAACCTCTGTTAGATCGACTGGTTTTGGAACTGGGAGCGCAGTAGGAAGACTTGGTGGAATTGTTTGCCCTTATGTAGCGGTTGCATTAGTGCAAGGCTGCCATCAAAGGGAAGCCATTATCTTGTTCGAGATTGTTGTCTTTATGGCTGGAGTAGCTGTTTTCCTTTTACCAGTTGAGACCAAGGGCTGTGAATTGAAAAATACTGTGGCTACGACAACTCGAGTTGAGACCAAGGACCTTGAATTGAAAAATACTGTGCCTGCGACAAATCAAGCTGTTTAAGGATCGCGAGATTGATATCTCCATCGACAAAGAACTGATTGTCATGCTGCGGCTTCCTTGCTGCTCATTATCATGCTGCGGCTTCCAGTTTTTAGTATCATAATTCTGCTTTAATTATGTTAATTAGGAATCTTTTTAGTATCATAGTTCTGTTTTAATTATGTTAATTAGGAATCAGTTGTTAAGCATTAATAGAAGAAAGAGAAAAACCGAGGAACTTCTTCTCTTAATCTCATGTGATCTATTGATTTGATGTAAGTTCCTATACAAGTTTCTAGTGACTTTAGATTATTTTCCTTTCTTCTTTTCTTTTTCCATTTTATTAATGATAAACATGTAGCTTACTTGTCAAATGATGCAGCTATGGTATTTTAATTTCATATGCTGAAAATTGAAGGTGACTTTGGATAGAAATCCAGCTGAAGCCTATTGCACTCTCGTCCAAAAGTTAATCTTCTCTGTTATCTTCATTTGCAATGTTTTGTTGGTTTCATACATAAGACAGAGAGAAGTCAGTGACTGGTTGAACAGCTGAGGCAACTGCCGTCATCCATTCAATGTTCCGATCGAAAATTTGCATGTGTGGTGGGTTAAATTTGGAAGGAGTTTAACCTCAATCCTTTCATAATAATTGATACGGAGCATTGACGACAGTTGATTCATGAGTTCATCAAATCACAGATTTAGGGTATGACAGTGTTTGCTTGTTTCAAAGACCGGTAATACGGGTCGCCATGATCATTGGCCTAGAAATTTTACTCTTGGGAAGTAGGAACGCCAACGTTTTTGGAGACTCTTGATTACAAAATTAATACAAATTCTGATATTTTAGGCCACTCCATATGTATATCGGATCGGTCAGATAAACCGTCAGCGAGCAGCCTTTGGTGCATTGTGTACAAAGCGCGGTTGAAGGAGATAATTATCTATACTATTATTAAAAGCACAAACTTTGTTAAGTGTTTTTTATTTTCACATACCTAAAATGTCTTTCCTATAATCTTTAATTCCACATATCCCTCTATTTAAATTAGATGTATGTCTCTATTAATAAACAATAATATACAAGAGATACATCAATTAGACATCTACTTATGGAACGATTTTCAAGAGAATAACTTTTTCAAAACAATATAATAAGAATGGAGAGAGAAATAACCCATACGATGTTTAAAAAGACTACTGGAGGAATTGTACAAGGGACATCATATCCTGCTATTTATAAATGGGTTTTCTGTAAGTAGGTTCATTTTAATTACACTATGATTAATTAAATAGATAAATAATTAAGATATATATATATATATATTATCCTTAATAATAGTATATCTAATTATATATTAATATAATTAAATGAAAAATCAATAAAATACATTCGGATTAATTACAATTAAGGGTAATATTAACAACTTCTAATATTAATAAAATATCCGCTTTTTAAAATATTTCTCAACGGAACTTTTCAAGGCCTTTTTCTTGTTTGTTATTTTTATTGTTATTATTATTGTGACTGATAGGTTGGTAAATTGCTAGCTTTTTGGATCCTGATTTTCTTTCTCATTTGATTTTTTTTTTCCAATCTGGGATTCATTAGTTTTTCTTTTTCTTTTACCTTACTAGTTTAATCTTGTTTCATCCTCCAAGTTGATGACTAGCAATCTACTAATTTCTATTCATCATTATTATTGTTGTGATTATGTTTAGGCTTTCCTTTGTAAAAGTCAAATTGGGTTCTCCTCCCAGAGAATTCCGTTTAGTTTAATTCTTTTTTTTTAACATTTGATCGATGATATACATCCAGCTACAGTGACCACGACGGTGACGATTGATTTGAAAAGCGGTTTCAGGTCAACAGTAGGGAAACCTTGGTGAATGTTTAAACTAATGCTTCTTCTCACAATCCTCATTTCTGCCATCGATTTCTTTCCTTACATTTTGTTTGATACCCCAATGCTCACGTCTCTTTGCCTTATTAATATCATTCTATTGCATTATTGATTGTACACATGATATATCTTAATAATCAATTAGGGACAAAACGATATTAATATATTAGTTATAATTATTAATATGCTAATAATTATAGAAATATATTTTAATTAATTAAATATATTAGTTAATAAAATATTATATACATAGATATATGTGTTTGGTATATTAAGGGAAAATTGTGAAAAGAGTCACTTTTGGTTGGTATTTATAAAAACAGTCAATCAAAAAAATTATTTCCAAAAAAGCATCACCTTTTATAAATAATTAATTACAAGATCACTTTTCAAAAATAATTAAATTAGAGGATCACTTGTGACACAAGCATATTGTACTTAGAATGCAAGCTTCCTTACGCGGGATACACTTGTATCATATGATGGGATACGAGTGCATTATACGTGGATACAATTGCTTTTTTACCTACATTAAATTGACACTATTTTTAAATTTTTTTTTAAAAGTGATCTTGCAGGTCACCCTTTTAAGCAAATGAGATTTTTGATGGACTATTTTTATAAGTACAAGTCAAGAAGCGAACTTTTTCATAATTTTTCCTTATAATATATTATATAATTAGATTAATATATAAATTAATATAATTAATATATTAGTTATTTGTACATTAATTAGGGATCTCAAACCAACAAAAGATAATATTCTACAAGCTAACAAAACGATAATCATCGGAATTATTTTTTAATTGCTTAATTATCAAAATGTATTTATAGTTAATTAATCTAATATATATATATATATATATATATATATATATATATATATAGATATAAAGAGTCCTAAAACACCATATTCTCTCTCCTCTATGTAGAAATGCCCTCTACTATTAATTAAGATGGTTAATGATACTATTGCTAATTTCTCTATTATCCTACAAATAAAAATAATAAAATATATTACTTACCTTTACATTGGTGAACATCAGTTTACTCCAATATCTCAATTAAATACTGTGTAGAAGGCAAACAAAAATAAATAAACAAAAAAACAAGAGTTGGACTAATTCCTTAAGAAAAATCAAAATCAAACAGAAATTAAATTGAGAGACAATGGATATAACTTTTATAAAATTTTATTTACTTAATAATAATAGATTTACCTATTTCATTAATGAAATTTAGATTATAGAGGATTAGAAATAGGAATATATGAATTGGAAGAGGTGAAGGTTATGTGAGTAGCAATTATTTTAAGCAACATATTTATAAGTTTGAATCATGTTTGTTAATGTAACATCCCGGATTTGACAATTACACATAAAATTCTTATTGTGTTTTAGAATGAGGAAACAATATTTAACTATTTACAACAACAATTACATTGTGAAAACTATGTGTCTTTCTATGAAGCCACATAATTTCAAGCTAACTTTTAAGAAAATAATTATTAAAGTTTATATTATTAAATTTTTATTTGATAATTACAAGAAATACGTTTAAAATAGTTAAGAAGGAATTTGAATCCAATCAAATATAAATTAAGCATAGATAAGTCAATCTTATAAAAAATTCTAAATTGCAATTGACTTCGCAAAAGCATATTAAATATAATGATCATTTTAAATTATTAAAATATATCAAAGCTCCATTTTTCATGCATTGTATTCAACTAAATGAAATATTTTGGCAAGTATTAATAAATAATTAATATATTAATATATTACGTTAAATTATTAAAATACTATATTACAATATTATTTTTAATATTTATTATTTAGAATAATTATTAATTATTCTGATAATTATCAACAAAATAATTAATATATTAATCATATTATTTTGTATATTAATACTATTATATAATATCTATTAATATAACACATATATATTCAATATTTTATTAACTAATATATTTAGTTAATTAAAAAATATTTTTATAATTATTAATATATTTTAATAATTATTCAATTATTAATATATTATTTGATAGATTTTATTATTATGTTAGGATGCTTTTACTTTGACATGATCTTAATAGTGCAATATATCCAATCCTATCTAGGAAATGTGTCAGCAACATGACTTTACATCGATCCTCGAACAAAGGATGACAAAAATATTAACTAAAATATTTCAAATCATCCATAATTTGGGAGTAGCAACTAAATGAAACCTTGGAATACAGAGTATGGGTATCAAGGGTTCATAACATTACTACAGATCTATTTGTACTTGAATTTGGTAGGATTTTATTAGTAATTGCATTTAGAAAAATTCTTTTATTTAGAAAAGTTTTAAAGAAGAGTCAAATTTAGTAAGATTTTATTGGTAATTCCATCTTTAAAATTCTTTTAGTTAGATAAGTATTTAAGAACTATAAAGTTGGCTAAATAAATGACTCGTGGCAATAGTCTAAAAAAAAAAAGGTACCATTGACATTATTCTAAAAAGGATATTTAGGAAGAAAAAAATTTTAAGTTCTTTGTGATTTTTATAGTAGTATAAACTTAAATTTTATGACATACAAAAAATTTTGATATTTTAAAAATTAATCCTAACAACATAATTTAATATTATAGTCTTAATTTGTTAACTAAAAATGAAATTATAAAATAAGAAATATAAATCCAATAAAATTTTTTAAAGAAATAAAATATCTTTGGGCATTACCATAATAATTAGTAAAAATTTAGCATTTTGATTTAATAATTGAAATTTAGTTATTCAAAGATTTAAAAAAAAAACAAGAAAATCAACTTTAATGTGCAACATACGTTTCCAATTGTTAGTATATATAAAACCAGATTTTGTTTTCTTTTTGTATTTTTTTTTTTTGTCGTCAGCCCAAATTGGGCGTTTTTGAATCTCTTTAATGTGGAATTTTTGTGATGAAATTACTTGGTTAATTAATTGTTATGCGTGTCGATGGTAATTGGTAATAGGTACTTGTAGTGCTTAACTGTTGTTGCCCCAAGACTTTATGGAGATTTCATTAGCTAAGCACTTACCATTTAAAACCATAATGTGCCACCACGCCTTCATGGCAGCCCAATTTAGAACATGGAGTCCACTTTATTATGTGCCTAACCATTATTTGAAAAGCCTCAAAGGTTATAGAGACTTAACACTTGGTATAGGGAAAATCCTTGTTGGATGCTTTTGTAACATTGCGTTAATAGTTTAGGGGAAATTGGTTATTAGTGATAATTTTTCTAAATAATTCAGATTCAATCATCAAATTCTTGTTAATTGAAAATTAGTGATACTTTTTTAAAATAATTGAGAATCAGTTTTATTTACTATTCATCAAGAATTTCTTTCAAAAATGCCCTAAAGGCTTGCAAACTTCACTTGTAACAAAATAAGTAAAAACGGTTTTCAAAGTCTTTTGAGGGTATTTTTAGAAGAAATTCTTCATAAAAGCAAAATGACACGATTCTTAATTATATTAAAAAAGTATCACTAATCCTTAATCCACAACAATTTGGTCACTAAATCTGAATTATTTCGAAAAAGATCATATATCTTCCGCTTCCCCTTCTTTGATGCTTTTCTCTTCCAAACCACCCCAAGTTTAAGGGTGCCAGTTTAAAGAAGCCTCCACTTCAGGGAACGCAATGAATATATCTTATTCGGTTCATCATAAATAGAGATTGTTTCACAACCTTAGCCCCTGACAATCATCTCATTAGATATGCACTTGAATCACTGGAAAAGGATTACGTTCTATATGTTACAAATTGCTTTTGCCTCTTATACTTCCTTAAGTGCCATTAATTACAAAGCTTCAAACAAATGGGAGAAGAACTTGACTCTTTTCTTTCTCTTGCAGTTGCTCAGAATAAAATGGGACTAGCTTGTGTACACCGTTATGTAATAAATCAAGCTTATGAATCTCTTTGCAAAAACCTGAAATATATTTCGATACATGAATGTGGTCCTTATCATCATACTAATATTAAAATTTAAATGCGGAACAAAAAAAATCTAAAACTATGAGAATCATTCATAACCTACACATTCATCATTGGTAGTTTAAGTAAAATTAATACACATTCTTTCCAACCATTTCAATAAAAATGATAAAATGCTAGGAACCATATTCCATATACGTTGTACACAATTTATTTAGACCATGTACTATATACGGCTAAAAAGCTCTTACGCATAACAGTTCTTTTAATACGATTTCACTCTGTTTTCATCTCCATTAGGATTGATATCATCTACTGTTGAGCCCCAAAAAGGGCTCAATAGTATCCGACTATTTCTGTCACATGTTCGAGCAACTATCATTATCCATTCTCTCTCCTGCATTGGAAAATGTAAATTTTATTTTTCACTTCTTTAGTGACAGTTGCTTGTCGGTATGGCAAGTAACAATTATATATATTGTTGAACCTATAAACAACCCCTTCTAGAACCAATGATATGAACTATATAAATGGTCTGGTATATATATTTTCCTCTAGTATCGTATATGAAGAAAGATTACAGGAAATATATATATATATATATATATATATATGTAACTTTGTCAAGATCAAGGTAGAATTCTTTGTAACCATATATAACTTCGTCACGTTCAATGTAGAATTCTTTGTAACCATATATCTCTGTCTTTTATTGTATGACAATTGCAAAAAGTTTTTAAAAAGTTTTTGACCATTTAGGCCTCTACGTCAACATCTTCTACACTTTGAGTGAAAGAAGACAAATTTGCCCCCTTTAACCCTATAAACCAATCTTTAATAACTAAACCGGTTTATCCTTGAATAAACTAAACCGGTCTCTCTTATTTCATTTCACTTACATCCCAAAATCAAACAAATTGTTCAAACCCTCCTCCCTTCTCCACTTGGCCGACCTTCTTCTTTGATATTCCGGTGAGCAACCAGCGGCGGAACCTACTTGCGGCATGGCCCTTCTTCCTTCTCCTCCCCATTCATTCAAAACTCTTTATCTTTCAAGTTCTTTCTCCACTGTGAGACAACTATTTGAACAATGTAAGGTTTCCGGCAACAAGCTACAGGCGGAGAACCAGGGTGCTTTTTGGATTTGCAGGCAAAGAACTCTCCGTATTGAGGCAAAAAGTGAGGGCCGTTTTTTCAAAAAGTTAGGGCCATTTTTCAAAGAACTATGGGCAGAGAGAGGAACGAATCCTTTACAAAAAGTTAGGGCCGTTTTTCCATTCCTTTGCAAAAGACAAAAAGTAATGATTGTTCATACCATTCCTTTACAAAAAGACGAATGCCTTTTCTTTCTTTCATTGCAAAGAAGTCGAGCAACATCATACTCGCACTCGGGCTTTGCGCCCTGCCTGAGGCATATCTCCCTTCCCAACTAAAACATCCCACTCCTCTCTCAGCCCATACTTCTCTGGTATAACATCTCAAATAAAATTGAAAACATTTTCTGACATGGAGAAGGGCCTCACTGCCGCCAGTAGGTTCGGCCGTTGGTTGCTCACCGGTATAACAAAGAAAAAGGTCAGCCAAGGGAAAAAAGGAGGAGGAGGGTTTGAACAATTGGTTTGATTTTGGGATGTAAGCGAAATGAAATAAGAGAGACCGGTTTAGTTTATTCAACAGTAGACCGGTTTAGTCATTAAAGATTGGTTTATCGGTTAAAGAGGGCAAATTTGTCTTTTTTTACTTAGAGAGGAGAAGATGCTGACGTGGAGGCCTAAATGGTCAAAAACTTTTTAAAAACATTTTGCAGTTGTCATATAGTAAAAGACGTAGATAAAAAAGTCCTTTTCAAAGAAAAATCAGATCATACGGTAATTTTCCCATTTATATATATATATATATATCTATCACTGAATATTTGAATAGGTTCAAGTGTGTAAAATTATAAGGGATTTCAGAGTTGATGAACAAGAAGTTGACGTGATTGAGCTGCAAATAGAGTTTCAAAAGACGGGACTATTAGTCTTGATACGCCTGATCTTAGAATATAGTTTATTATTATTAAGTATAATGATTAAATACTATAGACACGTGTATGTGTGTTTGTGTGTGTATAGTTAGTATTTAGCATAAATACCGACCGTTATGACTTGGTATCGGCTGAGATTTTAAACCTTAACTACAATCTCAACGTTTCTCCAACATAACTGCATGCTCTCATCCAATGCAGCACCACAAAATTACTTGCATCAATGCTTGTAGAAGTTAATAGTTGCAAAGCCTTGGTTTTAAATTACTTGCATCAATGCTTGTAGAAGTTAATATTTGCAAAGCCTTGGTTTTAAATCAAAAGTATTGGAAGCAGGAACAAGTGGACTTCCATTTAACTGGACACCCCATGTTTTTTAAAAGGAGAAAACCTACTTTGTAGAACCAAATTACAGATCTAATGCAGTCTTAAATTACAGACGATTTCATCTTAGACTTTGCATTCTTCCTTGTAGATTATTCAAATCACTCTATTTTAACCTTTATATTTCTGTGTAGATTTGTTAAAGTTGGTGGACCTGGATCTAATAAATTGCCGACGATTTCATCTTTGCCTTTACATTTCTCTTTATAGATTATTCAAAGCACATGAATTTAGCCTTGAATACCAAAATATCAAAGCAAACCCAAGAAGATAATTTCAATGCAAGAGTCTTTCTTACTTTTATTACCACAAATAACACTTGAGACTTGAATACATTCCATTAGGTACAGGGAAGAGGTAGGTACAAGGGTGTGGCCAAGCATTCATATCATTAGGTACTCTTTTAGTTTCATCTCATACAAGCAGAACAATAAAGAGGAACAAGAACTTCTAAAGCGAAAAGTTACTTCTTACTGTTTTGCGTCTGAGAACAACTTAATAAACAAAATGCAACGAGAATCCAACCAGGTACAAGGCCACTTAAAAGAAAATTTGATCAAAACTTTAATTAACCTTTGTAGGCCTACAGAGAGTCATTAGCCATGGTACATTGTCTGGAATAAATCAATTACCTAAATCAATTATCAAATTCTTCATTCTCCATGCACAGACAACAAAGCCAAGCTTCAACCTCAGGGCTCTTCCTAAAATTAATAATTAAAATATGTATTAGTTTGGAATGATACAACAGACAGGAAAAGAGTTCTTGAACAGGGGTATAGAGCAGATTGAGTATTACCTTAACCTCAATAAAGGAAACAAAAGCAACTGAGGAAATCATTCACACAAAACATCAAAATCCAGCTTCATCTCCTTCTCTTCCTTCCCTTCCCCATTTGTCCAGATTTAAAAGCATGCTCTTGCTCTTGAAGGAAAGCCCTAGCCTTTCCATATTTCTCAGCTCGTTCCTCATTCAGTAATGCTCTATCCTTCTCCTTAACCTCCAATAAGAAATAGTTATCTTTCCGCAGTTCACGAGCTGCCCCTTTAGCTTCCTGCTTTAGAAGTTTCTTCAACTTCTTCAACCTAACCCGTTCTCGGTCTGGATCATAGTCTCTACCCTTCACAAAGCTGTCAAAAAAGGATACAATTAAATGCCAATTCCAGTAAATCTTTTGAAATGCATATATAAAAGAAAGAACGACCAAAATAATAATAAGAAGAAGAATAATAATTACTTCTCAAATTTGGGATTAAGTTGCTTAATTGGCACAGGCTTTTGCTTCCGCATTTGTAGTGGTTGACGCAGAATGCAATGCTCATTAGCTTTCTTATCTATAAGCTCAGAAACCTCTTTAAATATATGATGTAAAGGATCTGGAAAATTTTTATGTTTTTCCACCTCATGCAGCAAAGAGGAAATTGGCAAGAATATTTCAGGGAAGGAGTTGAGATCTCCATAGATATTTACAAATCCTCGTAGTGTTTCAACCACAGCTACAAGCATACTAGCCCTGCAGATGGAAAGTGTTATTCTTAATTAGTACAAGAAGGATTGATACAAGGACTACAACATAGGAGGATTTATGGTCGTGGGCTTCTAGGATTCACACAGATGCTCTGGCCACATCTTCAAGGTTCCACAGCCCCAATATTACCTTTTTAAGACAATGCCAAAAATGTTGACCATTGCAAATATTTTTTATTGCAATCCAAACAGAAGAATAGAAGTAGAAGAAAAACAGGAGGAACGAGAGGAAACAACAGAAAAAAAATTCTGAATTAATGGTTATGTTTGTTTGATCAGATTTTATTGTTTTGGTAATGGTGCTTACACAAACAAACATATGCCAAGAGAATAGATAAGAAGATGTATAGCCAATATGCCCATGACTACCCATGGTTTCAACTTTCAAGTATCATCCAGTGATTGATATATATTTGCCATTAGAACAGCTGTCAGCAGAGGTAGCTTCCCAGCACCCCACAACCTCCCAACAATATACAATATACAAATCATGCTTCAAAGGCAAATTAAGACGTGGTAAAAGAATTTTCAGCCATCAGCAAACATTTATCAGTACCAGAAATTGGCAAGCAGTACTACCAGTACCAACATCAAGTTTTGACACCACGAAACCATCCAATGCCACATTAAAATCATGCAATCATCTGATGATACATAATGATATGCCATCACTACGCATGGAAAGATCCTCATCAACTAACCTGAAGCTATCGGAGCTGAAATAGGGAGAGCCCTCTGGCATGTCCATCACCACATGGAAATCTAGAGATCCAACCTCAAGTACACAATCACGTAAACAGAGCAACGATTCAAGCATACTGAGTTCCATAAGATGGTAAAACTGTTACAGATCATATTAAAAATAGATGAGACAAGTGTTATTCAGTTCATTCAATTAAATCAAATTAAGATTTAACCAGGCAGAACTGGCACAGAAAGTCAACAAACCTTTTTATTGAAGAATAAAGTTGATGTAAAGTAAAATATTTGGTGGCCACCAAATCAAAAAGCAATAAAAATAAAAAAAAACATTTACCCCGCTTTGCTGATGTGAGCTTCGTTCCGCCCTTGAAGCTGACATCAGCAGACTTCGTAGGAATATAATGGGCTCTGGGAAGAATTTCTTAGACTGCCTACAGACCTGCCAAAGAAGGTTGGAACAAATAAAACATTGCCAAATTATATTCTGCAAATAATGCAAGTTTGAAATATATTAAAAAATGAAACATAGAAAATGATGTATGGCAGTTTGAAGCAGTTTAAGAAAATGATGCATCCAAACATATATAATAGTAACAATTTATATTTATATACCTCAAAAAGATAAGGTATGGGACCATAAAGCATTATAACGAGAACAGTAACTTAAATGTCAATGCCTTACGAAGAAATATCAGGCAACTATTTTACAAGATGCTAAAAGCACCTGTCCCTTAATATTGTATGCAAAACTTAAATGTAAAAGCCTTAAGAGTAAAACTCAAATACATCAAACATAATAAGCAAAAGTATTAATTTTAAAGTTTAGGAAGGGGTGGGAAGGTTTTGTTGGGGGAATTGGCAGAGGAATCAGAATAGGTATGAGGAGGAGGGAGATGAGTGTTTTAGGAGGATTTGTTTTGGTCAGGATCTTGTGCCAGCAGGTTTGAATGTCAGAGAAGCAAGAGTCACTAGAGCACAATCCTGAGGCAAGCCTCATCAAATAAGGCAATAAGCCTCACAAGCCTCATTAACACTGGTAAAACAACTGCTTAAAACATATGAATCATAATCAAATATAAACTGCAGTTTGCAAGGCAAGGTCAAGTGAACATACAGACAGAACCATGGAGCATAAGAAAGTTCCAACTGCAATATCCCGAGCAGATTTTATTGGACAACGCATCAGATATTCACACATCAACAAGATCACTGGTCATCACAGCATGACGGAAGTCAGAGCACGGAAATATCATGGACCATAGCCGTAAGAGAAACAATGTCTTCAAGAAAGGCCAGCAGCTCTTCTCTGAGAGGAAAAGTACCACTGGTTAGCCACTAAAGTTGGAAGTATCAGCATTAATACAAGATAACAGCCAAACCTGTGTTTTTTTATATCATTACAGAATTGGACTCGTGTCCGAAATATCCTTTGCCGAGCACAGATGGCTGCAAAGTATGGGATCTCTGCACTCATCTCCATCAGAGGCTTGACCAACAAATTCAATAGCTTGAAATTCAGTGGCCTTTTATTTGCTAAGACAGCAAAGTATTGCAATAGGAGACCATAAAATACCGCAAAAGAGCAATATTTCATTCTTAAATACTGGAATTGGGATCTATCAGCCAGTTCATTATCCTTAAAAAAGAAAAGGATCCCATAAAAGACATCAGAATCAATGTCAGGTAAGTAGGATTCAGTTTCTCAAGCAAGTTGTACGAAGATCAACAAACAAAGTTGAATTGATATAAGTAAATTGTTATTTACTTAAACTGATTCGAGAAGCAGAGACAACTAAATGATAGTACGCTTATTCTTTTGTTGCAATAAAGAGAAAAAAAAAGTAATTAGGCAATTAAACACATGGCACTTATAATTCCATTAAAACACAAAAAAGAAATGTCTAAGGAATTATATCAAGTGCTTGCATAAAAAAGGAAAATTAATTTGCTACTTAGAGACATTACAAACAATTCGACGTCTATCATAAATACTGAGTTTTTCTTACAAGTACCAACAAATAAATGGAAAATAATCCACAACTAATGCATCAGTATATAGCAGAAGATAAAAATAAACGAGGTTAGCCTAGCTTTAGTCATCTTTGGATATTCTAGACCGTGCAGTGGCTTATTAAGAGTTTCCACATGTTCAGGCTCACTAATCTAACTGCAATTTGATGGTGGGCTTACCAGGCTCATAGAACAAGCCCGAGAGTCACAAATGCTCAGCTATAGTGACCCATTAAATTTAAATCCAAGCCTTTAAATGAAAATTAAACAAATCTAAATCAATCAAGGATATGTTTTAGGAGAACTCCAGCAACCAATTGGTTTTGTGGAATATATAAGCCTGCGTCCTATTTGATATATATTGTCCATGCATCCATTTACATATATTAACCTTACATAACCACAATAGACATGGTTTTAAATAAGTTGAACCATCAAGCTTGTTAGGCATAAAAATTACCTTGGGTCCCTCACTTAGCTTAAGATGATGACAAAATAAAATCAATATAGACATAAATAAGGACGGCCAAATCATTGCGACTTAAAGTATGCATAAGAAAATAGTAAAACTATAAAATATATATAAATATCCAAAAATCTATTCAATAAGGTGAAAAGAAAATCAATTAAAATGTGAAAATCAATTAATATTTTAGGTGGCAAACGATGCAAGAATTGCTGGGGCATCAAAGATTATTTGAGTTGACTTGAATCCTAGCGGTTTGAAGCAGGTAACAATTATCAAGTAATTTACTAATAGATGATCCATTGTGTAACCCTTGATCGATGGTGTAATATTTCCTTTATCTCCTTTAATTGTGTAATCTTTTCACAGTCTCTTGTTTTCTATTTTTTTTTCCAACTCAGAAGTTCGAAGTAATTGTTTTGTTTTCTGGCTACGAAGTTCGGGATTATAGAATTTGTAAACCCCAAGGACCACAATAGACTATTGCAAGAGGTGGATCTTCAAGCCTTATTCGATTTGCCTTTGCTCAGCTCTCTGCCTCATTCAACAATTGACTTCTGTAGGTAATTATTGGGATGAAGAATGGCATGGTTGACAGGAGTGTCGATTGTACTAGCCACAGTGATGCTATGATCTCTACTTTTGAATGCATTCACAATGTATGTATTGGTATATATGATATTAGAGTTCTTTCAACTTTTTTCCCTTGTAGTAATTCAGTATTTAATCTTTGTCAATTCTATTAAATTGGGGATTGTGAGTGGTTGCGCCTGCCGAAGTGCCGAACAAAGATACAATCTTCGTGACCAACTAAATAGTTTTCTGAATAAAAGAACACTTAAGGTACCTTCTTTGGAAATTACAGACCTCGTGCTGATCTTCCACATGATCAAGGTATATTATGTGCATGAATTTACTTAACCAGTCTCTTCTTTTTAATTTCTGTTATGAGTAAATGTTTATTTTTCTTCTTCTATTTGTATTTACACTTATTTGTCTTTCTCCATTTTATTGATTTATATTCAATTTCATTTGACTCTTGTAGTCTTAGTTGCCACTTTCCTTTGGATTTTTCTTTTCAAGATTTACCAAGAAGCTTAATGTGTATTTTTATTCTTTTGCATTTAGTTTTGACATATTCTTCCGATGGCTTTCCTTTTTAAATTTTTTCTTCAACAATTTGGTTTTGTAATTTGGTAATTTCAGAAATTCACTTTGTTGTTTTTTTTTACTGGTTTCTTTTGTTGATCATCTTGATATATAATTGTGTTTTTATATTTGATTCTTATTAAGCTTCATACATATTTATTCTCTTTAATGTTATTGATTTATTCTTAATTTGATTGGACTCTTATATACTGTGTTCCTTTGATTTTTTTTCTTTTTTTGTATGAATGGATGCTTTACGAGTGCTTTTATACTTTTATATTCTTATTCTTTCTATATGTTTTCCTTTTTTAATCTTTTTAATGATTTATTTGTTTTTTACTTTTTTGATTGGATTTTTTTTTTATATTTCTTGTTTCTTTTCATTGATTTCATTAAGCTTCCTATCACATGTTAAAGAAGGAAAAGCAATGGAAAATAGAAAAAAAGAGTCAAATCTAATTAAGATGGAAATTATATAAAATAAAAAATACAAAGAAGCCTAAATCTTTCTAAAAAATTAAACATTAACATCTATTAGAACAAGTTTAGAAAAAGAAAATTCAGTAGGAATCAAATCATTAAAATTTGAAATGTGTGTGTAAAGATCAACAAGAAATATGATCATTTACTAAAACAGGCTTAAAAGAGAAATTAAGTAGAAAATTTGTAATAAAAACCTGAAAGAATTAAAAAGAAAGGCAAGAGATATTAGATAACAATGAAAACATATTGAAACAAATCAAAATATAATAATATAAATAAGAATCTTTGCCATTTTCTTTTGATTTTTCTTTGTTTATGATATGACATGAAGCTTAAAACTATTTTCGCCCTCTCATGTTCTCTAATATGTTTACCATTCAATCTGAACGTGTTTTTCTCATGCCTTTTCCTTCTTTTTTTTAGCTTTGTTTTCCTTCAATACTTTATTCAATTTTCACTTTGATGATTTAGTAATCTTCTACATTCACTTTGTTTTTTTTTTTTTTGGATTTCGTTTGCCACATTTATTGATTTTGTTTTGTATTTTTATATATGTTCGTTTGTTTCATATTTTTGTTGTGATTTAATAAATTTTCCTCCTTTTTCTCGCAATTACTGTACATTCTTGATTTAATATAATAGCCAAAAATTAAATACTAAATTACCACAAAGGAAAGAAGCTGAGAGAGCTCTGCTATTGTAGTTTAACAATACATACAATGTGAATGCATTTAAAAGCAGAGGTCATAACGTCAATGTAGCCACACTTGACACTCCTGTCAACTCCATTCTTCATCTCAACAATTATCTAGAAAAAAAAGCTGTTGAATGAGGCATACAGCTGGCTAAATGCATATCCAACAAGGCTTAAAAAGCCAATAAAGATCTGCCTATTGTCATGATCTGTTGTTGTCCTTGGGGATCACAGATTCCATAAGTCCGAATTTCTAAGTTGAAAAACAAAACAAACAGAAAACAAGTGACCATGAAAATATTATACAATTAAAAATAATAAAGGAAATATTAGACCATTTATCTAGGATTATACAGTAGATTAGTTATTAGAAAATTACATTATAATTGATAACCTTTTCAAACCTCTTAGGTTCAAGTCAAATCAAACAATCCTTGATGCCCGGCAATTCTAACACCTTCAGCAACCTAAAATATAAAGGCAACAAATACGATCTTATGCAGCCATATCCCAGGAAATTACTAAGTTTGGTCAATCACAATATCATATAAAAGTCAATGAATTGGTGATGCTTACAGCTAGGCCAAATTGTCTTTGCCATAAAGATAACATCCTTGCTCAGCACTCTGATGGGCAGAACTACTCCCCCTCCCTAATTTAATAGAATACACAAAGATTAAATACTAAATTATCACAAGGAATGAAGCTGAATGCAGTATAACAATACATACATTGTGAATGCACCCAAAACAAGAGGTCACGGTATAAATGTGGCCAGTAAATACAACAGTTCTGAGCCGAAAAAATAAAACAAACAGAAAACAAGAAACTGTGAAAAGATTATATAATTAAAAGGGATAAAGAAAATATTACACCATTAATCTTAGGTTGCACAGCGGATTATATATTATTAAATCACATGATGATTGCTACCTTCTTCAAACCTCTTGAGAATCTGAGATTCAAGTTAACCCAAATAACCCTTGATGACCCTGCAATTCTTGCACCTTCAGCAACCTAAAATATCAAGGCAAAAAATAAGATCTTATGCAGCCATATCTCAGAAGATTACTTAGGATGGTTAATCAAAATTAATGAATTGGTTATGCGAATAAATGAATTGGTGATGCCAGTTAAGCCAACAGCTCCCAGCCCAAGAATGGCGACTTAAGAATCCCTTTTTGGTTTTGTCACATTCAAAGCAGCCCCCAAAGCCTAAATTGAGAAAAAGTCAAGCTTACAGATTGATGATTAAAATTTCATCTTTAAATTTGAGGTTAAAACATCAAACTTCTTGAGATGCAATAAATGCACGCTTTATCCAAAGGTGCTAGTGAACTGATCTTTGCAAGACAATTTGAATGAATGATTGTATATTTTCTGATGGCAGATGTGCCAAGAATGACTTATTCGCATTCTCGAAGGAAAACCTAAAATTTTCATCATTAAGCATAATTCCTCTGTCTCTGATTATATCAAAAGGTCACACATATTGCTTTCCGCAGGTTTCCCATGATTGCATTCCCCAAATTCCCTAGCGAATACTAGAAGACCACTATCTTTCACCTCTAGATTTGATACGCCTTCTCCAACACTCTCCACAATTATGTCAAAACAATTTACTTAGGTGTATGGCTTTGTGTTTAACATATTGCACTCTAATATACATACTAAACCAATTATAAAGGTTTTGGTAAAGCCAATGAATTACAAAGTTGACTTGATCACACCACCATGATTCATGAAATTGTGGCACTGTATGGCATCAGAATATTTCCCCCCAAAAACACACTAGAAATGAAAAGGTTTGAGAGCACACATTAAACTTAAATGGTAAAAGACATCAAATAACATAAAATAATAAAACACTTTATTAAGTTTCTCATTATACCATAAAGATAAAAATGAGTATAATAGATTTTTAGCAAAAAAAAATTTAAAAACAGACCTAAATAAAAACATTAAATTATAAAAAGAATAGAATTTACTAAATCGCACCAAAACATGAAACAAAAAAATATATATAAACATAGAAATAACGGCAAATGAAATACGTGAAAAATAAAAAACAAAGTGAATTTAGAAGATTGCTAAATCACTAAAGTGAAAAAATGAATCAAAGATTGAAAGAAAACAAAGCTATAAAGGTAAAGACATGAGAAAAACACGTTCAAACAAAATGGTAAACATATTAAAGAGTCCGATAAAATCAAAATAGTTTTAAGCTTCGCGTCATATCTTAAAAAAAGAAAAATCAAAGGAAAATGATAAAGATTCTTACTTGTATTTTTATATTTTGATTTGTTTATATATGTTATCATTGTTATTTAAGTATTTCTCCTGCTTTTTTTTTATACATTACGGTTTCTTACTATAAATTTCTACTTAAATTTCTCTTTTAAGGTTTAGTAAATTTTCATATTTAATTTTTATTAAACTCTACATACACATATCATTTCTAATTTTAACAATTTTGGTTCATTTTTTATTTTCTTTTCTTAAAGTCGTTTTGGTAGATATTTATTTTAGCAAGATTTACCCAAATTATTACTTTTAATTTTATTGAATTCCGGTCATAATTAGTGTTGACTCTTATTTTACATTTTCCTTTCACTTTCTTCAAGATATGACAAGAAGCTTAATAAGTATTTTTGTTCTTTTACATTCTTTGAAATCTTTACCATTAATTTTAATGAAATCAGCGAGGAAAAAAAAGTCAACATAAAAAAAATTTTAAATCGCAAAAGTGAAGAATGACTAAACCGCTGAAAAAAATATGATAAGATACAAGAAGAAAAAGAACATAAAGAATAAAAATACTCATTAAACATCTAGTCAAGTACAAATATAACCAAATAAAAAGCAAAGGAACAAAGTAGATAAGAGTCAAATCAAATGAAAATAAATCAATAAATTGAAAAGGAAAAATAAGTTAAATCTCAACAAAAGAAGAAAAATAAACCTATACTCATGCTTATCTTTAAAAAGAAGTCTAAATGGAAAATAAAAATCAATAAAATTGAAACGGCTTTAGAGATAAAAATCAGTGAAAAAAATTGAGTAAATCATTTAATTTGACAAGGCTTCCATACAATGATTGGATAGCTCCTTTTTGGCTTTGCCAATATGCCACACTTTCCAACCTTACTCCTAAGGTATTAGGGCTATCGGATAATGAAATTAGAGACTCCAAATCCTTGGCTTTGCAGATCTAGTAAGATACTTGTTAAATTCTTAGCCAAAAGTTCAAGGGTGTGTTTGAAGCAAGGAATTGGACTAGGAATTGAGGCGTGAATTTGGAATTGGGTCTAAGAATTATACTTTTGGTGTTTGGTGGGTATAATGAATTGGAATTGGAAATCTTTCCTCCAATTCTCTAAAATTGGTTTTTTGCTTAAAACAAGAACTTACAATACTTTACTAGCAACCTCGTTTTTTGCAATTCTTAACTTGAGAATTGGGAAAAAAGCCGCAAACTTGATCCCAACTCTCTAAGACGTCTTCCCCATTGTGTCTGACGTCCCAATTGTGTCGTCTTCTCCATAGTGTCCGATCGTCATCTTCTCCAATAAGTCTCCCTTCTCCCTTCTCCCTCTCCCTCTCTCTCTCTCTCTCTCTCTCTCTCTCTCTCTCTCTCTCTCTCTCTCTCTCTCTCTCTCTCTCTCTCCAACTTCAGCTTCCTGGTCTGTTTCAAAACCCTATCATTGACTTAATGGATCCTTCTCTTTGACTTTGTTTCTCCCCTATAGAAGAGAGAGTCATGGAATAAGATTATTTAGAGCACCCATCACCTACTGGTCAGGTAAATCTTTGAAAATTGATGGATTCAACACCTATCAAGAAAATATCCTCAGGTTGGTTACTTCAAGAAGATCCGGTTTTAGCTTATTATAAACAAATGGGGTTAGAGATAGTGTGTGGTAAACTAGGTCCATCTTGCGATGGGAGAGTCGAGGACTTTTATTTTTTTTTATGAGTACGCCGAGGACTTTTATTGGTAATCTTATTAACCAAAGGATCCTAAGTGTAATCCTAGCGGATATTGACGAGATATTGGACAATCCGTGATACTCTCAACAGATTTTGGGCTTCGAGAGATGAGCCACTTCTGTTCCGGTACAACCAGTGCTGCAAGCTCCAGCATCCAGTGCCAATGAGGCAAATAAAATGGTTGAAAGGTTTGTAGTATTAGCTTCTAGTATGATTTAAGAGCTTGGGTAGGAGCTGTTGCAAATAAATTCAGTGGTAAGAACCAATAGACAGATTTGTAATGTGTTTAACTTGATCCACTTTTTAAATTCTTTTTCCTTAAAAAAATGAAATAAAAAGGCCCTTGAGACCGTGTCATTAACAACATCAAAAATGAGTTTGATGGTTAACTTAAGTGTTAAACATTGAACGAACGATCAGTTTCTCAATCTCTCACTCAGGCTTCTCTTCTCTTTCAGATAAGTTTCTTTTCTAACATTTACCAAATCACTGAAATTAGAATTATAAGATATCAAATTATTAGGATCTTAGTTCTCTGTTACAAATAAACAAAAGAATTATCATTCAAAGAATCATAATTTAGAAAATTACAAATCTGTAGATTTATAATTCTAAAGGATAATTATAATTCTCTGTATAAAACACACCCTAAAAGAAATTATCCTTATCGTTACTGGTGCATTTCAAGAGACTATTGTGACTAGTAAACATATTCTATATGGAATCCCTTGTAGAATATTAAAGCTTAACATCAAAAGAGGTTATACTAGAAGTTATCCTTCACATCAATCATCTCTTGTGGTGGTTGCAAATAATAAAGCTTCTAAAATGCATAGGAAAATGAATATGTCAACAATCATACAAAAATTGTAATAAATATGCATAAAGATGCAAAAAATTAATGAATAGTTTTTGGAAACAAGAAGATCAAGTTCATCAATGAGTAGAATACAGGAAGGAACGAACGTAAAAATATCATAACCTATATGTTATAGGGTCAAGTCAATTCCTGCCCAAGAGTCACAAATGCCGAGCAATGACTCATAGAATCTCTATGTTATTAGGGTCAATTCATGCTCGAGAGTGACAAATGCCCGGCAATAATAACCCATAAAATTTAAATCCAAGCCTTTAAAAGAAAAAGAAACAAATCTGAGTAAATAAGGACATGTTTTAGGAGAATTACAGCAACCAATTGGCTTTCCGGAAGATATAAACCTATTCCCATTTAACACACATTTCCAAACATGCATATATGTATATTTTAACTTTCAAATAAGTTGAACACACCCAAATCCACGTCAAGCAGGTAAGGCTAAAAAAAAGAAAATAAATATATATATATATATATATATATATATAAATAAATAAACATGGCTAAAGTCATTGCAGCTTGAAGTATGAGTAAAAAATATTAAAACTATAAAATAAAATAAATATAAAGAATCTATCTAATTAGATGAATAAAAATCAAGTAAAATGTGAAAACAAATCACAAAAAAAAAATGTAAACTTTCTACCATTCAAAACAAAGCGTACATCACAGGAGAAAAGGCTAAAAAAACAGATTAAGAACAAGAAATGGACAACAAAAGATACCAAAAAAGTAGAAACACAAAAAGAAAATGTGGAACATTTAAAACTGAATAATATAAAAGGTTGTTGGAATTTTAAGTAAAAAATCGTACCTGAAAACACCCCAAATTCCAAGCTGAGACTCACAGCAAAGGCACAATCGTTACAACAACGTCATTAAAATCTAAAACAATCAATGATGTGGTTTTAAGTAAGTTGAACCCATCCTAATCCAGGTCAAGCTTGTTAGGCCAAAAAAAATTACCTTGGGCCCCTATTTTGCTTAAGATAATAACAAGAAAAAATTAACATAGACATAAGTAAAAATGATGGCCAAGTCATTGCAACTTGATATATGCATAGAAAATAGTAAAATTAAATAAAATGAGATCAATAAAATAGAATCAAGTAAAATGAGAAAACAAATCATGCAAAAAAATGACAACTTTATACTATTCAGCACAAACAATACATAACGAGATAAAAGGCCAAAAAGGATAGATTAAAAAAAATATAAGTGGCAAATGGAGATACCAAAAAATGTAGAAAAAAATAAAAGGTGAAAAAATTTCAAATTTAATGAAATAAAATGTTGTTGGAATTTTAAGTAAAAAAGAGTACCTAAAAACGCCACAAATTCCAAGTAGAGACTCACAATAAAAGCACGATCGTTACAATAATGTCATTAAAATCTAAAACAATCAATGATGAACTCTACAATTCCAGAGAAAAGATAAATATAAAAGAAGAAAAGAAAGTAAGTTGTTAAGCTTCTCTTCATACTTCAAAGAAAGAAAAACAATTAAAAATAATAAATACGACTCAAATCAAATAAAAAATAATTAAACAATTAAAGAAGAATAAGTATAAATCTTCTACATATTAAAAGGAACTTGATAAAGAAAAATAAATATTTAATAAAGACGATTGGAGACAAATAAGGGACGCTCCTGCTTTCTAAAAAGATCTGCAAATCCTAGGTACCTACATGTCTTCGGGTCGTTTGGTAGGGTTTCTAGATTTTAGATTCTGGATTATAATTTGGATTGTGAAAGTCTAGATTCTTGTTGTTGATTTTCAAAATCCAGAATCCTGTTTGGATACCGCATATTGATAGTTCGTCTTCAGGCTTATATGAATTCATCGCGTCTAGAAAATTGCCTCTGGAAAATGTGAAGAAAAATTTTATCGTCTTTTATGGGACTGAGTTCTCGCAATTGAGTAATAGAAGCAACCATAAAATTTATGTTGTGAGAATCCTGAAGAACATTGGCTGATTTGAATCTATTGAAACAAACTAGAATGCATTTATTCAGTGCTTGACTATAATCATTGCCAGCCAAAGCAGCAGGAGATGCAAAAACAGGGGAGCCATGGCAATGGGTTTCAGAAGCTTCTTCATATAGACAAATACAAGGGTTTCAAACAAGTAAAGTAGAGAAGTTACTGCTGAAACCCCCTATCTGCCCAGTTTAGTAGCAGAGTATAGAACTAGAGATCCCATCTGCTACAGAAACTATATAGAACATGGAAATGGAGAAAAGACTCTCTAAAATCAGAAAGACAAACCCATTAATGCTCTTCGAAAAGGGTTGATTAATTTAGAACAAATGGCCATGTTGGTCTGTTTATCAGCTAAACTTCTGATAAACCCACCAAAGAACTGTGTGAGAGGGAGAGAGGAGCGTGAGTGAGAGGGAGAGAAATGGAGAGAGGGAGGGAGGAAGGGAGGGGGAGCATGACGGAGAGGGAGCGGGAGAGAGAGGGAGCGTGAGTGAGAGAGGGAGAGAGGGGGAAATGGAGCGAGATGGTGAGAGGGAGAGGGAAAGAGAGCTAGAAGAGAGAGGGAGCGGGAGGGAGGGTAGATGGAGTGGAATAGGGAAAGGGAGCGGAAAGGTAGCGGGAGAGGCAGAGGGAGCAGGAGCAGCAAGAAGAAGGAGCGGGAAAGATGGGGATAAGAGAGAGAGAGAGGGGAGAGGGTTACATGTTACCTGGTTGCAGAGCTACACGAGGAAGGCGACAATGGCAGCAGCTCCACGAGGAAGGCGACGATGGCAAGACATAATGCAATCGCAAATATCGTGTTTGATTAGAAACCACTTTAATCCCAGTTTCTAGGATTTATAACGATTAGGTGCAAAATCCCTAAAAGCCCTTCGTTCTTCTTAGGTTTATGTTTAAAAGAAGCGATCCTTTTAGGAAGCGGTGGATGTCCAATTTTTTGAACGTTAGCTTTTAAAGAAAAATAATTTTAAATATTCCAACTAAAACAACTTTTTGGACGTTACTCTTTCTCGATGATATCTTCGCCCAAAATGATAACCCACGCCCCACGGGAAAACATGTGTAGTGTTTCTTTGGCTACGAGAGCTGCACATACCCAGTGCACTTTATCCATCACTTTTCTACTTTTATGCAAAAGGTAGCGTTGGAGTCTCTATATCTTGGAATGCTCTCGTATTTTCATAAATTTATTCTTAATATGTATTTTTATTTTATTTTATTACACTATTATTATTATTATCACTATTATTAGTATTTTTTTTATTGTAGATAATCAGAAATATATTAATTCATATATGTCTGTTATGGTCATCTGCAATAAGAGCAGCTATCGTATTTGGCATCATATTGTTTCGTATAATTCTTCCCTTACAAGATAATCCAATTCTATCCATTACATCTAGGACTGTCAACGAGCTGAGCTAGCTTGGGTCAATATTTTTAGGCTCATGAGCCGAGCTTGGGTAGGCTCAGCTCGATTAAAGCTTGGCTAATTGAGTGTGTGATGTATTCATATATTACTATATTAAACATATATGTTGATATAGAATTAGTAAAAGTTTAACTCACAATTAAACATTTTTCTAGAGTTTAGAAGTTGACAAATTAAAAATGAACTCAAATTAATAACTATTTGACTTAATTAAATTATAGCTTGTATTAATAAAAAAACCCTAATTAACTTCTTAAGTTGTTACTTTTTCTTGGTAACGTAGGCTTTTACCTTTAGTTTTTTTGTTTCTTTCTAAAAAATTAAAAAGTTTGTTTTATTTATTTTGTTCTTCGTTACTATGATTACATGAGTATTTTTTCTTTTTTCCTTTTTTTTTTCTAAATGCAGGTTTTTGATCCTATTAGTTCTTATTGTCTATTGACTCTATTTTTATTAGCACCCATTTTTTGAATATATTTGTTCTTATATGATGCACTGGGACTTGGAATTTCTTTTTTGATTTAGAGACCATTTTTTAGATTTTTTTTTAAAAATAATTTTCTTTAGCTTGCAATTTGTTAATCATACAAGCATATTGGAAAAATTTTTTTATATGTAAATTCTAAACAAAACACATATTAAAGTCATTTTTAGTGAATGAACGAACTTTGAGCTGAGCCTGAGCTCAAGAATTTTTAAAAAGCTTGAGCCAAGCTTGAGCTCAAAATTTTTTAGAGACCTTGAGTCGAGCTTAAGTGTTGCCCAAGGTTTATGAGCCTATGGCTCAGCTCCTTTACAACCCTAATTACATCTACTATTTGGCTAGCCTTTTCCTGATGTGCCTAATTTTAATATGGTGTATCTTGCCCAGAAGTTGTTGCACCTCCTTTATCAACAAATATAACTACCACGGGCATGCTGTTTCTTCCAAAACTACATTAATAAGCTGCAACGCATCACCCTCTATTTCCACGCAGTTGGATCCTACATTTGAAACAAGCCAAATTCCTTCTAACATATAAAAAAGTTTTATATTAAAAAATATCAAAAACCATACAACCGAATAGCATATAAACACATAGGTTTTCCTTTGCAAGTTCTCAGAATTCCTCCAATCCTCGCTTTACCATTCTTATTAACAACCCTCCAAAATTGAGTTTAATCTACTATGACTAAGGATGTTGCCATACCACCAATTCCTATTGCTCTCCTCCTCTACAACTATTTTCGCTACCTGCAGACATGTTATTAGTATTTATTAATTGAATTAGAAAACCCATAACTAGATTCAGTAGGAAGTTAGACATTAGCGACACTCGTTAATACTCTATTTACACCCAGTAAAAAAGTATTCTACTAAACTACCTCGATTATTTATTCTAAAAAAAAACTGTGTAACATACTAAGGTGGTGATTACGATTGCATGTCCTTGTGGGTAAGTACTTTATAGACAAGTCATCTTCTTTAAGCATTTATTTATAGTTGTAAAAAAGTTATTTAATAAAAATATGTTAGCGTTTGACAAATGTTTATATTCAAGCACTTCACAAGCATGCAATTTTAAGGATGTAAATGAGATTAGGTAGAGAACCGTGCTTTGTAAATGCAATGAAGAAGACCCTATGACCCCGACAAAGTCAATAGGTGTTAGATCAAAGGCCCATGAAATGGAAAAGTATTGTTTCAAGAGAGCATGAGAGACTTTCGTCAATAAAGCTTTCATGCAATACCACAAGAGAAACCTATAACATTCTCTCACTGATAAGCAACCCTAACATGTACACTTATTCCCCTTACTTTCAAAATTTGTTCAAATATAATTATTTCAATAAATGAATGACCTAATTAATTAGTTAGGATTTAAACACTTTCATTATTTCCAGGTTTGGGGAGAGCTATTTAATACTAGCATGTAATATAGGTAGTAGGGTTGCTTATATGTCGGGCTAGCACGGGCACAGCACAACCCATACGCTTAAACCAAGGGCACGAACTAACACCTATTAGCAGGCCGTGCCATGCTGTGCCTAGGGTACCGGGCATTCAGCCTGTCAAGGCACAATTTGCCAAGCACGATGGGCTAGCAGGTCGTGGCCCGCGAAGCACGCGGCGACACGACACATTTTAAGCGTGCTGATTCGTGGGCTTGCATTAGAAAAAAGGGGTTTTTAGCCTTTTGTGAGGTTTTTTTTTACCTTTTATAATTTTGGAGAAAATTGCATCCCAATATATGTAAGAAATGTGTGTGAATAATAAATATTTTTTTTTTGAATTTTCTGTATTTTTTTTCCTTTTTTTAAAATTTTTAATAAATTTATTATGCAACTCGTGGGTGACCTGCGTGCCACAGGCTGGGCCATGCCTGGGGTATTAAGTTACGGGCTAGGCAAAACCCAGTCTATCTCCCAGGTGGGCCATGCTGCGCATGCAGCCCATCAAGCATGGGCTAAACATGCCCGTGCCATGCCGGGCACAGGCATGTGCGATAAGCAACCCTAATAGGTAGAAAGTACCACAACTAGCGCTACATTAACAATGTCATATCAGTGGAAGGTGTATTACCACCCAAAAAAAAATTAGTGGTAGGGGTGTCCCTTAGGTGCCATTGCTCATCAAATTGGAGCCTCAAATGCGCTCGAGAGCATCCGTTTCCTCACTCAACAAACTGCTCCTAGACCGTTGATCACTGATTCCATCCTTTCTGAAAGCTTGGAACTCATGAGAACCTTTTGACAAGTCATAATTAGGGGAATTTTTTAAGGAAGCAATTTATGTGGGGTATTGAGAGGTCCATCTCCAAAATTATAGCATATATAACATTATAATTCCCATTGATCGAAAGTTATTAGCACAACTATTAGGACATGTCCCTGGATAAGGGCCTTTATATTAGTTCAAAATGCACCATAGTCAAACATATAACTAGTTTACAGAAGATAGGGATATATCATGAATAAATTCTAATTTAAGAAAGCTTATACGTAAAAATCAGTTTGAACATAGAACTTCTTACCCATTTTTGATTGACTTAAAACCTACACGTTCCCCTCCTTTTTTTTTTTTTTTTTCTTTTTCCTTTTCTGGTTTAGAATATTCAAGTGAAATCTTGATTGATCTCTATCATTCAAAAGAGATGTTAAGTCAAACAAATAAATTCATCAGCTGAAAGTAACCTTTATATTTCTTTCCTTTTGTTTTGTGAGGAAAGATTTGAGAGCATTTTAATAAAAAAAATTTGAGATTTTTTTGAAAATTACTTTCCACTGAGCTTACATTTTCTGTAAACCAAACATATAAACTTCAGTGGAAAGTTAATTTTCCTTTTCCTTTCCTATAGATTCATAATAATTTCTTAATTAGCTCATAATCTTAAATTGTGCTTGACGTTATTATATCATATACAGGGTACTTGCTATACATGAGAACCATCAAAGAAAGAATGGGAGGAAAGTTGCTGATCCGATACTCCCCAAGCAAACCGTGCAACACACAACTCATACAAAGCATATGAGCCTATGACCGAGGAACATAGCTGATAAAATCATGGCTTTCCAAATCAATAGATCATAGTACGGAGATCAAATGATATGGAAGGAAAATAGGAAAGGTATATACATTGTCGCATCCACTTGTAAAATGCTATCAAAGAATAGAAGGGAGCACCCCCACAATGCCCACTGGCTCAAGCAATGGAATCTCCCATGTGGCCAAAAAAATCAAATATTTATATGAAAATTCATTCAAAATCGCATAACTACAAATGAGTTTATTCAGGATAGACTTGGAGCAAGAACAGAAAACTGCCACTTCTGTCAGGACATGCAAGAAACCAACCTACAATGTTTAAGGAGGGCCAATATGCTAGAGCTTTATGGTTACCAGGTATAGGAAGAACATTTGACTTGCTTATACAAGACACTGACAGTAGAAATTGGCTCTTCAATTTGTTCCCTCTGCAAAGGAAAGGAGGAGAAATAGATCCCATGTAGATAGCAACTGACTGGACCAACATGAGTTGCGCCATATGGAACTCACAGAAAAAGGTAATTGTTGAAGCAGACAAACCATCCCCAGAACTTGATCCATCGAAATCTCTCTGTCGGAGGACACAATGAAACTACTAGAAAATAAATTGATTACAACTCACAGGGAAGCAGAAGTGATATAAATCAGATGGAACAGACCACAAGAAGATTGGCTGAAAATTAACACAGATGGGGCGGCAAGAGGTCAGCCTGGCAAAGCAGAAATAGGAGTCATACAATAGCCAGGGAAGAACAAGAGGGCTATAGCAAGCTATATTGGCATCACATCATATTTCATTGCTGAAGCAACTGATATCTTGGAAAGTCCAATGTTAGCAAGGAATTTGGGGGCTCATGTGTTGGAATTGGAAAGTGACTCACTGGCAATCATTTACTTCACCAAACGACAGAAAGGAGAGTACCCATTGCAAGTTGACAGCATCATTATCGAAGTAAAGCTGATTATCAAAACATTTAGAGGAATACAAGCTTGGCATATTCATGAAGCCTGTTGAGAATTGCTCCACACTACTATATTTTGTAGGTACAAGTGTGGAATTGGATCAAGACTTGATGCACTAGGTCTCTACCTTGATCAATGTGTTTTAGGGTCCTGATGATCTAATTTAGTTCAGAATGTTGGATTAGATGTTAAGTATTTAATTCTGTATAGTGATACCATTAAATAATTGTATTTGGATTTTATTTAAGTTATTTTATCATTAACTCTGACATAATATTTATTTTATGTGTACCTAATCTCAAGTGCAATAATCTTTTGTATAATTATTAATGATAATATTATTAGACATTGATACACAAGTAAAAGAGTCTTGCTTGATTTCTGTTTGGAGAACAGAAATTGCAGTCACATTCCAAGTTTTTAGTAATGTTATTACTCAGGAATACTTACTGATATAATAATTATAATTGAAATTTTGGGACGTGACACAATAGGCGTAGCCAAACAAAGCCACTTGTCTAACCATCCCATCACTTGCAAGTTTGATGCCCATCCTGGTTTAAAAAATAATATTGGTAAGGTGTAGCGTATGCCAAACTAACTATTCAGTACACAACTAAAGAGTTAAAATTAGTTCAATATGGCTTAAGCTCTTCCCCTTGACCGTCAATAATTCATCTAACATGATAAATATCTGAAGTATCATGAACTAACTGAAAGGAGAACTAGATTGGACACTTTTTGTTGCAGACAGGATATAATCAAACAATAATCATTACTCATCAATAGTTTTACATGTCATAGCAATCAAAGGTTTACAACATTAATGGGACATTTTAGATGTCTTTAGAAAGCTGTTTGTCTTCTTTTGCAAGATTTGTAAAGAGCAAATAATGCTTGAGAAAAAAATAAATAAAGAAAGCGACTTTGATCGGTGAAGTTGGTGTTTGCAGTGACACCCCAAACTATTAATTGATTTTTTTTTGGCAACATGGGAAGGTGGGATAAAGTGACAATGAACAAATATTTTAGCATCATGAGACCAAAAGAAAATCTTTGTATTTCTATTTCAAAGGAAATTTTCAAAACAGAGAAAGATCAAAAGGGCAAAGTCCAAGAAGTTCTAGGGAATTCGTAGGAAATGTGGAAAATTAAAAGCAAAGTCTGCAATAAAAGTTCAAGAAATTTTACAATAAATGTGTTACAAAAATAACTCAAAATAATAGAAAAATAAAATAAAAAAAGGAAAATGTGAAAAACAAATAACAAAATTTCAAAGAAATACCAAGCACTGTTGATTAGTGTAAATTATATGAATATCATATAAGAGAATACAAATATGCTTACATGCACAAAGAAGCAGAAGTGATGGACAGATAAGGTTAACTTAAAAAAAATCTAATACAGTCCAGAGTTATCTTTTTGAAAATAGAATTCCTGTTTCAGTTAGGAACATTAATCGGCTTCAAAATTAAACTACTCATATTGTAATTAAAGGGAATAATATGTTGGCTTATTAACTTTGAATCTAATGAATTGTCTAAAAGTAAAAAATGAGGATTCCTATATTAAATAGGAAACATGGCTGCTTTTATTTTTCAGAAACTGTAGGCCACTGGATGAACTGTCCAACTTTCAGTATATAAAGCTCATACAAATGGGTAAGTTTATGTGTGTCACAAGAAGATCCACGTGAGGTTTTGAGAATTATTTAGCCAACATGTATACTACAACTTAGAATTAAACAAAAGATAAAGTTGGTAGTCGAAATGGATTTCATTATTTTGAAAATGTGATGGAGACAAATGGGCACAGACCCCAATTCAGCTTGCTAGATGTCTACCACCAAGAGGACAGGTTTATTTGAAAAGATGCAGGACAGAAACATCACACAATATAATAAACTCCCTCTTTCTGTTCTTTCATATGCAAAAGAACAAGATGAAGGACTACATCAGCAGATTTTGCCAGATGCTCACTTATATGGCTCAGAAAGCGAACAATAGTTGCATTTGAAGATTCCGCAAACATCTTGTTGATCAATGGTACAGCAAATTTGTTCGAGTCTTCAACCTATATTGTCCGACAAGTACAGATATGATCGATGATTGAACCAAAATACATCAAACAACCAAAACTAATATTAGTGTTATAGGTCAAAATAAACTAATAAAATTGCAAATCAGCTAAAGTAGCAGTGTCAGAATTTCAAGAAAGACACTGTAAAAGAATCTTAATCCAAACTGTAATTAACTTCCATGTACACATCAAAAAATTAGAGGAGCTAATCTGGCTTACAGATAAAAAGAATTACTGTTCATCAATGTTGAAAATCAGTTAAGTCAGCAAAGTGGGGTCTTTCCAAGCAAAGTGGGTTTTTTTTTTCCTTTGGGCGGCATCTCTCCATAAAATCTTAAAATTAAACCATTTAAAATACAGAGGATGGCATCTCCCTAATAGGTGTGTGGTATGTAAGTCAATCCGATTATGACCCGGCAACCCGACGGGTAACCCGATTAAGAAAAAAGGCGAGAAAAGTGTCCAGTTCCGATTAACCCCCAACTTGACCCGAACCCGGTACAACCCGATCAAATTAACCCCCAACCCTATTTTAATCATATTTTTTGAAAAATAAAAATAAAAAAATAATAAGCGGGTTGGCGGGTTGAACCCGTTTATTGGCGGGTTGGGTTTGGGTTGGGGGTTTTCCAACCCGATTTACCCCCAACCCGATTATGACCCAACTCGACCCGTTGCTAGCTCTACCCATACCCAGTAAGATATTGTCTGCCCTTGGCCCAATGGGCCCTCACGGGTTTGTTCTCAAGGGATAACACAAGAAAACTTCATAGTGGTCACCCATCCTAGCACTGCTCTCACTTGAGCACACTTAACTTCAGGGTTCCAAGGGGATTTAGTCCCGTGTTATGTCTTAAAAGGCCTCTTGCTTAGTTGGGGATCTTAAGACTACTTATAGCATCCCTGAGCATTGTGAGATCCCAATCATATGCACATCCATGCTTGGCAACTCTCCATGTGAACTCTACCCATTCATAGCTGCCTGACAGGATGTTACATAACAACTTTGTATATTGATTTTTATTTTCTTTTTATTGTCGACCAAATCAGAATACTAACCCTAATCATCTCTCCTTTGACATTCTTACCCTGCCAACCATTTGTAAAAACTATGAAAATATAAATACAAAATAGTGACTAGATAAAAATAATGAATTGTAGAAATGTCAAAAAGGTTTTTATGATCAAAGATAAAATAATAACAAAAAAGACATTAGAATTGAATGAAAAAGGTATCAGAATAAAAAATTTATTTGTCAAAACCTTCAATTATACACCATACATAAAATATTTCAAAAAATGGGAAATCTGGAAGATAACGCAATTAAGAATCAAATCATATAAAAGCAATCATCATCATGATGTAAAAGCCGTAGTTAAAAAAAAATTTACAATCAAAACTAAAAGGAATAAGAATTATTCAGATGAGATTTAAACAAAAAAATTAAAACAAATTCCTAAAAACCCTTAATCATGATACAAATGAATACCACAAAATTTAGACAATGAAATAAATTAGAAAAGCAAAAAGGCGGAATTGAAAAGAACAACTAAAACACCAAAGAAAACAAAATTACCTTCTAATAATAATAAAAAGTAGCAAGAGTAAAAAAGAAAAATATTAAAATACAAAGGAGAAAAATGATAACTCTAGAGTGTAATAAGAAAATAATGAAAGATCTAGAAAATTTAAGAATTAACTGTAGAAAACTCATTACAACATAAATTACAGATAAAATAGTTTCGAAAAAAAAAATTCAAATCATAAAAAATTAAAGTTAAAAATATGAACTTTTATAATCTATACTTTTAACTCTTCTCTCGCAGAGTTAAAAATTCAAGGTTTAGACTTTAACAACACCTAGAGTGGGGTGAATAGGTGAAAACGATTGCGGAATAAAAAATTCTACTAATTAAAGACAAGTCCTTAATTAATAGATATGCACAAGTCTTGAACAAATAGCAACCAATCACACAAAATTGCAAATAAAATAATGAGACAATACAAGCAATTTTGGTAACGAAGGGAAAACTCTCAAAGAGAAAAACCCTTCGGGCAACCAAGTGCCACCTCAGAAAATTCACTATAAGAAGAAGACTTACAGACAGTGGTTTAGACGACCCAATACAGACTCTGACTCACAGTGTAAGTATCTGAAGAACTCTTCAGATTTGCAACCTTGCAATGATCCAGAACTCTGAATATCTTCTTTGTGAAGTGCCAAACGAACTCGTTCAACAACCGTAGGAACTCCCATGAGCAAAAACTCTAACCCGGAACTCCAAGGTAAGAGAGGAAAAAAGGAAAGAAAGATTGATGGCTCAAAGGTAGAAAGAGAAGGAGAAAAGCTTCTCTTCTTCACACATACGTTTTAGGGTTCTAAAAAACGTCTTGAGTAACTCAATTAGAATCCCTAAACGATCCTTATATAGGTTAGATGAAGATCTAAGAGAATAAGGAAACAAATCAGAAAAGATCAGAATTTCATAAGTGATTTTACGTATTAAACGTTCGAACATTCATCGAACGCGGCTCTAACGTTCAATACGTAAGTCTACTCCACCTCTTCTCGTTCAAACGAAAGCCTCATGTTGGGTTTAAACAACACAAACGGTCGAACGTTGAGACTAGCGTTGGTGAACGCAACTCTTGGGTTTCTCTGCAAACCTTGAACGTTCGAACGACGAAGCTAACGTTGTCGAACACAACTCTTGGGTTTGTCCTCAAACTCTTGAACGGTCGAACGCCAAGTCTTGCTTTCTCGAACGCAATTCTCGGGTTTGTCTACAAACTTTGAATGTTCGAACGCTTCTTTCAACGCTATCGAACACTATCCTCGGCTTTGTCTGCAATTGAAATTTGCATTGATCGTTCGAACGCTGCTTCAAACGTTTATCTAACGTTCATCATAACTTCTTCAAAATGAATCCAACTTTGACAGCATTTGAACCATGACTCCTATAACCTATTCTAATCAACTTAAACACCTTGAACACTTACTCTTTGACATGGAATAAAGCCAAATCAAAAATTAAACCTAACACATTTCATAGCCGAAACACCCTTCACTTTTTTTTTCAAATTTTAACTCCTACACCTATTTGTTAAAGCCACATGTATGATTTACTAACTGCCTAACATTGTATACTCTAAACACCCTCTCTCTCTTTTTTTTCTCCAAATTTGCTACTCGCATAGCTCGTGCACTCCCCTAGTTCAAGGAAAAGAACAAATCATTGGAGAAATGGTTCAAAAAAACACACTAGATAGAATGATAAGAGATATTAGAGATCACATAATATCAAAGAAAGAAAAAAGATAATGGCAAAAACACAATCATATTTAGAGAAAAAGTAAAAACCAAATAAGGAAGTAACAATAATTCTCAAGATCTTCAATGCTAAAAAATAACTTAAAGAAATAAAATTCCTAAGAAAATGATAAATAAGAATGAAAAGACTCGTACAACTTCAAGCAAGAAATAGTACAACTACAGAAAATAATTAAAATAAATTATCATTTCCATGAGCGATACAAATAGTAAAAATATAGAAATATTAAAATTACAGAAAACAATGCTGATTTTCTATGATTCAATAAATATATTTGACCACGAGAGAAAATTTCAAGAAGACAATACTAAAATTGTTGGAAGAAATATTAATAAACAAAAGAGAAAATGAAATGAAAAATTAAAATTAAATAACAAAGATACTAAAGAAAATAAAGGGATAAAAATATTGTTGAGAACAGCATTAGATTTAAAATACTCAAGTAAAAGAATATTGGTGTGAAAATACAAGTAAAAATCAAAGAAGCTAAAAACAAAATAAGTCAATATAAACGTTACGCAAAATAAGAATAACAGAACATATGAAAATAAATTTAAAAAGTGAATGTGAATTAAATATCCCAAAAAAAACCTAAATTCTAGTAAATAAGGAGTGAGAGTAAGAACTATTTTAAAACACGTAAAAATTTAATAAAAGTATAAAATTGAAATAAATATCAAGAAATTCAACAAATGAAATCAATTAAAGCACAAGCATTGAAAGTGAAAATATGATAACACCATAAAAAATAGCTTTAAATAACTCAAAGTTAGGTTTCAACCATACTTTATAATAAAACTAAGATTAATTAGTGGTTTCTCTCTCCTTGAATTTGTGCAACTTTCTATTTATACAATTTTATAGTGTGGGTCACTATTTATAGGCTTTTATTTTGCTAGAAATAGTATTTTTTTCCTGAATTCACGAAATACATTTAAAAATTATAAGAATTTAAGATGTAATACATTATGAAAGAAAGATCGATATAAGAATTTTAAGGTATAATATATTACAAAAATTCAATATATGTGTATACAGAAAATTAACCAAATCTGAAGGCATCCAATAATCTCACAAAATAAAATAGAATTGTTTTATAGCAATACAACTCAGCCTAACTCATATAAATATGAAATAAAGGTAGGATAAATAACACAAATCGAGAGGCAAAGTCCACCAAAGTAACAAATAAAAGCTCGATCTTTCTGGATATTTTGTGTAATCAAATCTCTAATATACCTACAATACTACTTGCATGTCATGTATGATCTGTGAGAGATTGAAACCAAACTAAAAACCAATAGTTTAAACGTAAAGCACACCAAAAATAGAATTTATAATTTAGATTTGATATTCTTTTCTATTTACTAAAATGCACGCGCATGTGAACATATGAACCATATTGACTTGAACTAGCTGGATCTAATAAAGGACCACCTGATCAAGCAAAGGAGGCTCCTATCTATATGTAATGCAACGATCGATCACAAACTATCATAATGTTTTGGTGTTTGGTGCAATACGATATAATTTTGGTCTTATTCAATTTCCCCAGGCTTGTTATGTTGAAATTTTTAGTGCTTGTTATGTTGAAATTTAATGCAAATACTATATACTTATAAGTGCATGAATATACTCTACAGTTTATCTTTAGCATTAATAATCTATACGACTATTAAAAGCACAAACAACTTAAAGTATTTTTCATTTTCTCATATACCTAAAATATCCTCTTCTATAAATTTTAATTTCAAAAGTACTAACTCCTTGTTGGGCTTGTAGAATTCTTTTCCAACACTTATCTAATTAAAATAACTATAATTAACAGGTGATAAAAAAATAGATAAACATATCTAATCATGTTGCAATGAGATACTTATCTAACTAAAAGAATTTTAATATATTGAATTACTACATGTGGATAAGCATATTGAATTATGTAGCAGTGAGACATGCAATGATTATTTAAGATATATTTTTTCTAAATATAATAATAATTAAAGAAGAAGTTTAGTGAATCACGTTTTTTACAATTAAATTAATTTTAATAATTAATCATTATTGCGTCAGAGAATTTTCATATAATACTTGCATATTTAAAGATAAATTCATTTTTAATTTCTGCACGTTTTATTAATTTAGTTAATAGGCATAAAATTAATTAGTTTGTGCACTAATCCTATAAAAAATTAAATGTTGAATTTTAACGTTTTGTAGATTATAATGGTAAAGATATTTTTAAGCTACTTAAAAAGATAAGCATATATGCACATATCCTATCCTATACGAAAAAACAAGGAAAAAATAATTTAAGAAAATAAGTTAGAGATAAACATAAGAAAATTATTTAAGATAAATTGCTGATAAAATTTTTTATTTAATCACATTAATTAATATATATTATTGGTAAACATACATGCAGGTAAGCATATCCAATCATGTAATAATGATAAATTTATTAATTATTTCATATAAATTTATTAATTATTTCATATAAATTTATTTTTAATAATTAAAAATTAATCATTATTGATTCTGATATATTTATTTTATGATAATTATTTAATATAAATTACTAATAAAAATAATTTTAGTAAAACATGTTTTTCATTATTTAATAATATTAATTATTGAGTCCACTATCCTTGCTTTTTTTAATAATTGAGTCAGCTAATTTTTGTATAAAAATTATATATCTAAGATAAATTCATTTTTATTTTATTCACATTTTGTTTAATTAAGTAATACCTATAAAAGTAATTATTTTACGTACTAATCCTATAAATAAAATTTTAAGGCATATGATTCTGCCACGCGGAGGATCTCACAATTGATGCTTTTTCACCAAGAAAAATATAAGAAGACATTTTATAAAAAAACACAGCAGCCATGGCTGCACCATGTCTTATTCGGGATGAATGAAACTTACGTGTTCGTCACTGTCGGCATCCCAATCTAACAACAGGATCTAATGCAGTCTTAAATTACAGACGATTTCATCTTAGACTTTGCATTTCTCTTTGTAGATTATTCGAAGCACTTGATTTTAACCTTTCTATTTCTATGTGTAGATTTGTTAAAGTTGGTGGACCTGGATCTAATAAATTGCCGACGATTTCGTCTTTGCCTTTACATTTCTCCTTGTAGATTATTCAAAGCGCTTGAATACCAAAATACCAAAGCAAACCGTAAGAACATAATTTCATTGCAAGAGCCTTTCTTACTTCTATTACCACAAATAAAACTTAAAGACTTCAATACATTCCATTACATGGGAGATTATGTTGAGCACAAGAAAAAACTAAAAACAAAAACCACAAAAGAGGAACATATCATTAGGTACTCTTTTAGTTTCATCTCATACAAGCAGAACAATAAAGAGGAACAAGAACTTCTGAAGCGCAAGTTGCTTCTTGCTGTTTTGCTTCTGAGAACAACTTAATAAACAAAATGCAAAGAGAATCCAACCAGGTATAAGGCCGCTTAAAAGAAAATTTGATCAAAACTTTAATTAACCTTTGTAGGCCTACACAGTCATTAGCCATGGTACATTTTCTGGAATACAAAGAAACCATATGACACCTTCCAAATTCGACCGCCATTTACCTAAATAAATTATCAAATTCTTCATTCTCCATGCACAAACAACGAAGCCAAGCTTCAACCTCAAGGCACTTCCTAAAATTAATAATTAAAGTATTTATTAGTTTGGAATGATACAACAGACAGGAAAAGACTTCTAGAACAGAGGTATAGAGCAGATTGAGTATTACCTTAACCTCAATAAACGAAACAAAAGTAACCGAGGAAATCATTCAGACAAGATATCAAAATCCAGCTTCATCTCCTTCTCTTCCTTCCCTTCCCCAATTGTCCAGATTTAAAAGCATGCTCTTGCTCTTGAAGGAAAGCCCTAGCCTTTCCATATTTCTCAGCTCGTTCCTCATTCAGTAATGCTCTATCCTTCTCCTTGACCTCCAATAAGAAATAGTTATCTTTCCGCAGTTCACGAGCCGCCCCTTTAGCTTCCTGCTTTAGAAGTTTCTTCAACTTCTTCAACCTAACCCGTTCTCGGTCCGGATCATAGTCTCTACCCTTCACAAAGCTGTCAAAAAAGGATACCATTAAATGCCAATTCCAGTCAATCTTTTTTGAAATGCATATATAAAAGAAAGAACAACCAAAATAATAATAAGAATAAGAAGAATAATTACTTCTCCTCAAATTTGGGATTAAGTTGCTTAATTGGCACAGGCTTTTGCTTCCGCATTTGTAGTGGTTGACGCAGAATGCAATGCTCATTAGCTTTCTTATCTATAAGCTCAGAAACCTCTTTAAATATATGATGTAAAGGATCTGGAAAATTTTTATGTTTTTCCACCTCATGCAGCAAAGAGGAAATTGGCAAGAATATTTCAGGGAAGGAGTTGAGATCTCCATAGATATTTACAAATCCTCGTAGTGTTTCAACCACAGCTACAAGCATACTAGCTCTGCAGATGGAAAGTGTTATTCTTAATTAGTAAAAGAAGGATTGATACAAGGACTGCAACATAAGACGATTTATGGTTGTGGGCTTCTAGGATTCACACAGATGCTCTGGCCACATCTTCGAGGCTCCACAGCCCCAAGATTACTTTTTTAAGACAATGCCCATCCAACAGGAAAAAATGTTGAACATTGCAAATATTTTTATTGCAATCCAAACAGAAGAATAGAAGTAGAAGAAAAACAGGAGGAATGAGAGGAAACAACACAAAAAAAAAAATTTTGAATTAATGGTTAGGTTTGTTTGATCAGATTTTATTGTTTTGGTAATGGTGCTTACACAAACAAACATATGCCAAGAAAATAGATAAGCAGATGTGTAGCCAATATGCCCATGACTACCCATGGTTTCAACTTTCAAGTATCATCCAGTGACTGATATATATTTGCCATTCGAACAGCTGTCAGCAGAGGTAGCTTCCCAACACCCCACAACCTCCCAACAATATACAATATACAAATCATGCTTCAAAGGCAAATTAAGACGTGGTAAAAGAATTTTTTCAGCCATCGGCAAACATTCATCAGTACCAGAAATTGGCAAAGCACTACTACCAGTACCAACATCAAGTTTTGAAGCCATGAAACCATCCAATGCCACATTAAAATCATGCAATCATCTGATGATACATAATGATATGCCATCACTATGCATGGAAAGATCCTCATCAACTAACCTGAAGCTATCAGAGCAGAAATAGGGAGAGTCCTCTGGCATGTCCATCACCACATGGAAATCTAGAGATCCAACCTCAAGTACACAATCACGTAAACAGAGCAATGATTCAAGCATACTGAGTTCCATAAGATGGTAAAACTGTTACAGATCATATTAAAAATAGATGAGACAAGTGTTATTCAGTTCATGCAATTAAATCAAATTAAGATTTAACCAGGCAGAACTGGCACAGAAAGTTAACAAACCTGTTTATTGAAGAATAAAGTTGATGTAAAGTAAAATATTAGGTGGCCACTACATCAAAAAGCAATAAAAAAAAAAGACTTACCCCGCTTTGCTGATGTGAGCTTCGTTCCACCCTTGAAGCTGACATCAGCAGACTTCGTAGGAATAATATGGGCTCTGGGAAGAATTTCTTAGACTGCCTACAGACCTGCCAAGGAAGGTTGGAACAAATAAAACATTGCCAAATTATATTCTGCAAATAATGCAAGTGTGAAATATCTTAAAAAATGAAACATAGAAAATGATGTATGGCAGTTTGAAGCAGTTTATATAAGCTAATACCAAGAAATGTTGACGAGCAAAAAGACAAAACTAAGCCAGCATGCATCCAAACATATATAATAGTAATAACAATTTATATTTATATACCTCAAAAAGATAAGGTATGGGACCATAAAGCATTATAACGAAAACAGTAACTTAAATGTCAATGCCTTAAGAAGGAATATCAGGCAACTATTTTACAAGATGCTAAAAGCACCTGTCCCTTAATATTGTATGCAAAACTTAAATGTAAAAGCCTTAAGAAGAAAACTCAAATACATCAAACATAATAAGCAAAAGTATCAATTTTAAAGTTTAGGAAGGGGTGGGAAGGTTTTGTTAGGGGAATTGGCAGAGGAATCAGAATAGGTGTGAGGGGGGAGATGAGTGTTTTAGGAGGATTTGTTTTGGTCAGGATCTTGTGCCAGCAGGTTTGAATGTCAGAGAAGCAAGAGTCACTAGAGCACAATCCTGAGGCAAGCCTCATCAAATAAGGCAATAAGCCTCACAAGCCTCATTAACACTGGTAAAACAACTGCTGCTTAAAACGTATGAATCATAATAGAAGATAAACTGCAGTTTGCAAGGCAAGGTCAAGTGAACATACGGACAGAACCATGGAGCATAAGAAAGTTCCAACTGCAATATCCCGAGCAGATTTTATTGGACAACGCATCACATATTCACACATCAACAAGATCACTGGTGTCATCACAGCATGACGGAAGTCAGAGCACGGAAATATCATGGACCATAGCCGTAAGAGAAACAATGTCTTCAAGGAAGGCCAGCAGCTCTTCTCTGAGAGGAAAAGTACCACTGGTTAGCCACTAAAGTTGGAAGTATCAGCATTAATACAAGATAACAGCCAAACCTGTGTTTTTTATATCATTACAGAATTGGACTCGTGTCCGAAATATCCTTTGGCGAGCACAGATGGCTGCAAAGTATGGGATCTCTGCACTCATCTCCACCAGAGGCTTGACCAGCAAATTCAATAGCTTGAAATTCAATGGCCTTTTATTTGCTAAGACAGCAAAGTATTGCAATAGGAGACCATAAAATACCTACAAAAGAGCAATATTTTATTCTTAAATACTGGTATTGGGATCTATCAGCCAGTTCAGGTATCTAAAAGATCCAGGTCATTATCCTTAAAAAAGAAAAGGATCCCATAAAAGACATCAGAATCAATGTCAGGTAAGTAGGATTCAGTTTCTCAAGCGAGTTGTATGAAGATCAACAAACAAAGTTGAATTGGTATAAGTAAATTGTTATTTACTTAAACTGATTTGATGACTCCAAAAAACCAGTTTGACGACCTACTGGAGGAGTTTTTGAAACAATCTAGTCATGCATCATGGCTTTGAAATCTGATATAGATTCAGGCCAAACCCAATACGTGCAGCAAGGTTTCAAGAAAACCCGTCATGTTATTGCTAGTACCATAAATAAATCAACCTTAGGAAAAGTTTACATTAGCCCCATTAGCTAAAAGTTTTGAACCTTTTGAAAGTAAACAAGTAAGCCTTTAGAAAGTTTTTTTTTATTTTATGAATAATAACTGACATAATAAATCAAAATAGATGGAAGATACAAGAAGTATAAAGCAATGGATAACACTATACACCCCATCTCCCAAGCTGATAGAGTGCTAAAAATACATAATTAAGCACTTCTAATGAGGAGAAAAATAGGGAAAAGTCTTTTAAAAGTGCTTAACTATGCAATGGGATACACAAGAGAGCCTAAACATTAAATTGAAATTATACTAGGATTAATAGGCTTAATTATACATTGGTTTGTGCTTAATGTTTCGTTAGCAATGCATATGATTTCTCTGTTTAAAATATCACAATTTACTTTCTCACCCCTCAACTATTAATTGGTTTTGTTTTGTTAACAGGGGGTAAAATAGGGAGTTAGAACATTGAAAGAGCATTGCTTTGGTGCTGATGTGGCTAACGATCATGCTAATTTGGAGAACAGAATGTCAGAAACCGTTGACCATTAACGAATGGGGCATTGAGGAGCTGGAGATGAGGATTCCAGGAGATTGAAGAGCTAGGGGTCATTCAAGAGATATGGATTCAGCTTGAGCATGGCAGCTGGATCAGAGGAGGAGCAGTTCAGTTTTCTTCTTCATTTTCTCTGCATACATTGTATTTTCCTTTGTCTATCGACTCTTGAAATTTCTGGGTTGGACAATCGTTGCAAATTCTTTATCACTCGAATTGGAGAATGATCTGGATGGTTCAAGCATAGGGAGCAGGAGTTTGGTTTGATCGTATACCTGCTGCAATTTCTTTTTAATTTCTATTCATTAAATTTTCTTTTCGACAAATAGTACAAGTTCTGTATTGATCGACTTTGCTTAATCCTGATTGAGAACTATTTGAGGATTCAGAGAATTTATGATCTATTTGGTTGATTTAAGTACAGTTCTTCTTTTCCAAATCTGAATCTCCGTTTTTTATTTAATTTCTTGCTGTTTATGAATTTGGTAATGGCTATTCATAGTAGGTCCTATATCATGTGTGAGTAAGTGTACTCCTGAGCTCAGGTGGAGCTCTAAATTGGGTTTGTATCTTCTTCTTTTTTAATCATCCTCACATTGGTTTTGTGTTGAAGGCTTTAGAAGTTGCAGAGCAGGTTCTTATTAAATTTGAAAGGAAATCTCCAACTAACCATGATCCACTGTCGACATCAGGCACAATGGATGCTTGAGTTATGAATTGGGATTTTCTATCTGAAAGTTCGATCCAGATCTGTCTTGCAATTTCCTTAAGCAATTTTAGCTTAATTACAGTTTGGGTTGCATTGTTTAAGCATCCAATTATCAATCTCATGACTGAGTTGGTAATCAAAGAAGAGAGGATTTAAGAGGAAGAGAGATACAGTCCACGTTTGAGCAAAACCTGTAGCTCAGGTGTTTGATTAACTTGTCTTTAGAACTTTTTACCTTCATCTAGGTTACTCCTTGTAATTCCGTCCATATTTCTTACATTTCTTGTCAAGTGACTTTACTGTTTTTTTTTTCTTTCACTATCTATAAAATCTGATTTGGATTTTAGTTTACCTTGAATAATTTTGCTTTTAGAATTAGGACTAGATTAGTTTAATTTCAAAGTATAGTCAGCAATTTGTCACTTAGCTCATGTAGGTTTAGTCTTGTTTTCTTCTTCGATTCTCTAGCATCTTCAATTTTTAATTTCTGACTTACTTCTAACAACCATGTCCCTGAGGAAAATGACCTTGGGACTCACCCTTGTATAACTGATAAGCTTCTGCACTTGGAAGTAATTTTTGCGACATCTTTGCGAGCTCATCACAAGCCCACAAAAAGAACAAAAGAATACCCCGATATGGATGTGTATAAGATGACAAAACATACCTTATAAATGCTAACTCCCAACCGCTACAGATACCCACAAACAACCCCAGAAAATAAGCAATTTCTTAATGTTCCCCTACTCCGACCAACAGATCTGCTACCTAATTCGCCTCTCTTGACATGTGACTGAACAAGGCATTCAGCTTAAATGCTAGAAATCTAGCTAGACTAATAACATGAGATAGTCTCCAAGAGTCCATGACATCATTCCTCATCCCCCTGATGATGGTAGCTGCATCGCCTTCCAGCATTAAATCCCTAATGCCCAACCATTGTGCCTCGACAAGTTCGGCCAATAATGCTAGGAGCTCTACCCGAATAGAATAGCCAATCCCTACTGGGCCATAGAATATAGTAGATACCGCACCAGAGTGGTCCCGAAACATTCCTCTTATACCTGAATGTTCCGGGTTAATTAAGAGAACACTCGTCAAAGTTGACCTAGATGCCTCCATCTAGCCCCTCCTACCTCCAGTGAGGGGGATGAGAAGCAACATCCTCCTTGCCACTCTTTAATCATCTCTGATATACCCAACCCCCAAAACTCTGATCGCAATGAGACCTATGAGACAACTGCTACCACTGTAGACTCAAAAATGTGCACAATGTTGGACTGCCTATCTTGGAAAATCCTGTGATTCCTCTCTAAACAGATGTACCATACCACCGCATGAAACAATAGACTATAAGTTATGTCCCTAGGCCCCTGATCAAAACACTCTCTAAAATATTGATGAACTAGGGGCCCTAATTGAGAACCTCAAAGGGGTGATACTTAATCCGTCTATTCCCGATGTCAGATTGTAGTCGCTTGATCCTAAGGGGATGTACTGTTGTAAATCCTAAATGTCATATTCTTGGATTTTGGCATCATTATCTGCACACACAGCAGGGCCCCAACCCACACCCCACCCCCCACCCCACAACACCACAAAACCCCCTTCCCTCCTTTGTTTCTCTGGAAAGCCAAAATCCCCCTCAAAGTGAAGATATTCACATAGACTGCTTTTCTAAATAGGATTAATACTCTAGACAACCTTCAGCGTCATAAGAAGTCTTGGGCTTTGTCACCGCATGCTTACAATCTTTGTATGAGCGCTGGGGAGTCAATGGATCACTTGCTGTTAAATTGTGATTTTTTGGGCTATATTTGGAGGAGACTGTTGTTGCTGGCTGAAGTATAGTGGGTTCTACCTAGTTCTCTTGGTGAGATGGCATTCCAATGGCGATTTCCTCATTTGTCAAAGAGAGGGAGAAATCTATATTCAGCAGTTTTCTTTGCTACCATCTAGGTAGTGTGGTTGAACCGTAATAGAAAGGATTTTTAAGACACCTACAGTGGCCAAGAGTTAATCCTAGACAAAGGTGGCGATAGATGTATAATGGGAAACTAATAAAAATGTTCAAGCATCATATAGAGATTAGAGAGGAAAGACTGATAATTTAAAAATGAAAAAATAGAAGTTCCTTTTCAACTTTTGAAACTTATTTTTATAGCTTTCCAGAAGAAGTTGAAATATGACTTCAAACTTCTTGAAAATCATTCTTGTTCCTCACTATCAAACATAATGTTCATCTTTTTGTAGCTATTCTATGTTATAAGGTCAAAAATCAACTTTGAATAATAGTAACAAATGAGCCTTCAATCAAGTAGCATAATGGGTGGAAGAGAAAATGTGCACGTGTGTGTGTGTGGGTACACACACAAACAAAAAAGACAAGAAACATACTTGGATCTTCTTCCGGTTTTCCACTGCAAGTGCAATTGAATTGTACATACGAATACGCCTAACTGCCTCAACTATTTCATCATCTGAACGGTTGTCCAACAGTGTGCATAACTCTAAAAAGTTATTTGGAGCTTCAATGGTATAGGGAAGAGAGACCTGCTGGTTAGAAGGCTGTTTTCCAGTTGCATTTGTTTTTTGAGAAATGGAAGGAACGGCATTTTGGTCTTTCACTGGTGGTTCATTTTTCAACTTTATTAGGCCTTTTTGTTCCACTTCTCTGTCATCATCTTCTTCCTCATCCTCGTCTTCTTCCTCCAAATCTGTACTCAGCTTGTCATCATCACTTTGTTCCCAGTCATTTAAGGATATAGTCTTTGCAGATTCATCATCACCTTCGCTTTCTACTTCCTCATCATTGTCATCTTCATCACTTCCATGATCTTCAGAAGATGCACCATCTTCATCATCAGTATTGCCTGGGTCCTTCCTTTCAAGAACTTCGTCAACCCATCCTCTTTTACTGCCTGGTTTTTCATCAAAAGAGAAGGAATGGCCAAGATCATCACCAGAAATAGGCCTTAACCTCTGTGCCGATGCATTATCAACATCTTCACTACCAACATTGTCTTCATCACCAGATTCATCAGCAGCAAGCATTCTTCTCTTACGTTCCTCCTGAAAAATAAATATTATAGAAATAAAAGGCATTTGTGTTGCCATGTTCAGATTGGACAAATATTCCAATAATAATGGCAATTATAACAATCTTAATAAATAATAAAAGCAATAATAGCAACTCTTGGGAAAGGATATCAAATATGCATGCATATACACATACAAACAAACATACATTAGGATAAATAAATGAAAATTATATGCTAACACACTGGACAGCAGTGCTTTTTGATGGTTCTTTTTGCCATTATAAAATTCTTCAGAATGGATTCAGCCTTAGAACATGTCATGAACTTTCTCCTCTTGGATTTTGATTTAAAAGCATCATATACTGTAAGAAAATTGATACACACCTCCAACCATTCAAGCCTTTCCTTTTCCTCCTGGGCTATCTCTTCAGGGGTCTTTGTCCTGTCTGATGGACGTGCACGCATATCCAATGCCATCTCCTTAACAAGCTTGTCAAAATTATCAGAGGGTTCCTGCAGAAAATAGTGTTTGAATTCATATCCAAATTCAAATTTAAGTAAATGAAAAATCATTGAACACTTATGAGATGATATTTCCAAGGTGAAAAGGAAAACTTAATGAACATGCTAGCCAACACAAATTTGGCAGAAAAGCATTACAGAGATGACAACAAACTCCAAGCTAAGAAGATTAGCACACAAAAAGAAAGAACAAGCTTTAAGGCTCAATAAGATAATAATAAAGTAAAGCTATGTTCAATAGATAAAGTCAGCAAAAAAAGCACATTTTTGCAAACCCATCCGATATTAGCAAAGAAATCAGTAACTTGCACACTTCTTATGGGGAGCTATTTAGACCAGTTGAAGATTCAAGGAGCCACTTAAACTCCCAAGGTTTTCATTTCATTGTGAATTTTAATACACACAAAACTGATTTCAAAACTACAGATCCTCGTATTAAGGTCCCAGAGGAACGGATGGGTCATGGGGTGTGTGGTGCTCAGGTTCATCACATCAGCTTTCATAAAGAAAATAGTTCGTTTAATGGATTTGCACAAGTGCAATATATTCCCAAATGCCTGATCCATCTGGCCAATATGTTTGGATAATGGGACTCAGCTGATAGGTGCCCACCAATAAGATACAGGTCCAAGGCCACAACATTTACTAAGGAAGACTAAACTACTACTTATCACATAATGAAGCTCACAATATACACATTTCATTATCTATTTCCAATAGAGAAAACCATCAACCAGGAAATGAAGCAATCATATACTTGAATAATAAGGATTAAAAAATCCATGCATCTGAAACTCTATCTAAAACCACACAGAGAATATAAAAGTGAACGTAAGTTATAAACAACTTAACGACCTCTTGCTGTTGGGCATTTATTCAGATGGTTAACCTGATCAAGAAAACATTCCATTAGAAAAAACGAGGTACAAGTCTGAAGCACTGAATGCATCCAATATCTATACGCACATTATGTAATTTAAGGCATAGGATGGTAGGGAAGGTGCATGGTTTTAGATATCGATATATCCCTCAATACACCAAGTGATATATCCTTTTTCCTGGAAGGCCATATAAATACATAGTGAAATTTTTAGTTTACAATTTATTGGGAAATGTATCATGCTATCGAGTAATATAATATAAAAATGCCATTATATCATATATCAAGAAATTAATCCCTTTTGGTAGCCTATATAAGGCGTTATAAGAAGTTGAATAAGGGAGGATTTCCCCTATTCAATCCACAGAAAAATGCTTAAATCCTAAGAACAAATAAAATACTCTAATTCCCCTAGCCATGACAACTTTGAGCGCCAAAGGACCCATGAGGTATTAAATGGCATGTTTCGATTGTATTCATCATTAATCAAAGTTGGAAATCTTCCATTAGATCGATTATTATTTCTCATTTTAAAACTTTCTAAGTATCACTTTTGGATTGTTCAAGTGACATATGATGCAAGTCAGAAATTTCCTTGCTTGCTCATACATGTCTTAGTTAATATCATTATTTTTTGTAATCTCTTGAAGTTATCTAGGTTCAAACATGTCTAAATGAATATCTCACTTAGTTCCATAAAAATTCCCCCATTTTTCTCAAATTTTCCCTCATTTCCTTGAATTTTTTAACAATATAGATATTTCTCTTGGTATATCAAGAGATGTTTCCCGTTTACCTAGTTGGTGAAATATTTAGAGATATCAATGTTTAAAACCTTAGTAAGGTTAAAGATTCAGAAAGCACACAAAAAGGTAAAGATAACTGCTATTAAATTAATCCAATACCTGATTTGAGGATCCCTTGTTCAGAGTAAACAGCTTAGTCTGCACCAAAACTGAGAATTCTTTATCAAGTTGTTCCATCAGCTGCTCATTTTCTTCCTTTTCCTTTGCTTTCTGGGCCTATAACGAAACAAAAAGTAAAAGGCACATATTATATACATTCTCAGTTACAGAATCAACAAAATGCTTGTCCCAATCAAAAGGAACTAATAACAACGTAACAGATAAACCACTAACAAAACATAATTCAGCTACCTTGAAAAATTTACTCTTTGAAATAATCTCCTCCATGACTTCTTTTTTGGTTTTGTGATTCTGCATCAAGGTAAAAACATAAGATCAGGTACTATAATCATAATATTCTTGTTCATTAAAAGACATGTAGTTCTTATGTGATAAAATGTGGGGCAGAGATCAATCACTTCTAGATTAACACTATCTAGCTTCAAAGATGACAGCAATAATAGGATGTAACCAATTTGAGGAGAAAATACCCATGGGAATCACTCAAGAGATTCACAGAACACTTATATTCAGATTTTAGAAAGTTATTGTACTAACAGAAAGAAATCCAGTAAAAATAATTCCATGATGGATTACCTAGTGCGTTCTATTCATCCAAAGAAAACAGGAAATTTTTTTATCAATATCATGATACTTGTCTATGAACATCAGATGGTATGAAACTACTCCATTGAACTTATCTACCAACATCAGATGATATGAAACCACTACTTCAGCGATTCAAATCAAATAACTGGTCAAAATGGTAGTCACATGAAAAACAAGCAATAAACTGGTGTCCTAAAGAAAAAAATGGAACCAACCAACTAAGCAGGGAATTCCTGAACACTGCCAACTTCATCATTTCTACAAGGCATATTTCCTGCCTTGTTAAAATGATCATGGTGAAAACAGAAAAAAATTTCCAAAAGAAAACAAGTAACAGAAGAAATGACAAAATGTATATGTTACAACTGTTGCATAGAGCAACAGAATAAGTCGCAAAGCAGAAGTATCATAACTGCTAAAAATTTATGGGACAGAAATTAATAAGCCATAAAATGACATAGTCAACAGTCAATGGCATATGTAATCAAAATACCAAAACAATGATAGAAAGAATGGTTATAAATGTCAATGTCGCTAGAGATGTCATCAAGTATGGCTGGCGGCATGTCGCCAACATGGTGGAAATTCCCAGTGTGAGTAAAAGTAGGAAAGTTATCCCCAAATGCTTAAATTTAAGGCTGAAAAATTTTTATGCCTAAATAAGTGATAACTAAAATATATGTAAAAAAAATCATTAAGGAAAATATAGGCATAATAACAATCACTTAGTGGCAACACGAAGTATAACATAAGAAACATGAAGTATAACATAATATCATACTAGAATGCAAAACTCAAATTTCAATGTCATAAAGTTTAAGAATATTCAAGATAAATTTCATATTTCATGTCCTCATGTACATCGGATTCATAAGAAATGATGGTAAGGCACAAAATCATAAGTCATAACTTCTAAGTTGATATCACCATCCCATATGACAAAACTACTTTAGAAAAAAATACAACAATAAAAGCAATACATTTCTAATGCCTCAGTAATTTTTCAAAAATTTTTATATTTTTAATAATTTCTATGTTTTATTTTTTATATTAGTCAAAAAATTATAAACAATGGTCAATCCAACTATGCACTACATATGAATTATGAGAATATTTTCTCAAATTTTGAAACTAGGAAGCAGTTCTATCTACAAGATCTCATACATTTTGAATGATAGGTCATCTAGATTAGCATAAATTGAAACTTAGCAGGAAAGAACATATAAATAAGATGAACATTGCTGAGATAAGGAAGTTGAGATGGTTGTGTTGAAGACTAAGAAATGCAAAGCAAGAAATTAGCGTATTCGAGAGTGTGTAGGTGTTGACCAAATAAGATATAAGATAAATAAAAGTGGATTAAGGATTTTTTGCACATGTCAAGCAAAGACCAAATGGGGAATATATGAGACATTAGGGAGTACTCATTAAAGGCTCTAAGCGTGTGTGGAAGACAAAAAAGAACCTAAATGGAATTAGTAAGAAAGTACTTAGATACTTATAATTTGATTGAAGATATGGTTTGACAGATTGATGGAGGAAAAGGTTCTGCGTTGCAAACCCATTTAGGTGTCTTGTTCAAGCACGTGATAAGATTGGGCAATAAAGTAGCTGATTCTGACTAAAGCTGGAGCTCATCGATCTGATCTCTTTGTGAGCACACATGTTGATGAGGGCTTGGGTATAGGGTAATAAGAGGTTCTCTGGTCCTGGGGATGGCTGTATTGTGATCGGGGGAGGTTCTTGGTGTTATTAAGCTTACAGCTTTCTCTTTTGTCCATTCAGCTCAGTTGAGTTGACACTACACATTATTTTCACCCTTATATATATATATATATTATCTCTTCATTATTCTTAAAAGAGGAGAAAAAAAAAAGATAAATGCATTTTGTTATTTTTTTAGTTGTTAATAAAAAATATTTAACAAGGAATTTTAATAACAATCAAAAGTGGGGAAAGATCATGCTTGTTAAAGGTTCTAAGCTGGTGTGAAGAAGACCAAAAAGGGAAGTCTGAAAGAAAGGATTTGGATACACATAATCTGATTGAATATGGTTTTCAACAGATTGAGATGAAGGAGCAGGTTTCGTGTTGCCAAACCAAACCGGTTGAGATAATGCTTTTGTTGTTATTGATGAGGAAAACTAATTCTCAAGGAATTCTAATAATAATCAAATGGGGAAAAGATCTGTACAGTTAGTTGAAAATTCCCAGATCCACTAGCCTTGAACTGCATACATGCAATGAATTCTCTGTTATTTCAGTATTCCACCAAATAAAAGAAGAGAAGCATAGTTGTTGCATTCACTTTGAAATGAAAAAGCACTGAAGCATGATCCACAACTGACTTCACATATATGAGATAGGGTAATATCCTTATCCTCACACACCGCCGCACCAACCCCACCCCCACCCCCGGGCAGTTGGCTTCCTAAACAGACCTATTGAGAAAGAAATGGATGAATATAACAACAATCGTGCCCTTTCTATTGAAGGCACCATTGGTCACAGCTGTCAAGGTTCAAATTGCATCATCAAGTCATTAAAAATTTATATTTTATTCAAATCAAGACTCAAATATTGAATCACAGATTGATGTAAGTTTCTTAAAAGCAAATCAAAAAATCTTATGTGGGGAACATGTGAAAATAGTACCATACATAATTCTAGACAAATTAATACCACAATTGGACACTTAAACACTATCTAAATATTGAGGAAATGCTCCATCGCCATAATCCTAGGTTTGTTTTATTGGCCAAGAAAGTATCTAGTTTAAAAACATAAAACTGTCATTATTGACTATGAGTTAATAAACACCCAATAAATAGAAACAATAATTCTCAAACTCCCAACTTCTCAAACAAGCAAGATGAACTTAAAGTCTTAAACAAAACAGTCAGTGATGTTATTTCAATAATTAGTTTCACCAAATATGGTTCTAATATTCACAATGAACTTACTGTGAAAATTCATTGAAATAATTTCTGCATTTTCGATTTTTTATTTAAATGAATTCTCCATGCCTGAAACTTTATAAATATTTATTTCCTGAAACAATAGTTTTGAAGGATAACTTGATGATTCATATGCATGTGAACTTGCTCATAATTTCACCTTAATAAGGATGCTTAGTTTAAATTAAATCACAAGATCCAGAATGATCTAAATTTACAATGTAAAATGTAAGATATAATATTTCTCAGAAAGTGATTCAGACGTACTATCTAGTTTGTTTTGTGCTAAGATTTAATTAAAATTTTGGGATTTAACTTATAATAGGAAATTGACAAGCTGATGTAAAACCAGTTAGATAAGAAGCATGAGGTTACTAAGAGATTAGGAAGCATTGAGGAGCTAATGCCAAACTAACTGAAACTGAGAACATTGTGGTGTAGGAAGAGATAAGTCACTGATTCAGAATTATTATTGCACAAGTTCAACAAGGCACAAACAGATATTTGACACGATACTCTCATGACTGTAGTCATTTTTTCCTCTTTCTGACAAGCAGACTGATATTATATAATGATTAATAAGAAAGGAAATAGCAAGTGCACAAGGGATAAGTGTTAAAAAAACAAAAAAGCAAATTAAAGCCTGCAATAATATTTAATAGCCTCCTCAAAGCTATTTAATATCGGTTAAAAATTAAAGCTCAATTCCCATTGGCAATTAAACCTTCAAACCTACTCCATTGGTACTAAATAATGGAAGAAGACCAAAAATAGAGAGTGCAGATGGTGTCATTACATCTCCCACCACTCATTACTCAGGAAAAAATGCAACAACTGTTTTTCTCCTTACAAACACTCCAGAAAACCACAAAGAAAATAACCAACCAAATCATAGCCAAATTCGTTTCCACTGAATAAAATCTCAATTTCTCTTAAAGCTCAAACAAGCTTCTTGACGAAACAAAGAAAGTCCAGACTTCTGAATTAAGGGGTCCCCTCTCAGAAGAAAATGAATAGTGTAAAACAATGTAATTTGCAGTTTCCTCCACTTGCTCAATAAGAATCCATTTGGCACATTCCAACCTCTTCATACCAAAATATCTGTCATAGCATGTTCTTCCAAACTTCTGAGCACAGCAAGAAAGGCACCTTAGATGGCACCAGCACCCTCCAAAATACATTTCTGGTAGTAAAGCATGGCTAATTATCATACATGTATTAGTGAATGAGAAACATAAAGACAACACCTTCCATCCTCTTCCTCTAGTTCTAAATTGGTTGAGAATAAGTGTCCACAATTTGTAAGAAACTCTGCCTTCCCAATCATAAACTTCTCTTATCAAGAAATATACCTGTTGAACCTCATTCTCATGAAGACAAAAATATTAATTGATCCAAATGTCCTTATTATCAACAATGGAATAGAGATAAGGAAATATCATCCTTAAGGATGTACCTTAGTTCTTTGCACCATGCATCCTCACAATATTTTATTTGAGCCCCATCTTTCCATGATGCGATTCATCACTAGTTTGTCAATCAGTGTCTTCCCACATGAAAAAAATCAACCTTCTGCGAAGCAAAGCACCCCAACAACACAAGGGAGATGGATTGAGAATCTCCCCTACACACACAAAAGAAGAACTCAATGAATATCTCACCCACAGGGCCAATGTCAACTGTGTCTGTTCTCCAGTTTTCTACAACATAGTGTCAACAGTCTAAAATTTAGAAGGCCGCTAAAGGTTTACTAAAACCGGTAATCAATTTCCACCATGTTGTCTTAGACCCCACAAATATATAATACACATAGCATTAGAGAATAACATATGCAATCAAAGATCCTGCCCGAACTTATAACATATGAAGAAGGTTGTATTTGAAATGAACATCAAAATACCTATAAAACTATATCTTACTTTTTCCTCTCCTTCAGTCAAACTTGCTTCAAGTGGACCATCCATGTTACTGGCGTTAAGCTGTTCCAAAATGGCAGAATTTTCTGTACAGAAAGAGATATCTCATTGCTATCCAAATGCAATCCAAAAGTAAATGAGAACCAAAAAAAAAAAAAAAGAAACACATGGATTGCAAGAAACAAGCAACTAAAGACCAATATCTGAATAGAAAATTGAAAATTATCATTATCCTGGTCAAGTGAACAATTGAACAATTGACAATTAACAAATCTTCAGCAGCAACCTCATTTGAACTAAAAACACTTGAAGAAAACTTTGATTAAGGACACTATTACACACATCATAACCAAGTAAATTAAATGCTCTCTTTTAGAAGTTCAACAACATTGTCAAAAGAACACTGTGCTCACTATACACACCAGACAAACTGCATATTGAAGTCTCCAAAAGAACGCATGGTTAATTCATCAAAAAAAAAAAATCTCAAATACTGTGCTCACTGTTAACCTTAAGTAGTTTGATCCATCATGTTTTAAGACAAAAAAGAAGCAAAGCAGTGTTAATAAGCAAAATTCATTCAGCTTCAGTTGTAATGTGAAACTCTCTGAATAGTCACACAACAAATCCTTATAAACATAGGCCCAGGAAATTCATTCAAGTCAACCATGAAAGAATGGAGAAGTGAAGATGGAATACATATGACTGGTTTTCCTGAAAATCAGTTAAACAAAAATGATTCATAGTGAAGTGAGAAAGAAATACTTCCATGTTGAAATTTCCTGCATCTAAAATTGCTCTTATACGCTAGGCAAGATGAGGGAGATGTGTAGTGGCAATGTAGTTAGGTAAGGCATCACACACTCATTGGACAGCATCCTATGGCATATAGTAGGATTGAGGGAACTCCTTACAGGAGGCTATTAGAACAGCTGCCTTTAGATCCATACAATCATCGGCAAGAGAAATGAATACATTATTTTAAATTCTTTCTAGGATAAGGCCTACGATCTGGTTGCTGCTTTAAAAGCTAAAACCCATTGATAATATGACAAGGGGAAATAGATTTAGATGCTTACCATTACCATAGGTTCCATTTATGAGTCCATGAGGCTTCTTATTCAAACTGCCACCCTTATATCGCACAAGCTACCCAAAAAAAATCATAGATTATTACTGGTTTTAGAAGTTAGAGTACCCTCTCCTCAATATGGGCGGATATTCTTTCCTAAAGTTTAATACTCATTTTATTTAAACATTTACAACAAATTTACTAGTCATTTTCTTCCCTCAAAATCAATACCAACTTATTTTTTAAACCTCACGTATCACTGCATTCATAGATTGAAATCAATTCAAATCTATTGAGGGCTGTGAATGAAATAAATTCCAAGTCGGACCCTATGTCGAAGATGAAGGGTGACTTTTGGCAATGAGATAACTGGTCAATTTATGTTGAAAAAAATTTTCTTAGTCTAAATGCTTCCAACTTTTCCTCATCTAATACTTATGGTTTTACTTCAGAGATTATAATGTCCAGAAATTCATTACACTGACTTAATCAACAAGAAACTATTTAGTCGAGGAACAAATTTGTTCACAACAAGGTGGTGGACAATAAAATGTTGGTCACCCCGAGTCCTTTCCCAAACTGCATCTAAACAATTGAGAGAAAATGAAACACATTAGCTCTCATTAGTGACAAATAGAGGAACCAGTTGGCATACCAAAAGCTCTAGAAGGTTGTTTTTACTATTACAATATGAGATTAAAGTTAAAGCAGCAGAAAAATAAAATGTACAACATCATGTATAAGGAGACTTTAGAAGTGATGTTTAACAAGGAGGTTGTTAAACATCATGGATAATGTGCATGGAAGATGAAAAAACAGTTCAGCACATTTTGGTTCATTGTAGGGAGGCAAGGACTATTTGGGACAAATCTATAGCTTTGTTTGGATTAATGTGGGTTCAACCTGAGAATTTTGCCATGGTCTTACAACCGTAGGGGCACAGAAAAGGAAAAACCAGGAGAGCTTTACTGTGGAATATAGCTCCGGCAGCTATAGCATGGGGGATCTAAGCTAAAAGAAACCGTAGGACTTTTGAAGATCAAGTAATTAGTGGAGAAGCTCTACACAAAAAAATTCTGCACATGATGTTTGGATGGGCTTCTATTGATAATCTGATGGTTAATGTACCATTTCAAGAGTTCTTAGTGGGGGAAGCATTCCCGGATTAGGGGGTGGATAGGATGTAGTTCAGGATATCCTAGTCTTCACTCTTATTCTTTCTTGTAGTCTTTGGTACACTTTCTGTGTACCAAGACATTTCCTTCTTTTTACTTCAATACATATATAACATATTATTTACCAATCAAAAAAAAAAAAAGGAGGTTGGCATACGAGAAAACTAAAATGTAAAACATCATGGAGAAGGATCCTTTAGAAGTGGTGTTTAAGAATGAGGTTCATATCAAGGTTTACCGTTTCGGTGCCGATGGGTGTGCCGCCCATCGCACGAAACACAAGAAACATCAAAGAAGGAAAAAATTGGACAAAAACTAGATTTTTTTTTTATTTTCTCGAAATTTCGCTAGCACGCCGCACCGTTTCACCGACATGCCGCCAAAAATCGCCAATGAAAAGTAAAGCAATTTCTATTTCCCCTCCCTGTTTCAACCGTTTCGCCCCATTTTGCCGACACGCCGCCAAAATCGACAGAAATGCAAATCAATAATTTTTTAACTGTGAAACACAACGCTTCACTAAGTCCAAAAAAAGGAAATTTCAGCCCAAAACTGTAAACACTGGTTCATATGGAGGATCCATTTATTGTGTCAAGCCCTTTCAATTTGATGAGTTCAATGATTAGCCCAAAGCTAAAATCACTTAAGCCACCAATATATGTGGGGTCAATGTTAATGCTATGATGGAAAAGGAGGTGGAGCATACAAGCAAAGACTTTATCTCATTTGACAAAGTATGAAACTTGAAACTCTATCATATAACGTAGGAAAACAGACGTGTGGAAGAGAAACAAAAAGAGAGCCCAACACATGGTGGAGAATTTTAGAGAGAAGAAAGACCTTCACATGGTTTTTATTGACTTCAAAAAAGAATATGAGCGTCACATTGGAGCTAATTCGGTGGGTGTTGGGGAGGAAAAAAGGAGTACCAATAACATATATAGTTATTAAAGACATGTAAGAGGGTCACTAACCAGAGTAAGAGCAGTGGGCAGTGAGACAAATGAGTTCTTAAAAACAATATGTTTGCACCAAGGGTTCACTAGGAGCCCTTATTCTTTTGCTCTAATTATGGATGAATTAACTAGCCATATCCAAGAAGATGTATCTTGGTACACGTTATTTACAAAAGATGTAGTTTTGGTAGACCAAACAAGTCGGGAATAAATACAAAATTAGAGTTATGGATGACTACTTTCAAATCATAGGGTTTTAAAATAAATCTAACTAAGAAGGAAAATATGGAGTATAAATACAAATAATGGTAGAGGTGAAGCAATAATAAAAAAAACTGAGAATCAAGAGATCTCTAAAAGTAATAAACTTTATTATCTTGGAACAAATATTCATAATGAGGGAGGTATTATTGAGGATGTTGCGCATAAAATCAAGGATGAATGGCTGCAGAAGAAAAGTTTGTCTGGAGTCTTATGTAAGTGATGTTTCCCACTAAAGCCAAAAAGAAAATATTATAAGACAATTATTAGGCCTATTTTGATATTTGGATTAGAATGTTGAACCAAAAACAAAAACAAAAAAACATATACATAGGATAAACCTTTTTGAAATGTAGAAACTGAGACTTGAGATAGATATGTCAGAAGACTAGAAAAGATTAAATAAGGAATTTATTTTTGTGTCAATAAAAAAAAGGATACATTTTTTAAGAGATATAATATTCCACCACTTGAGTCATAGGTATGTAACACATTTCATACTTGTCAATTCCACAAAGCCGAGACGAAACTAATATCATGTACAAATCTTTCCACTTTCAGACTCAATCCAATCCATTCGTTTATAAAGCTATTTACCCGATTTCTATAACACCTATAAGAAAGGAACAAATAGTAAAATTGAAACTTCTTGTCAACCTCTTTCAAATATGAATCTATCTGATTTAGAAAGGACTTTCATCAATATCTCAATTTCAATTTCAAATGGGTTTGATTCACACACCATATTTTAAGGAATATTTACTCTCCAAATAGAGGAAAGACCAAAGTCTTAGACATATTCAAGAATGGTAATGAGTTGGCCAAATAAGTGACAAAATAAGTATGTTAAGATGGTTTGTGAATATAAAGCAAAGACCAAGGGAGATAGTTGTGAGAAGATGTGCGGATTATTCATTGAAAGAATGAAGAAGACAAGGGAAAGTCGAAAAAGAACATTGTCGACTCAGTTAGAATGGATCTAGATACCCGTAGGGTAATTGAAGATATGATCTCTAACAGATTAAGGCAAAAGAACAAGATTCATGTTGCCAACCCTAACTCATTGGGATGAGGAAAGTAGCCTTGATTTAGTCTCAATACAATAGATGAGGATAAGGCATCCCTCCCCCTCCAACCAAAGCCCAACATAGAGCCTTAAAGATTCAAACCTTCACAATGGCATTTACAGGGTTAAGGGAAATAAGCATATAAATGTACAAGAAAAAATGACCAATGACATCTAGAATCACTTACTTATTCATTGCAAGGTGACAAATGACATCTGGAATACATTCTTATCAATATTTGGAGTATCATGAGTGCAACCTAAGGATATCAGGGCACCGGTGGACCAGGTGTTTGATTCTATGTTGATTGTTGTGGCATCATGGGCTTCGGTTCTACCAGAATTCCAGGGGTTATGGCCTACAGAGATTGTGAACGATTGGAAAGAGTTATGTTTTTCGTCTCTTATTTTGAAGGATGGCATGACGTGAGGCTTGAGCGCAATTATGTCCTAGGTGATGATGGGTTCGGGAGTGTGAGGGGTTGGTGGTCTTAAGCTGAATAGCTTGTTCAGCTTGGATCATGGAGTTTTGTGTGGTGTTCCTATGGTATGTTATGTACAGTGCCTCGTCAGTGTTTTGAGTTTACGGCAGAGTGGGGAACCACGTGGTCTTTGTAGAGTAGTCGTTTCTTTTTGGTTACACTTGTATACCCCATACTCCATACTCCATACTCTAATACTTTTTCCTTTCCATATAATATATATACTCACTTCATTATTTATCAAAAAAAATCATGAGTGCAACCTAGAGATTTAAATCAAGTCCTCTCATCTTGGAATAGTAGTAAGGGGGCTTCGCGTCTTTAGGTGCTATGGAGATTGACACCGGGATTAGTTCTTTGGTCAGTTTGGAAGGAAAGAAACAAGAGAATATTTGATAATAAAGAAAGGTCCCCAAGAGCCTTCTTTCAATATCCTCTCAGCCTACTTCTCTATTGGGCATCCAGTATGGAATCTTGTAATGGCTTAAACCTGCAGGATGCATTAATGTGTAACAATTTTAGGGAGCTGCAGAGACTTTGGTTCAGTCAGTTATCCACTCTTGGTGTACAGCTTTGTAATCTGAGCTGTTTAGACATCTGAATTAATATAATCCTTGATACCGATAAAAAATGTACAAGAAAAGTTATCCATATCTCACAACCTTGGGTACATAGATGTTGGATGTAGGCAGTAGGGCTCATCCTCTACCAAATCATATGAAAGACCTGTACATGGAAGTTATCATCATTAAAACTACACTACACCAAAACTAGAGTTACTGGAAATTTGCACATACACTAATCCTCCAAGAGCTATGGATCATACAGGACAGGACATGGTCATGTGGCTATTAAAATGTGCCATATAAGTACGGGCATGAGTTCCCACAAGGTGAAGATAATACACATAAACACATGGGTTCTTACCCACCTAAAGAAGCTCAATACTTCATTTCAGATAAGTTAATTTCCATGTCTTCATTGGCCTACCTAAAGATGCCATGATTACAAGTATAGAGATAACAAGGAAGTCTAGGGTTCTAATCGAGCTTTGGATCCTACTGAAACTGATACATGTTGGCACACATTGGGTATCAGCTGAAAACATGAACAATCAAAATTTACAAAGTATCAGCTCATAGCATTACAGTGATACTACTATCACTATTAGGGACAACACATATAAGTTGATATTTCACAAAACTAACACATATAAGTTGATATTAGGGACAACAAGATGCAGTGATACTACTATCTCTATTTCGTTAATTTGTGAGCATCCAAGTCCAATAACAACAGGTGGAAACTGATATTTAACTACCAAAAAAACAAAAAAAAAACATTGTTGACAGTGCCTTCTATTAAATTCCAATGGCATTTGTGAAATATTTTCTTATAAGTTAAATTTTATAAATAGATGAAAAAGAGACGCATATGAAAACAGCAATAATAAAAAAAAAGGGACAATTAAACTAGCATATTTAACATCACAAAGATATACACATACTCCCAGCTTTAGCTTCATCTGCTTCATCGTCTGGCATTACTCCATCCTCAAAATCATCCCTTTCAGAAAAGGAACCACCAACTTGGATTCCAAAGTCATCTTCCTCTCCATCAGACAAATTATATTTGCTTTGCTTCTTCAATTTTACCTAGAAAATCATTAAATTGATAAAGTTTCACTTAATTAGAAATCAAAATCAAACTTAATTTTGGGAATTACAAGTTCATGAGCAAATCAAGATTACAAAATCAATATGATAGATGCCCTTTAACACATAAATATGGCATTTCAACATCTAAAGGAAAAAGGGCCAATATATCACTAAAATAAGGCTTCGCCTAGAAACCCTAAAAGGCTCCAAGCAACTTCATCTCACCTGCCTTTCGCGCTGGAAACGTAAGATAGCCTTATCAAACTCTCCTAGTGTATCATTCTGCTCTCCGATACGCTTATCCACAAATACAGATGACTTGTTGCTTTGCTCATATTCTTTCAATAAAGTCCTTTTTCTCTGGTCCAGAACAAATTTGATATCAGCTAACAAAAATTAAATCATGATAGTAATCCAGGAACTACCCCTGAATTCGAATAAGAAAAAAAAGGGTCTAAACAAATAAAAGTATTGTTGATAAAGACATTTAAGAAGTATCTGATAAAACAATAACATTGCCGATTACAGTTAAAAATCATTAAGATGATATGGAAAAAATATCAGCATCAACCTTGGTTCTTGTTCTTGTTCTTATTCTCCCATTTTTTTTCTTTTAAATATTGATACAGCAGGCATCACAGTATGGGGTGAAGGATTTCGAAACAACCAGGTTATGGAGAACTAATTTCCCACTAGAACAGTCAATTTTCTCCACATAATTGGTCATATTTTCGATGAACTCATAAACTAAAAACTAACGCCAAACTGTTTCCCAGAGAGAAATATTTATAAAAATTTAATTCATACTCAACATAAACGAAAAAGAAAAAAATATTTCCTTTACTTCATAATTATTAAGTAAAAATCAATCTAGGATTTAAGACAATAGAACTGTACTTCAGTGATACTCCAAAATCAGAGAAATAATACAACTAGCAATCACACTTCGACTTTCAGACAAACAATGACATTCAGAAATCACGGAAACCAAGGAAAACGCAACTGAGACTAAAAGTGATATTGGAAAGAGAGAGAGATGCCTTATCAATCCCACGAGAGCGAGCCAAACCGACGCGTCGTTCTTCCCCTCTGCGTTTCTTTCCGAGTATGTCAAACTTTCTACGAGACCAGATGGCCTCGAATGGGTTCTCTTTGGCAGGCTTAGGTTTTGTGGCCACGGCGTTTGAAGCAGAAAGCGACTTCTTCATGGAGTTCTTCCTCTTCTTCTTATTAGACGGGTTTGATTCCGTTTTCTTCTTCGCCATTAAATCCTGTGAGGCAACAGTGGCTTAATATTTTGTTCCGTTTCCGGTGTTCCGGCGGAAACTTTTCGGCTTCTTCGCCACTCGTTCACGCAGTCAAATTGGCGTAAACTGCTGAAATTTAACAATAAATAAATCGAAATAAAGAGAGAAAGATGGGAGCGAAGAGAAAGAGGCGGGGAGCAAACCAGAGTCCGGTCCCGTGCACCTCTTCTTCTTCTTCCTCCGCCGCGGCTGCCTGCTAGTAGTGTTTCTGTTTTCAATCCCAACGCCTCCTTCCGCGTTTTTCCTGTCTATTGGAAAATGAACGGCAAAATTGTTTTGTGATATTTCATGAGAATAATTCAGATTCAGTCACATACTTTTACAAAATTAGATTTTAGTGGTACTTGTTTAAAACAATTAAAAACAAGTGTTGATTTAGTGTTGATGGACAACAATGCCCTTTAAGACTTTTACTTACCCATTTTGCCCTTCGTGATGTTTACCAAAACACTCCTCTTAAACAAATGAAAACGTCTTCTTCAACCTTTGATATCCTTCGTCTTCCATATTCGTAGAGCAAATCTTCTTCAAATCTTTTGTTTTCAACATTCTTCCGAAACCATTCTGCGTTTTCAACATTCAAGCTTTTCGTTTTCAACATTTTCTGAGGCCAGTCTTCTTCAAGTTTTTCGTTTTTAACATTCGTAGAGCACCATATCTTCTTCAACCTTCGTTTTCAACATTCTTCTGAAACCAGTCTTCGTTGAAAACATTTGTTCCCAATCTTCTTCAAGTTTTCTGTTTTCATCATTCTCTTTGTTTTCACCATTAATCTTTGAAGAACATTCGCTCCCAATGTTCCCAATCTCTTCTTCAAGTTCTTAGTTCCCAATCTCTTCGTCCCAATCTTCTTCAAGTTCTTCGTTCCTAATCTTCTTCGTTCCCATCCTTGAATAACACATAAAAAATTGGGAAGGTATTTTAAAAGCGTGAAGATTCAGAACCGCGACGAAGGTTTGAAGTGCGTCTAGTCAAGGTATTTTTTTTTATTTCTTTTTGAAATGCTAATGGCTTTTATTTTGTATATGCCCAATCTGAATTTATTTCAATATGTTCCAATTGAATTTATTTATTTATTTTGTTCTATTTCTTTTAATCTGAATTATTTCGTTGTATTGGCTTTTAAAAATAAAAAATACCTTTGATCAGTTCAAATTATTTTTATTTTATTTAAAAGGTATTTTTATGATAAAAAATAAAGTGCGACTGGTCAAAGTTAATTTTTTTTTAGAAATGCTAATGGCTTTTATCATTTAGTATATTCCAATCTGAATTATTTTCAAACTATTCCCAATCTGAATTATTATTATTATTATTATTTTTTTGGTATATTTTTTTTTTGATCGGTAATCAAGGGGAATATATATTAATGTAGTAGAATATAAAAATGAGACTTAATGGTACATAGAGTATGTACCTAAGATTACAAAAGAACGATGAACAAACAGGTATTCCTCGAAAAGAAAGAAAATAAAATGCAATCACTCCTCAGTCTGGAAATGAATCCCCAAAACAAAACTCATGAAAAGGAATATTGGACAAGCAATTCTCCGATACTACCCAATCATACATCATACGTAGGATTTTTTTCTCTAGAGTTGCAGAATTTCTTTCTTGATTTCTGAAAATTCTGTGGTTCCTTTCTCTCCAAATGCCCCATGCTATGGCTGCCGGGGTGATGTTCCAAAGCATTGACTTGCTGGATTTTCCTTTCCTCGCCCCCCACGACTGTAGAACCTGGGAAAACTTCTCGGCTTGAGTCCACGACGTTTTAAACCTTACAAGAATCATGCTCCATAACTTTTTTGCTTCCCTACAGTGGACCAAAAGATGCTCTACCGATTCTTCATCTTCTTTACACATTATACATCGGTTAGGTAGCTGCCATCCTCTGTTTTTCAGATGATTAATCGTCAAAATCTTGTCCAAAGCAGCGGCCCAAATGAAGAATGATATCTTACTTGGCACTGACTTAGCCCAGATCAGTTTGCTTTCTTGAAAATTCGACCCAGAGCAATTTAGAGACTCAAATGCTATCTTGACCGAGAAAAGACCAGAGCTGTTTTTCGTCCACAATCTAGTGTCCTCTTGACCCTCTAACCGAACACTATACACTTCCTGAAGCAATTCTTCATAGCTATTCAACTCCCAATCGAACAGATTTCTTCTTCATAGTATGTTCCAGGCAACACCAGCATTAATGATTGATAAATAGTCACTAACCACAGCTCCCTTATCTCTACAGACATTGTAGATGCATGGATATGAATCCTTCAACCTCCTGTTTCTGCTCCAAGCGTCTTCCCAGAACTTTATCTTCCTCCCATTACCTATTAAAAACCTGCAGTCCTTTTCAACTGAAGCCACCAACTTAGCTATAGGTTTCCAAAAGCTAACTCCATATGACGATTTTGGGAGATTCGGAAACCAATCCCCAGATGACATTCCATATTTGGCCTGTACTACCTTCCTCCAAAGGTTCTCTGTTTCATTTCCATACCTCCAAATCCATTTTTGAAGTAGTGCTTTATTAAATAGCTTTAGAGGTCTTATCCCAAGCCCCCCTTCTTTCTTCAACCTGCAAATAGATTTCCATTCCACCCAATGAAACTTGTTCTCTCCAGCTGGTCCATCCCATAGAAATCTTCTTTGAATCTGTTCCAATCTCCTAGCTATCGATATTGGAATACTCATTATGGACATGAAGTAGGTAGGCAAACTTGCTAACACACTAGAGATCAATGTCAACTTGCCCCCTTTAGATAGTATACAGCTCTTCCAAGAAGAGAGCTTTTTCTCTGTTCTATCAAGGATTGGATTCCATATTGATAATTTCTTGAAGCCTGCTCCAAGTGGGATTCCAAGGTATAATGATGGAAATTTGCTCACTTTGCACCCCAAAAAATGGCTCAGATTGAAAATATTTTCTACTTTTCCAATACCGATCATCTCACTCTTTCCCAAGTTGACCTTTAAGCCCGAACACGCCTGAAAACATATGAGTATTCCTTTAAGCCACCTAACTTGGTGGATAGTGGGCTTACAAAAAATCAAAATATCATCAGCAAACAGTAAGTGATTAATAGAAATATTTCCCCCAACTATTACTCCCTCTAGGCTGCCAATTTGTGATGCTCTCATCATCATTCTACTGAAAGTTTCCATGACCAATGTGAAGAGAAATGGTGAAAGCGGGTCCCCTTGCCGCAGTCCTTTTTGAGTACTGAAAAAACCAGCAGTAGATCCATTCACCAATACTGAAATTCGGGCTGTTGAAATACAAAATTTGACCCATCTCCTCCATCTGTCACCAAAACCCATCCTCCTTTGGTATATTGGCTTTTAGAAGGTTGAAATTATTTCATTCTATTGGCTTTTAAAAAATAAAAAATACCTTTAATCAGTCCAATTTTTATTTATTTTTAAAAGGTATTTTTATGATAAAAAATAAATTGCGACTGAGCAAAGTTATTTTTTTTTAGAAATGCTAATGCCTTTTTATCTGAACTATTTCTTTCTATTGGCTTTAAAAAAAAATACCTTTGATCAGTCCAAATTATTATTTTTGATAAAAAAAAATAAAAAATAAAGTGCGACTAATTAAAGGTTTTCTTTTTAATTTTTTTTAGAAATGCTAATGCCACATGGATATGTTGGTACATTTGATAAAAAAACAGATATCAAACCGATGAATAATTAGTATATACGTATAGAAGATCGCATAAAAAAAACGTTACGTAATGCTAGTATAAGCCCCATTTTCGTGGACACATGCTGGGCATTGGGCCAAGAAGCTTAAAATTTTCCAACAAAATAGATCGAGAATTCATTGGGCCAATTTTGTGTGCACTGCAAATTTCAGCTTATAACTTATGATCCAAGACAGGTTTGATTATGAGCCATGGAAGGTAATATTCATTTTTAGTTAGCCAAGCAGAGATCAATAACAGAATGGATAAGCCATATTCTTTTAACTCTTCAGTCATTTCATTTTGCTTGATCTTCCACGAACTTCTTGCGAGTAATTAAGTGGTGTTTAAAGGATTCATCCTCTTATGAGAGGTATTTCAAAGTTACAGATTTCGCAGAAATACCATAAATTCATCCTCTCTTAGACTTAAAAGCAGTATGATTTTTTTCTCCATTTCTACCAAATGAAGTGCAAGTGTGCTACAACCAATCATATTCATTTAACTGGTAGGGTACCCCTGCAATGAGAAAAATCTTCAAACTTTCTTGCAAGACACATTTAAGCTCTAATGTTACACTCTGACGGTGATCTTAGAACAAATTAAGATCATAGTAAGCAGTTAACCCGCACAATTATTTGTGGTCTTCTCCTTTCTTGTGTGGTACTCCATGAATTGATGAGATTTTGCCCAGATAACCATTTCTTCTTGATGGAATCAGATAGATCATAGATGGAGCACATTTTGGTTTGGCTATTGTCTTCTGCAAAAAATATCCTCCTTTAAGGAGCGCAAAGAAACCAACCTTGTTAGGTTTGAAGGTTTCTCACTTCTTCAATGGTTCTCTGTAGGCAGCAACAAATTCATTCTAGAGACCAACCCAATATGAACGACCATTGCTGTTATGGATGGGTGAAACGCAGGGTGATGACACACACCATTCATACCAAACCTGCATATTCCAGGGAACCATGAGCTCACAGAAATAAGAATCGGCACATTCAAAAACAGGGAAAGCATACAACATGAATGAACTACCACATAATGTTTTTAAATTAAGGGAAATAATTCATATGGTCATCAAAATGTCCTGCAAGGATCAGGCCATCTGGTCATAGATGGTCAAAACATCCAGCTAGATGATTAAATCCAAAAGTGTGGCTTTACCATCAAGAGAGATATCTTTAGCATATGCGAGATTATCAAAAATGATAACAGTGAAAAAGTATGTTGGTTAGCTAGAAATTTAAACAGTCATAACAAGTGACCTCAGGCTGTGTTATTTCATTCAATTGAAAATATTTACCGGATGAAAATTTTCAAGGAAAAAGTTTTCCTTGTCACTTTTCCTTCAGAATTTTGACTGTCATATAAACCTGGAATTTTTACTTTCTTTTATTTCCAGCCTAAAGATAATATGTCCCACAACAAATTTTCTGTTTTTTCTTTTCCCATCTTTAAAATCCTAAACAAGCATAGGGATGTTTGACCAATCCAAAAACAAACAAAAAAATTCAAATTGTTTTAACAATTTTGAAAACAGGAGAAGAGAAAAACATGCCAGGAATTAATTAGTCAAAATCAGTTACAAGTTTTACAAATCAATAAAGATACATTTAGTAGGTCTAATGATCATGATATAAAAGTTGTTTGAAACGATCATATCAGTGGCGGTGAGCGTGGTCTTAATAGCACTGGTGGCAGCAGTATTGCTCGTAGAGGTAGTGGTTTCGTAGTGGTGATGGCAGGGTAAGAGTGCGGTGGTGGTCTTAAATGGGTTCGAGGTTGAACAAGACAACATGGCATTTAAATTGTTCACAAAAAAAAAAAAAAAAACCAATTACCTTAGTAGAACCACAGCACCGCCAGAAGTGAACTTCCATAGAAGAACCGGATTGTATACAAACTGGTGTCCTCAGTGGGAAAAAAATAGCAAACCTGATAAAGGGAGTAACAAAACACAGTAATGGTCAACGAAGGCATGTAGTATGGACTGCCCATCTTTTAGTAAAATGCGCTGCTAAACCATGCATGTAACCAACAGTTTAGTCACTTGGTCCATTCAATCAACGGGTCGCAGGTAGTCCCAAATTATCAAATTGATTGATTCTTAATTCTTAAAATTAGATGGCATGCATATAAGTGAATGTGAACATTGAGAAACATTTTTGCTTCATGCTGCAGTTTCCTGACCAAAGAACAAAATTTTGGCGCACACCCTGTTAACAGCAAACCGCCACATGGAATAGACTGATCAGAGCCATCAAGCCAATGCAAAAAGCTCCACAGAAGGATGACGAACTTCAGGCAGATTAAAAGCTTTGCAAATAATAATAAAAAAGCTTTGCAAATTGGAACAAACAGGACTAGATCTGTACCAGCTGAACATATTTGGTGTTGCCATGGATGGTTCGATACCAAGATGTACATCTTTGTAAAGTGTTGCATCAAAATATCCAGCGAATCCTATGAATCAGGTACAACAAAAAGGTGAAAAATGTACAGATCCCAAATTCAAAAAGGTGAAAAATGTACAGATCCCAAATTCAAAAAGGTGAAAAATGTACAGATCCCAAATTCAAGTACCAGGCTACCTTCTATCATTTGCTTTGAAACGAATAGTAGCATTTATTTTCCAATTGTGGAGGAGCATGGTAAGAATTTTCAAAGGTGGGATGGGGGTAAAGAGACCCAAAGGTCTTTAGACACAATGCATTGAAGTTGAAGCTGAAGAAAAGAGCCCACAGCTCATCTACATAATTTCCAAATGGACCAATGTACAATCACTCAGGCCCTAGGTGGCCTTAAAGCCAGAGCCACTTATGGGTAAGGAAAACAGAACACACAGGAACCATGCAGCATTGGCTCATGATATGCAAAACAGTTTCTAGAAAGCTTGCTAGGAAAACCCATAGTAAATCCAGTTTTTGTGCAAACTATTTCAGTGCCAAAATTTGATGAATGATGGGAGTATTCAACAATCAACAGTTCAGCAATATATAAGGGTGAAGAAAGCAATAACAACAAAGTCTACATAAGGATCATATGAGTCAACGGTAAAACAGAAAATACCAGCTAAGCAAATGAAATAAAGCAAACCATGCATCAATTACTAAGCTTTTTAGAATCAGCAGTCACACACTTCCAAAAGAACTACCATGGCCTTGAGTTTTATACAAATAAATAATGGTTTAAAACTAATGGAAAAAGGATTAATTTAAAAACCAATATGATAAAGCCAAAACAACCAAGTGAACAAGACTTTAATGACCTAGAAACTTACCTAAGGTTAATTTCGTCTTTTCATAATTATTTTAATAGATTAATTAATTAATTAACTTTTTTGGGCTTAAAGCTTTAATCAGAGATGATTTGGGTTCAAATTGGATTTAAATAGCTAGATATATAGCCTATTAAATGGGAAAAACGTGTTACAGAAATAGTACTTAACTAAGGAGTCCTAATTTAAATATAAATTAAAGAAATAGTGCAATTAAGTGTTGCTTAAATTGTCTAATAAAATATGCGAAAAAATTAGAATTTTAATAGACATTGGAAGATTAGGGTTACTTTAGCAATCTTAATTGAAGTAGGAAAACCATAAACTCAATAATACAAACACACATACACATATGCTAGTGTTTTATTTTATTATTATTAAACATTTAGAGCCAACAGCCAGTGTAACGACCCAACCTAGCGAGTTATTGTCCGCTTTGGACCTAAGCCCGCACGGTTTTGTCTCCAAAAGGCACTGCGCTAAGTTAAGTGTTATTCTTGACTCTTATACCTTAACAGACATTTATCTGTTTCTGATGCAGGATTGGGATGTTACAATCTCCCCTTCTTCAGGGCTGCACGTCCCCGTGCAGTGGCCACTTAGAAACTTACCAACCCGTCATGGACCCGCCTTTGTCGGTTCAATCACCTCCCACGGGCAATGCCAGGACCCACACCAACCACAAACTACTGGACCCGGATCCAGCTCCCGATACCATTTGTAACTACCGAACCTAACGAGGTATTGTCCACTTTGGGCTTAGGCCCGCACAGTTTTGTGTCCAAAAGGCGCCTCGCTAAATTAAGTATTCTTCCTGACTCTTATACCTTACAGACATTCATTTATTTCCGATGTGGGATCGGGATCTTACAACTAGAAGAATTGAGAGCAAGAGAAGATTCACACGTACAACTTTGGAGATTGGTGGAAAAATCTGATTTTAGTGAAGATCAATTTTAGGAAAATTCCTGGGATGAAGAGGTAGATGGATTCTTCATACTTTATTTCTTGTGGAGATTTTAGGTTAATGGATTGAACCAAGAAAAACTTTCTTGATGATCTATAATCAGTTTTTTATGATAAGCAATAAGTTGCAAAGGATCTTTATGAATTTTTTTTATCATTTTTAAGGTGTTCTTGATAATGATACTATAAAAGATTATAAATTTTATGTGTGGTATATGAATTTAGAGTTCTTGATAAATCTTTATTGGTTCTTGATTTTCTTTAGTGCATTCTTGATCATCTTTATTGGGTGCTTGATCATGTTTATTGAGTTCTTATTATTCTTTATTGATTTTTGATAATCTTTATTATGAAAATTCATGCTAAAAATAGAATCGATATTTATCATTGATAGATTCATCATTTGGTAAAGGAAACCCTAAATATTTATGTCAATTGTCATTCTACAAAATATAAACTTCATTTAGGGTATCTAGAATCATAATTTGACTTAAGAAATTTGGTTTTTATACAAGAATATAATTTTGAAAGTAAAACAGTAATTCTTGAAAAGATTAAAATTATAGAAATTATTATTGAACATTTTTGGTTAATTCATGATGAATCTTGAATCTTTCTTAAAGGTATAATAGTTAAAGATTACATATTTATGACCCTAAATTATTGATGGTACATGTTAGTTTTGTTAATTAAATTATTTATATTTTAGAGGATTAATTTAGATAGTGATAAATAATAAATCAATACCAACCCTAATATGTTGTTGGTCCCCACAATAAAGTACCATATACTTCTAGGACTTATACAACTCCATATAGTAATGAGATATGGCCCCTTCCATTTGCAAAAAGTTATCCAGCATGGTCCCAGAGAAATGTAGTTCTTTCTCGATCTTCCACTTGCATCTTTACATGAGAAATAGGTATTTACATCAACCTCTCTAGTGCATTTTAACCCTAGACTTTTGCCTCCAAGAAAATTCCTACTATTTCGCCAAGAGACTTGAATCATCTTTCAACATATAGCTCTTCAAGTCTTAAGGACACTAACTTCATCCTTCCTATCCAAAGTCTCACCATTGTCCAACATTACTTTCAATATTCTACCTCCTCAAGGCCATCAAATTTTTAATGTTTACAGAGTTTTCTATGAGTAAAAAAACAAATATTTATGCAAAATTATCTAACCTATGGCTAAATGTGTTTGAAACCAAAAAATATACACTCACACTCACACACACACACACACACACACACATATATACACATACATATAGACTATAAAGTACGAACACATGATAACACTAGGGTTTGTCAAATTATTTGTGACATGTAAAATTCCATGTCACAGAATTGTTCTAACCACTGTGTGTTCCAACAGTCTACCCTGCCTTGACAACATATCCATACGATTTTATACGTTTCTTCAAATCTTCAATAGCAGTTTGCAATAAGTTTTCACTAACAGTATACTCAAGTGTAATTTATACTTGAAAAAGCCCAATATTTTTCAAATTCAAAGTTAAAGGAAAAGAAATTTTCAATAGCTTCAAAACCTGGTTTTGTATATGAAATATGATTTGTCAATTGTCCCCACTAATACATGACCTCGCTTTGCATTATAAGCTTCAGCCTCAAGCTCTTTTACCATATGGCCGAAAATTAATTCTCAGATCTAACTTCTTTCTTGGTTAGGAAGTCCAAAATATTTTGAATGTCGAAGTCCAAAATATTTTGAATGTCAAAGTCCAATATACATGTTTACTCAGGCCTGAATCTACATTACCGGTCTTGATTGCAATGTGATTTGCACCCCCAGGTATCAAAAGAAAATTTATATTAAAAAAGAAAAATAACAACAACAACACAGCTCGCCATGTCACAAAACCATGGCCAAACCAGAAATCCTTTTACTTAGAAGAACAAGTTTCAATATTAATTGAGAGATTACTGATATATACTGATAAAAACATTATGTTCACCAGGTTGATAAGAAGAAAGATAGATATGCAGTTTCTACAGAGGCAAACACTTTTGGGACCCACTAGGGGGAGAGGCAAAGAAATTGTTCCTTTCATGCCCTTTAATGAGAGAGAATAACAAAGGCTAACTAATGGGAGAAAAGTTTCAACATTTTGAAGGTTTCCACCTCAATTGACATTTTTTTGTTTATGAATCTGTAAATTTTTGGGGATTTAAAACTCTCACTTAAGTTAAATTTAAGCACTACTGCATGAGCCACATGTGAATTTATTACTAGGATCTATTCTATACTTTACTGCCAATTTAGAATTTAAATTTGCAATGAATTTCAAAAGTTTTCTTCAATTTAAGCACTACTGCATGAGGCACAAAGCGCTTAGGTATCAGGAAATCTATATGCTAAGGTGTTTTTTCATGGCACATTACTAGCCAAAGGTAGATCTACAGAAGAACCAATTGCTATGTTCATTTAATATCTTGTTAGAAACTATATCCATGTTAATGATAGAGAGAACTAGAGGAAAAGGAAAAACAGTCAAAAGGTTTGAGCAATGATACCATGCACCATGGCTGACCCAGTGTCACTGGGTATCTCGAACTGCAGCTTCCTATACCGCTGATTACTCTTATTTGTTGAGAAATCCGGATGAGCAAACGTAAAAACCTACATGTGTTGGAAATAAGAAATTGAAAGCAGAAAAGAACTATTATACTGTTTGATTTACCAAGTGAAAAGAAGGAATAAAAAGTAGCAGTTTAACAAGAAAAAATAATTTAAAAGAACTGATATATAATATTCTTCAACAAGTACGCGCTTGAAGTGGCTTGAGAGAAATATCAAATTATGATCTACAACCGTGATAATCAAATATTTAAGAGAAGCATAACATTGGGAAGAAAAAACCCACAGGTTGCGAAGGAGCAAGCCTTGCTACACTGTGCAACTTGACAACATAAGCAGTTTCAAAATGCACAAGATCTTTGTACGATTTAACCTGCAACAAAACATCAAGCAATTAAACGGACATGAATTGAAAGGAAAAAACAGATGCATATCCAAATCACAAAGAAAAGAAGCATACATCATTGTGTAACTTTGATGCTGTTATTGGTTGTATAAAACTTGTGTACCTGAAGTAATGCTGTTAGTAAAACCATATAGAGGCATAGAGCAATGAGCACAGAGAGAGACATCTAAAAATTCCTATACAGGGGAAAATCTCTTTCCCTGTCTTGCATATCTGATAAGCAAGTGATTGACATGATCCATAATCCAAAACATAATCCGTTTACTGGCCATTTAACCTTTTCCAGGCTTTACCACAGAATTCAGTAATATCAGATGGGTTTACACAACAATTATTCAAGCTACAATCCAGCCATGGGTCTCAATCCCTGAGATATAAGAGATCATATACAGTTTTGACTCAAGTTCCACAGCTAATATAAATCAGGAACTCAGAATGTGTGAAACAAAGGAAAACATACGATGAAGGAATTGAAATTCCGTCCAGCTTCAAAAACTGTTGAGCTCCATCAAGGCACTCAGGAGACAGTTCATTGTCACCAAAAGAGCCTAGCAGTTCACTCACCTGGGGATCAATCCAATAAAAGCATGAATGATGTAATAAAGGTAATGATAAAACATAAGCAGTTCACGTACCAATATGTCTGCTTTCTCGGGAGCATCCCAGCAACGCATATCACTAGATACTATAGTAACAACGTTCTCCCAGCCCTCCAGTTTTACCAGACTCTGTTTCATAAAAGAAATTCAGAGTTGATATTTGGGATGCAAGATGAATTCATTCTCAATGTACTTTCAAAAAAAAAAATATCTGATAACTTCAACGAAGTTATTCTAAATAAAAAAAAGGAAAAAAAGAAAAAGAAAAAAGAAAATAAAGGCTAAGACAACCAAAAGTGTCTATGGGGCTGCTAACCAGTTGGTAAAACAAAGATAGAAGTGTTCAGGTCTCCCAAACCCACCCGCCAACCTATAGCCAGCCACAATGATTATTAACATAGACGAGGTCCATTTTATATGGATGACATTTAATACATGCTATATGATAGAAAAAAAAATTAATACTTTTTTATACAATACATGATCTAAGGATAGAAGCAGGTTAGAAGTGGCCTTAGGTCAGGTTCAGGATTCACAAAACTTGTCCCCTAACCATTCTTGAATATAGTAGCTGTACCTCTGTACAATTTTATAATTCAAATTGTTTCCTTTTTCTGGATAGATGATAGAAATGTGATATTAGTGAATAAAAAGAATGGGCCAGATCAAGGAAAAATAAAAACCAAAAAACAGAAAACAAACAGGAGAGAAAAAAACCCACTAACAAAGGAACATATAGCTCCCTCCAAAAATATCACATCCCAGAAACACCATAGGTCTACATAGTTGGATCCCGGGACCCCTGAGCCCAAGAAATGACTGTATCCAACCCCCACACCCCACGCACCCAACCCCCAAACAACAACCCCACCCCCCAACCACCCCTGCCTGTGCGCCCGGAAAACTAAGGGAAAAAAAAAAAGAGCACCCACCCACCCACACACAAACAAACACAGGGGAAGGGGAGCCACAGGCTCCCACCTCACTCCCATCAGTAAGAAGAGGCTGAAGAGCAGTCTTGTTCCAGGTCAAATTCCCCTCAACAATGAGCCAGAGAAAATACGAACAACAGTTTTATATGCATACACAATGGGCATTCTACAACCTACATGGAGTGTAATGACTGCATTTGGATTCTTCTCAACAGCATAAACTTTCAACTTACGACCTGTTTCTTCAGCTGCCTGTGAAATTTGCATCAGAGAGAGTGTGAGAAAAGAACAAACAGAAAGGGTAAGAACACATGAACAAGAACTTTATGCGTAAACTCCAAATTGATAGAACAGGTAAGAAGTAAGACCAAATAACAAGTACTTTGTGCATAAACTTCGAATTGACATATGCAGCAGAAATATAAGAGAACCTGTAATGATGCTCTAACAAGAGGTCCTCGTCCTGCTCCAACAACCATCAGAACCTTGTAGTAAATGATACATGGACATTGTCAGAACATTCATAGCATTAATTATTCATATTCTGCAAAACATATAAGTACTAATGCAAAACTGGAAACCAGAACAACAGATCCTGCGTGGAATTGACCTTCACAAAGATGAAAGATCCATGAAACTAGACAGTGGTCAAATAGAAGGCTTACAGTGGTTATTACAGATACTTTCTCATCCGGGACCCTGTCAAGCAAAGCTTTACAGATTGCCCTTTGATACTGTCAAATTACAATTATTCATAAGTTATATGTGGATAAAAGCTTCAAAAACATTCAAATATATATATATATATATTCATTAAAAAAAAAGCATATCTATGTACACACCTATATATATTTGTGTGCATTTATGCATGTATTTTTACTGACAAGAAGAATCATATCATCATTTCTCTCTCTGATTAAAAGAACTTATCTTCAAACACTTCATTTAGGTAATTACTATATGACTGAAATTTCATATTTTTGTAGGAAATCTTTGCTAAAAAAGAAAGAAGAATATAGGGGGGATGGGTGTGTTTTGTTGGGGGGTGGTGTGGTTTTTGTGGAAGGTAAAACTACTCTAGCAACAGCACCTTACAGCATGCACACCCAAGAAATCAATTCCCCACCAACCCCACCCCCCACGCCCACACGGGGCTGTGTGGGCCCCCCACAACCCTAGTAAATCCAAAATGGAAAATACAATACTTTTAATCAAAGTTTGCTACTTATCACTAACATTTCTAATTATGGCTTTAAATCTCTGCAGAGGTTTCAATTCTTCATTACTAGGGACAAGTTGCCCAGGTGTAATCCCATTTTACATTTTAAGATAAGAGAGAAATTTCCAAAATTTTAACGGAATAAAGTGCATGATTTTTTCCCAGATTTCAACATTTGAAGTAAGGTTTCAACAAAAGCCAATTTTCGCTAGGCATCATACAATCCTAAAGAAAGTCTTTCTTCAAATATATTTTCCAGAATAGATTTTCTATACCAAGCCAAAATAATCAATTCAGGGATTTTGCGAGGAACTACACCATTTTAACCACATTAAAAAAATCCAGAATCTCTAGTGGGTAATCTGATCCTAGTCTTCTTCTATAAGTATGCATCCAAGGGTTGAAATGGAATGTAAATGTGATTGACAAGTATCTACATGGAAAATGCTGATTAAAATAACGTTAAAAAAAAATGGAAATCTAAACATTTTTTACCAGGTAATTTAACCAAATGGCGTAACTTAAGTGTAGTAGGATAAAGACCAAATCCATAGATGAGTGATTTATTTATTTATTTCCCCAGAAAGATATTTTTAACAAGAAAAGTTAATACAATTGAGGACAGAGTTAGCATCTAAACACTTTTCGAACAGAAGAAAAAGGAATTCTGTTTAGTTCTTTGTAAAGGCAGTTATTTTTTTGGACAATATGTCCTCTGGCTCTGACAAGAAGCCGCCCTTTACAGAAACCGTACCAACCAATATTGAGAAATGCACACTACGAGAACTCAATACCTAAATAAATTAAAATATCAACAAACAAAAATCTTAAAGCAGATCTTTCACTCTTTCCAATTCCAACTCTTATCTTCTATCCAATCAGATAACAATGACCTTCTTGCTGTATGACTATGACTACCAGCGCCCTCAAAGGGAAGAACAGAATGAAAGCATTGACCAAGACAACCCAATATTCAAAAGAAAAAATAACAGAAAGGACAGAAGTTCCTGGAAATAAGGTGATCAGAAGGTTTTACACTCATCTTAAAAATGGCACATCACACAGGAATCATCCACCTTAAAAAACAAGATTGGTGACTATATAAATATATATTTAATCCGCTGTCCATAAGAAAACAGGCTACCTTGAAGGCTGGAGTACTCAAGATTGGCTTCATACCCCTGAAAACACCCCTTTTCATACCCTATAACATAAATCCCTATAGAAAAGCATCCATCACTGCTCTTCATCTAGATTTGTTTGGTTTCTTCTGGCCAGAAACCCAGAAAAATACAAATCCTGAAGAAGATGACCTAAAGAGTCCAGCTAATGTCCCCTGAATGATCAAGTGGTGGGCTTTTTAGGTCCTTGAGAGGCCTTAGGCAAGGTGACCCCTTGTCAACTTCCCCTATTACGCTGGTTACTGATGTCCTTAGTGCTTTCATTTTGCTATATGGGATATGTGTCTGATTAGGAGCTTCAGAGTGGGTTGCAAGTCTGCCCTGGCATCTCATCTTTTATTTGCTGATGACACAAGATTGTTTCTCAAGGCGGATATGAATCAGGTCCTTAGGATTCAATGCATTTTAAAAACTTTCAAAATGATTTCAGGCTTTAAGGTTAACATGGAGAATATTTTGATCCCTTTGAAAGTAAATCCAGACAGAGGTCAAAAACTAGCAGATTTTCTTGGGCGCAAATTAGAGTTTTGGCCTATCACCTACTTCCTCTAGGTGGTAATCCTAGAACTGCATATTTTTGGGACCCAGCGGATGAGGGATTTGAATAGTTTGGTATTGTGGAAAGGGAACCATATACCATTGGGAGTCAGAGTCACTCTTACAAAGCCCATCTGATACTTGCTGGTATACGTTATGTACTTGTTTAAAATGTATAGATCTGTTGTGTTATAACTAGAGAAAGTTCAAAGAAATTTTGTGTGTGGAGTAGGATGCTTAAAAAAGGACCATTTAGTAAGGTGGAAGATGTCTAGACCAAGGAGAGAGGAGGTCTCGTTGTGGGTAAGGCTTCTGATAGCTCTGCCCTACTAGCGAAATGGTTGTGGTGATTCAGTGGAAAAGCTCATTGTGGCGATCTGTAATTGATAGCTTATATCGCATTGCAGAAAGGTTCGCTGTGTTGGAGAATTTCGCCCTTGTCAACCAAAAGCAGCACTGAAACACCTAGTTTTGGTATACCGCTGAAATTACACCTACTTCGACTGACACAGGCAATATTTCTCCTTGAGTTGGTCAAAATTAAAACTATTTCAATGGCACGTTTTGTGTCATTGAAATCTTTAGATTTCACACAACACACACGACGTGCTGTGCGGAATCTAGAAAATTGGCAAGAAAAGCACAAGACTAACAAGCATGGTTTTCTAGACTGGATCGGTCCGGCAAAATCCTGGTACAAACTGTATCGAACTAGCCAGTCCTAGGCAATCCGGCGAAAAAAAGGATAAAAAAATGAATTGCTTTGGATTGGCTGATACCGGTCCGGTCCAGAACAGTACCGGCCGGTCTAGTCCGGTCTGGTTTTATAAATTCAGAAAATGTTTAAAATGTCAAAAAATCCCCAAAAAAAAGAAAAAATTCATTTATAATTGTTATAAATTATAGATGATTGATATAAGATATAATAAAGTCACAAATCTATGTTAAAATGTCAAATTATAACATATAATTTGATATGTTATAGTTATAACAAATAATATGTTATTTTTTATAATTTGACATTATAGCATATCATATTATATGTTATAAAATATAATATAATTTGACATATATCAAATTATATGTTATGACAAATATAACATATAATATTAAATTATATGTTATACGTTACTTTTTGTGATAATTTAATTTGGCAAATAATGATATGTTATAATAGTATAAAGACATAAATTGACATTATAACATATAATATCCCCTTTATTATATTCATATCAATCATTTATAATTTTTTAACAATTTTAAATGAAATTTTCTTATTTTTTGGATTTTATTGCTATTTTTTAAATTTTCTGAACTTTTTGGATTTACCGGCCGATCCAGTGTCATCTGTTTAATCGAATGATCTCGGACCGGAATTATCTGATCCTGGACTAGTACCGGCCGGGTCGGTAAGCCATGCTAACAAGAGAACACAGAAGGGCGATGGCGATGAGTAGCGTACTGTCGCTATCACCTTCCTCTTTGCCGAGGGAAAAAAAAGGAAGGAAAGAAGGGGGTAGAGAGAGAGAGGGAAAGAGAGAGGAAGAGTAAGAGAAGAAAGGGGGTGGGTGGCAGCACATAGCTGGTCATTTTGTCGCCCTCATCTTTTGTCAAGAATTCTCCAATTGAGACCTATCAAAAATGCTCCTATCAAGACCTATCAAGGCCCTTTGCTTATAAAGGAAGAAAAGAATATATTCTTTTATTTGCAAAAGAATAAAAGAATATAAATAAGGGCTTATTATTTTTATCCTAAGCTCTTCTTTCATAACATTTGTAATATATTAATATAATAAAGCAATATATTCTTCCAAGAATATATTATGCCCTTCTTTTACAATATATGGAATATATTAATATAAAAAAATAATATATAAATATATGTAAAACATTTCGGATTGAAAAAATTTATATATATATATATATAAACAACGAACTGCTCCCTAGCAGTGAAGGTTCCAACGTCTATAGCTGCCAAGATCGGATTGGTTATCGAATAGGAGGGGTGTCCTTAATCAATTTGATATTGTAATAAATGGAAGCAATAAAGCAATAAATTAATTTTTGAATAAAAAAAAGAACCATGATGCCAATCACCAACCACCAACCATGATGCCAATCACCAACCATGTAGGCAGTTAACTATATATATATGCCTGCATGTGTGTGCACGTGTACACACGTATATGAAAAATTTTTTAATTGAAAAAATTTATTATTATGATATAGACATACATATATATGTAAAAAAATAATAATATTATGGTGACACTATTATATTCCTAACGATATTATTTTTATATCTATAAATATACATACACATATATATTATGAATATATCATTATTATTACTTTAATAATAACTTTTTAATTTTTATATGTTTATAAATTTATTTAGATTTTTTTTAATTTTCCGGCACAAAATATATGCAAAATTTCAGGAAACAGCATGCCAGACCCTCACTGAAACAGCACCGAAACTGGCACACTGAACCTTGGTTGGAATATAAACACAAGAGCCAGATGTGGCATTGCTAGCCCAAGGAAACCAATGCTAGCTTAGCACCTTTTTCTTATTCACTAATTCTTTCACAGTTCTTTTAGACAAGATTTGAGACCAGCTGATACCACAGAATTGCCGCCTTTACTTGTGACCCTTAAAGATATTGTTTTACACCCTAATTTCGAGGATGAACCAATCTGGACTCCAGTTCTGAATGGCTCTTTCTCAATCAAATCCTTCCTTTTGGTTTCTAGAAATAACCGTGAGAGTCCTTTGGCCCCTTTCTCTTGTTGTTTCTTTTGGAAACCTACAATCTCACAAAAGATAAAGGCTTTTATCCGGACAGTGTTCCATTCATAAGGTTAATACTGCAGATGTCCTACAGGAGGGGAGAAATTTTTGGCTGTCCCCTACTATTAGCTTTTTGTTCGGAGCAGATGGAAAGACCATGAACATTAATTTCTTCATTGCAGGACTGCAAGGCAGAAATGGTCACATTTTCTTGACTCTCTATTGATTGTTCAAGGGCACTGCCTCAGTATCTTTCGCTACATGCTTCCCAATCATATTTTTCCTGTCTTGGGAGCTTGGAAATGCACCAAAATCTAACACTTCACCATCGAGAAACTGACTTGTTGTCTAGCCAACTTAATCTTCAAAACAGTGGCAACTTGTAAGCAATGCAGCATATGTTAAATATTATTCAAATTAGAAGGGCTAGGATCATTTGAAAATTAATGAGACATCCATAATGGGAAACACTCTAAAAACTCAAGCGTCCCAAAGATTTGGCAAAAAACATGAACAGAAACTGAGGCAGAATGTCCCCTTGCCTCAAACATCTAAAGTCTTGGAAAAAACTAGGAAAACAAGCAATGATCTCCCCTTAATAAAACGGATTGATAAAATGATATAATTTCAAAACATATCATGTGTAACAGAGCAAAGGGACACATAAAAAGACAACAAAATCTCGTATATGTGTAGAGGCCTTGTTTGATTCAGTGGTGGGCCTTGCAGCTTTCTGGTCTTCAGTTACACCGGAGTTTTGTGATTATGGAGTTGGTGAAATTGTAAGAAATTGTGAACAGATGATTGCCTAGATGGCTTGATTTGTTACTGTTATTTTTGTAGTTATAGGTGTTGGTGTAGGAGTATGCTCTATTAGGTTGTGTTTATTGGCTCTTCCCATTTCTCATGGGTTAAGAGTATCTCTTTGTTGCTGTTGTCTGAGTACTGTTGTTATTTATATGATTTATCATTATCGATTAAAAAAAAATGGAAGACAACAAAATGCATGAGGTGAGGAAACTATCTTAAAAATCATCCCCACAACACTATTGTCTTGTGATGCAAAGTCATACCTGGCTGTATTTGACTACATCTTTCTCAAATGTCTCATAAGTTTGCGCCTCTAGATTATCCATTAGAGGCTGTAGTGTGAAACAGAGAGAGAATAAATGCAATAGTAAGGGAAATGATACTAACAATCAAGATGAGTTAGTAAATGATGTGAGAAAATGTGAAGAAAAAATAAATATCACATGCCTGCAGTGGTGATTGTAAGAAATCCCTGTAACCAAGCTGCCACAATGATTCAGCAAGTCAAAATAGTGGTAACAATAGAATAGAACTTATTGTAGAATTCAAAATCACAGAAAAGAGTTAAAGAAAGCTTGAGAAGGATTACCTCAAATCTTTCTTGCTCGGGAAGTGGGTCCATTCTTTGGTAGAGATACCCAACATAGTCCAAATAAGACCTTAATGGATGTCGTGGTAAACCTGACCACAAGAACATCCATTGGAGTATGACTTGCAAATGATAGCTACACCAGGTACAAAAGCATTGCAGGGAAGGATACCAGAAGAGAATCAAGAGACGGACTGAGAAGGAATTAATCACTCTACCTAACCGGTTGCCCAGACAATTTGGATTTTAAAAAGTAAAGGCAAAAGGACAAAAAAAAAAGGATGTTTTTGTGCCATGGTGCCACCAAAGACTGAACTTGATAAATCAAATTTGAGATCTCCATTATACTTCTGATTTGCCTACCACTCAATCACTGACACTGTTTAAGAGAAAAACAAAAATCATTCATGACACTATGTCACATCTCTTTCAATTACTAAGATAGGATGACAAACTACTTGGGTGAAGCATTGTTTTCTTAACTCCAAAATTAAACATTACACACTCCTTTGAGAAACCAAAATACTAATAATTTTGCTCATCTCACCAAAATCTTGCCCACCTTTTCACCAATTCCATAGAATTTTTCTAATAATTTAAAAATACCTCTTCTATATTTTACTCTTTTAAGGAATAAAAATATTTATTTCAGACATCTGGCCAATCTATAATGCAAAATATTTGTAGACAAACAATTATCATATATATTTATCTCACATTCACAAACCAAAGTTGCATGATTTCCAACAAAACCAAAGAAAATGTAAAACCTGGAGTGCAAGGCCCTAGCATAACGAGGATATCTTGCTAGGATGGAGTCACTGTAATTAATGGTGAATGAATAGACCAACATGAAGTTTTCTTCATAACCACAAAATTCCCATTGGCTGTTACTAGCCTGAGACCTATCAATAGGAAGCCTAAATGTGCTCTTAGAGATAGAGATAAGTACGTTCAACAAGGTAAATTCAACAAAGAAAAGGACCTTCAGGCATTCCAAGAGCAATAATATAGCCATATAGGAAATGATACAGTACATAATAGAAACCAGGAATACAATTTACAACAATTATGCAACTAACAAGAGAAATAAGTACAACAATTATGCCTAGAGGATGGAAACAAAATCTCTGGCCCATATCCATTCAATTATTTTTATAAAGCTTGACAATTTTCTTTTATCAACTGTCCAAGGGTACCAGATGAGTTCCAACAAGCCAACAGAATCTTACCTTCAACATGATTATCGGTACGATTAGCTGTCACTTCCAAGGTCCCCATATGAACATTATGTACAAGTTCTCCAGAAATCACTATCTACAAAAGCAATTGCCAACCATCCATGATGAGTGAACTTACCATAGTGACAACAAAACTATGGCAGAAATCTAAATTACCCGCTTTATGTGAGGTTAAACCTAAGGTTAATTAGGACAAAAAATTCCATCAGTTGGAAAAAAAGATGATTGAAAAGACATTAAACACAACTAGTATCCAAATATCAGCTTACAAGACTATATCAGACTTCTCAATGCTGATACGGCAAACAAAATGGCAAATAAATCATAATTAAGAAATCTTCATATTTTTCAAGGTGTTTCCGTCAGGAATCAATCAGCAACAGCACTAAACTTAACCATAACAAACATAATTATATGTATGGTATCAATATCATAGTGTGATATGCATGGACAGTTGACTCAGGTACCAAGATCCAACATACCATTACAGAATAAGGTTATGGGTGAGTCAGAAACTTCAAATCCAAGTTCGCATATTTAGATAGTATTTTTGTCAGATTAGGTACATACCCAGATCCCTCGACACAAACTAACATTAAGATTCATTTAGATCTCCAAAAAAAACTCAAAAATTAAAAGCCAATTAAATTGGTTAAAAAAGGTATTCTCTTGAATAACCATATTATATTATTACATGAGGACTTCCATATTATCAAGTTTTAAATTTACTGTAGTTGGACACTACTGCATTTGCTTAAATTACGACATGTATCTATTGCTAGCTTCTCCTAGAAAAAAATGTATGTTTTTGGGTATGTTCTTGAATAAATGGTACGCATGTAAGCATACTTAAAATTAGCCCCACTTAAATGAAATCATGATAAATAAAGATATCGTGATCAGATACATCCAACACTCAAAACATACAGCTATCCAGCATCTATAGCACATAATATAAGCGTTTAAATGTCCTAAAATTTAAAATTCAACTAATCTTCTTGGAGGTGCCAACCATGCTCAAATATATATGATAAGTGCTAATGAAACCATATTCAATTTAGATTCTCATAATTGTGTTCAATTTTGTTTAGGAATAGTAGACATATATTCCCTTTTTTTAACAGCAAAAAGAAGAGGGCAAAGAGCCAAACTACATAAAAAATAAATAGTTCAACCTAATTACGGGGAGAGTATGCAAAAAAAAAACTATTGGCAGTCCTATAAATGTATAAGACCAGTCTTGGCCAAGGTACCCACATGTTTATGCAGTCCATAAAAGTTCTCAACCTAGTGAAAAATCAGAAAGTGAGACATTTAAATACTAAAATATAGACATCCAACAAATAAACGAGACAAACACCATGGAAATAATCCACACTTGGATTTTCCTCCCCATCCAAAGGTCCGTCTATCTCTGCCTTTCCAGATATGCGGCAAGTAGCCAAAGGCACATATTCAGCATTAAATGTCTTATCTTACGACCATTACTCCAATACCAGCAGCACAAAAGGTCAACCAAACTTCCCAAGCACGGCCCTTCAAGGCCTACATTTGTTAATAAAGTCCAGAGAAGCTTTGTCATGGTGAATATGCAAGTGTAACACCAATTCAGCCTCCAATGTACAAAACAGCATCTAATTGGCATTGTGCCCCCTTGTGAAATGGGAGAGATTGCTACAATCAGTGGGAGTTCAATCAACAGTTCCAAGAACCTTCTGTGAAATGGCTGAAAAGTGGTGGTTCCCTCATATGTCAAAAAGAAGTAGAACACTTTACTCGGCTGCCTTCTTTGCTACCATTTAGCTAGTGTGGTTGAACAAGAATAAAAACATATTTGAGGACAAATGCGGTGGAAAGGGGGCAATCTATGTTGCAGTTTTGGCCTTTGCAGCATTCTGGTCTTCATTATGCCCAGATTTTGATGGCTATGGGATGAAAGATATTGTAAGAAATTGGGAAATGTATTATAGTGAGAGAGTGGGCAATTGTTGTAGCTGATTTCTATTTTTTAAGTTTCTTTCTGAATAACCGCATCCCAATTCTCATGAGATGCGTGAGTTCTAGTGTACTTCTAGATATCTTCACGATTTAATACAATTTTTCATTACTGGTAAAAAATAAAGAAAAATTGGCATTGCACACCCCTGGCTTATTAGGGGGTCTAATGTTAGGATTAATGGATTATGTGAGGCCACATGAAGAATGCGATCCTATTAGGAGTGATTTCCAGATAACCATGTACAGACCAACCTCAACTCCAACTAACAATAAAGATTTGATTGAGAGCCTCCCCAACCACCCCCCACCCACCCCCCACCACCATCACAAAACCCCCAAAAAAAAAAAAAACACACATACACACACAAAACAAGTTGCCATAACTGGGCGTCCTTGAATTCATTAGTAATCAAAATAACAATGAGGATATCAATTCCATTTCCCTATCAAACAATGGTCTTCAAAAGGAATGGCCCCAAAAGCAACTACCACGGTCCCTAATCATAAATTCACCACTACAAAATCATGGATGGAAGCAACCAAGAAAAAAACAAGTCGAGGAATTGGGAGTATAAAGGCAAATAACACATTAATTCACATATATTCTACAAACCCCATTTCAAAGTCCTACTTCATTGGTACCATTTCAATGTATGGAACTCCAGGCAACTGGGCTGCAAGCCTGCAACCATACTTCAAGATATCAACTCGTCTCTACAGAGTACAGATTATCCCTTTTCTCTTCAGACAACAACAGTCATTTCCCAAAAGAGCGTCCTTAAATTTCATCAACCCTTAGCTTCCTGTGTCCCCGGCTTTTCATACCTTATCATAATCTTAAATGAACACATGATACTTCTCCTTATCACCCATGCCACTCCAAAAATAAAAATATTTTGGCCACATTTTCTCATTTATACTGGCCACAAAAGTTGGGCTATTAAAAAAAGACAAAATATATTGATAAATTAGATGATAAACTTCTAATCATTGCAGTTTTCCCATTTTCAATATCTGCCTTTTGTTTTTATGTATCCAATTTCTTTATAATCTAACCAGTGTAGTTTTTCCCCTTTCAATAAATGCCTTCTATTCTCATGTATAAAATTTCTTTGATCTTTCCACAACTCCATCCAAATAGATTAAATTCTTTCAAAGGCACAGAAAGTGCGATGCCAAAGTAAGCAGTTGATAATGTTTCCACCCACAACCCATGAGGCTGACCAAAGTTCACTTCCTTTCCAAATCCAAACAATTCACCTTATTCCAGTTCCTTTCAATCTAACAACAGCCTCATAATATCGGAGAATACATCTTAGCAACAACAACTGCAACTTAAAACCTTAACAAAATTTAAGTAATATCCCAAAATATAAAACTTTATATATCAAGGGTATCAACCGCAATAGGTAACCCTTCCAACAAGTATACATTCACTGCCTGTGAAATAGTTTGCGAAGTGTCTCCAAAACATTAATGGATAGAAAGAGGATAGGCCCTTCTTTTCAATATTTCCAAAACTTTGAAAATCCGTTGAAGCTTTGAGTAGCAATGTGAAAGTTGTAGTTGGTATGGATGCTTTAATCCAGCTTCTCCACCTGCCCCCAAAATCCCATTATTCTCAACAACAATAACATGAAATCCCAAGATATGAACTCATTGGCCTTCTCTGCATAACAACCCATCCACAATAAGAGAGTTGGTCCATTTACTCACAATTAGAACTCCACAGAGAAAGTGTCATCCTCTTATAAAGCACTTTGAGTCCAAGAGAACTTCCCAGTAAATTTGAAATATTTTATGTTCACAACTCCCTCTTCTGTAGGAAAAAGTGAAATGAAGGTGGCCTTCACACTTTTCTCAAAAGATGTAGATTAAAATCCTTCTATACTCTATAGTCAAGACGAGATCCAATTCATGTATGTTCCATAACCCACCCACCCACCCACCTCCACACCCAAAAAAAACTGATCATCCAACAAAGCTACAACAGAATGGGGCATAGGCCAAGCCCTGTGGCTCAACCAGCCTCTCATTCCACCGTGACCTGCTTCCTTACCTTACCGGCGGTTGCTTACTGCCACTTTGCAAACAGTAGAAAGCTTTAGGCAAGGCACCTTCTCCCAATCCAATTCCTTGATTACCTTCACATTTAAGCCCATTTCAAGGGCCTCTCCAAATTGTCCTTCTCTACAGGTCTCATCATATCAAACTCCATTCACTGGAGAGTTGCGGGAACAATTATCATCTCTGAAAAGACGATCATAAAATCTCCACAGTTTTCATCATATCTTTTTTTCAAAAACTGTTTCCGTCCACCAGCAATCTCTCTACTTTCCTAAATTATCTTTTGATATATTCTATCTCCACAAACCTCACAGCTCTTAAACCCCCACTTTATTGCAAATCATCCACTTCTTCAATTTTACCCACTACTTTCCGTCATTTACCTTCTTGAAAACCCGTATATTCCACCTCCTTTGAGTGCCAACATACCAATATAGCCCGCCAATCTATCCACTTGATCCGACAAAGTATCATCCTTGAGCCACATGTGTTAAAGCCTCAATGATGCTATCCTTTTAAACTTGTTGACTAATCTTGGACAATAGAGATGTGATCGGAAATAGGTCTAGACAGAGATCAAAGGATCATATGCAAAAAAACCTAGATGCAAGGGGTTAAGATTTCTTCTTAAATCAAGAATGGAGATCTCCTGCTCCCTTTGTATGCCATCTTCAACAAAATACATTCAGATAAAAGCTGTGCATGATGAGGCTATTCTCTGCTTCGACCAATGCGAAAAATTCCCAAAGAGCACTTACACCCACTAACTTGGCCTCCATTTGCCACAAAGAGTGAAAAACAGTTTCCAGAAACAACATAAAAGGCTATTTTCCCAGCACAGTGGGCATGCCAATCAAAAGTTGTCCTCCAGCAAAACACAACCTGGCCATAGTTGTTGGGATAGATGGAGCATGTAACCCAAAAGTTGACCCCAGCCAAACAGAACTTGGCCATAGCTGCTAGAATAGGTAACTAACCGAGAACTGAATCCATTGGAGAATAAACCCATTTAAGGACAAGCATCAAATGAAACAATTTACGCAACATCCCCCATCTCCTCCCCGCCCCCCAAAACACCAAACCAAAAACTCTTTCTCCTCCTCCTCTCACACCCAAAAAAAAAAAAGCCTTCAAGCTTCTGGAATAAATATTGCACCACATATATAACATCACACATACAACCTTCACATATATCCTGTTGTCTGGAACACAAGAGGCCTGACAATCAGTTGCCAAGGACCACAGCTCTAGAAAAAGATAAGACAGCTCAGATTTTCATCTGTAAGTGGCAATTATGACAGTGGTAACCATCCTTAAGAGGGTAGATAGGAACTAGTTGCAAGCTAACTTCTTGACTAGAAACCTTAAAGGTATCCCAAAGTTTTTCTTGCCTAATCCAAGACCAACAGTTTAGAGTTGAACCTCCAACTTCACCAATCTGACAGGGGTAGAGGAAGGCATGTATCTCCATGTTACGATTCCTAGACAATTCAATCTATGGCCATCTTCCTCGCCAATGCAAGCAAACCACCTTCCAGCCAAACAAAAACCATTATACCCACCAGACATTCTCCAACAGCAGTACTCAGCTGGTTGTGATTGAATGCCATTTCTAGAATACAGATCACCTTTTAATTTTCATCATGCTCTGCATCCAACAATAATTCTTCTGTATTTGAAGCAATTATAATCTATAACTCACAGAACATTATAAAAAAATTGCCATCCCAGTCCATTTGCTCTCTTCAGATAGTAATATCAAAAAACTTGCCATTGTCGTGACTATCAGCAGTTTAAGCATTTTATGAGGATTTTCACCAGCCATGAAATTGAATTTCACAGAGCAAAATCTCCAAAGAGAAACCCTTAACCTATTCAACAATTCTAATACCTGTCCTTGGCGACATCCATATATTGAATGGAAAACTTTTATCCACTTCTAAGAAATTTGCTTTCCATCATATTTCACACCAACAGCAGTAAATCTCTCCTCTGAGCATTACTCCAGAGTCCAGAGCATGAAATTAGATCTAATATATATACATACATATTACATACATATATATATATATATAAGCCAAAATATCATTTAATAATATATAGAACTTTTTAAAAAAAAATTAAGTCTCTGATCCTTAAGTTTTAACCTAAAAACATGTATCAGGGACTTAAAGGATTTTCTGATAGAATACAGGACATAGAACAGAACAAGTAACATGACTTACCTGTATTGAATGATTAAAAAATGCTGTTATTAACTTCTGGTGGCGCTTTGATAGACAGGGATATCCCCGTGAATTTGTTAAAAATGCCTGCCAAATAAACAGCAATAGATTGTGAAAGCTCTCAATGTTCCATGACATTTTATAATATACATTTAATCTTCAAAACAAAGCAACAAACAAAACTCAATAGATATTTACATTGGTATGAAAAATGGCTGCCCTAACAGGCTCTCCAAACCAGCGTCCAAGTGAGTTTGAAGCAGGTAGCGAACTCCTGATGAACAGGTAACCACACTTAATCTTCCAGAAAAAAACAAAAAAAAAGAATCGGATGCTTAATTTTTGTGAGTAATGAACACTGTTGGCTGTGCCACAAAAAGTAATTTCATTGAAACATTCCCAAAATTCAAACAACATAGCTCAGAAGTTATATTACTCACAATACATCAAGGGCTATTGATAGTTGACTGTGATTTTCACAAAGCAAACGAAATGTATTCCACCATTCCCAACAATCACTGTGTCCACTCTGCAAATAAACAGAAAAGTTAAATTGGAGAAAACCCAATACTCAAATGATAAATTGAACAGCCAGCATTACAATTATGAGATCAAGATGACACCTAATACAGCATAACCCTGTGGAGATGGAATTCAAGCATGATTTTTTTTAATGAATAATATATATATGTAAAAGTATTGAGTGTACAATCAACAACACAAAACAAGAGAACACTCCACAAAAATCCTTACAAGACCCCATCGGACCCCAAAACAAAAACAAAAAAAATCAAGGTCCACCGTACACATCACCACCTAGCTACTCTCAAGAGCATCTTAACCCTAAGCTGAACAAGCCGTTCAGCTTCAGACCAAGATCATGTCTCAACCCCTGACCTAACACCCCCCCCCCCCCCCCCCCCCCAACCAAATCCCTGGTCATGTGTGGGTCCAACCCACTCGTCGTATCATCCTCCACGATAAGTGACGAAAAGCACCACTTATTCCACTCCTTCACAATCTCTGTAGGCCAAATACCCGGGAACTCTGGAAGAACCGACGCCCACGATGCTACAGCAATCAATATAGAATCAAACACCTGGTCAACCAATGACCGGACATCCCTGAAAATCCTACTGTTGCGCTCTAACCATACGAAACAAACAACTACATGGAATAGAGCATTATGCATTCAAGCATGATTGAGTTATCAAGTCTAGGAAATAAGAAGCACTAATATAACTGGTACAGATTTCAATTCACACTCAGATATCACAGCACTCACCGAATTGTCAGCACTTCCATCCATGACATCATCATCAGACTTTTCCAATGGTATCCTAAGCCACAACTTTTATAAGGAAGTAAATAATAAGAACAAGTAGCAATAACGGCACAAGAAAAAGCAAGACCAGCTAAACAGAAGATCTTATTGAAGAAAGTAACCTGCATATTATTCAAACCCTGCAAGATTTGGTTCACACATCTTGCATAGTTAGTGCAAGACAAGCCTGTTGGGGGAGGAAGAAGACATGCCTGTAATTTATTTTGCAAAAATTTTTAATAAGAACAAAGCAAAGCATTAACAATGTTATATCTTTGCAATTGCAACCATCAATAGCAAATGCTGAAACAGAGGTAAACAAAAATATTTTTTTAAGAAAAAAAAAAGGAGAAATAAACTAGAAATGTGACCCAATGTGGTTGCCTTTCATTAAAACAAAATGCTTCCTATGTACCAAGAAAAAAATAATGTAGTATAACTGTATAAGAAGGATGAAGGCACTAGTAAAACAAGTTCAGCAATTAGACAGTACCTAGCTGAAGTTTTTGACACTAACATATTCTAAAGAGAATGGCTATACAAAAGGCATTCATTTAATTGCTTTATTTTTTCTTTTTTTTTTCTCCTTTGTGCATGTGTGTGCGCACATTTAATTTTATCCCATCAGTTAGCACATTACCCAGCTAGCACCATCAACTAACACTGGAAACCATACAACAAAAAATAGAATCATTGATTATCCCATGGTACTTAATCCATCTGGGAAGAGTCTATAATAGGACGCTTCAGGAAATTCTGCACAAGTGATTTACATTTTATAACTTAGAACAAGGCTTATCTGGAAAGCATGAAGATGACACAGGCCTGTAAAGATAGATGAGAAGCCCATGCAATTTCTCGCTTCAGGATAATTTCTGAATCCATTCGAAGCACTTCATCTTCTGAATCCAAGTCAATCCATGAGCTGATTTTTCCTGGGCAAGATGGAGAAAGAACCGTTAAGGAAGTCTCAAGAAGCTGCAATGCCCAACAGACCAACAAAAATGAAACAGAGTTAGCTGGACATAAAGCTCCCCCCAAGTTAAAACACATCCAAATGATGATGACCATAGAAATTTTATGTCAATTTGCACAAATATCTAGACTTAAAAGATCACAAAGAATATAAAATTAAAGCATTCGGCATCAGGAAACTGACATGATACTAACCAGTAAATAGGACTGTTGAAACACACAGTACACCTTTATGCCATCATAAAACTAGAAGGAGCCAATTTCTTCATCCATTTAGTTGTAATGGTACCATTTGTTAGCATCCAAGCATCCTATCATGTACTTTGTTTTCTCCACATTTCCATTTTCTAATAGAAGCCCTTATTTATCAAATGCTTACAATTGGGATATACATTCCCTTCAAGAATGTACTGCGATGCTACAGCAGCTACAAAAGTTGCAGTCAGTGACTGTTATCCCACAGAAATTTCGCCTGTGACCATTGTTTTCACTGTTCCAGCACGAAACCCACCCGAATTCAGTGAAGGGTTCAAAAACACAAAAAAAACTTATCATTCTCTTCTAAATGTTGACTAACTAATCTTATAATTCAAATTAATCTTTAAACATCCATCACTCTCCCAACTCAACCCAAGCTCAAAACATTCATTTAAGGACAGATTTTACTAATATAAATAGGAAAAAATAATTCTCCTTAAAAATCTCATAAATTTATATATCCATAAATTTTTTGTTTACCCCCTACTAGAATCTTAATTTAAGTAAAACAGTAAATATTACTTAAAGCACATATTTTACTCATATAAATATGGGGAGAAAGAAGAGTGAATGATTCTTCTAAAAAAAAATCTGTTAAATATATATAATACGAATTCTTTAAATTTACTTCTTACTAGTCTCCTAATCAAATTCAATCTCTAAACATTATTTTAATCACATGTCTTTCTTTCGTAAAAATAAAAATTAAAAAAAGGAAAAATAATAATTCCTCCAACAAAGTAATCTTTTTAGAAATATATAATCCTAATCTTTTTAGAAATATATAATCCTAATCTTTTTTGTTTACCTTGTATTAGTCTCATAATTCAACTAAAACCCCAAATTAATGAAGAGTCTTCTACAAATATATAATCCTATTTGTTTATGTGCCTCTTATTGGTATAATAATTCACCTCAAACTCTAAGCATCATTTTAAACACATTTTTACAATAATAAAAAATAATTAAATTAAATGATTTTCAAAATTGTAAATTTTTTCGGCAACTTTTTGGCTTTTTTCTAACTTCTAAAAAAAATTTCTCAAATTAATTCCACAAAAACACAGCAAAATTTAAGTCAATTGGCAAAAATTTTACAAAATGGCACAGCATACCAAAGAAGCGAACCTTGGTGACAGTCTTCATATGGACAACTACACTTGACAAATTTTTAGACAGTTGATCACCTGACAAGAAGCACCTGGTTCATTCCAAAATAATGTGCAATCAATGAATCAAAGGTTTAAACTGTAAACAACTTTCCAATATGTTTGTCTACTTCAGATTTATGGGAAAGAATATTCAGGGGATTCAGATTAAGGTGTTTCAAAGTTGTGCCAACAAAGTGGTGGAAGGTTGAACAACTGAAGATATGAGTAAGTAACCGCATTCGTTCAGGGTAAGGCATTTTGTTATTGCTTTCCTTGTTTATTTTGCAGTCATTGTTGAACATTTCATCTCTTCAATCATTTTGCTAATAAGCACAATGACCCAACTAAAGACTTGTTTGTCATTCATTATAGATCAAGAATTGATTCAAAGAACCAGATCCTTAAAACTTATTCAAAGAAATAATTTTGAAAATCAATTGGCCATGTTTGGCCAACTAGCAAAGTGAGTTGCAACCTAAAATAAAAATAAATGTTTGGTGACATGTAAATAAAGAAGTTTGGAGGTAATAAGTGGTTGAGTGATAGAGAATTGCAAAGTAGAAAGGAGCTAAAAAAAAAAGTTTCGAGGCAATAAACAAATTGGAGGAAATTAACTGGAGACAGAAACCTTGATCTTTATGGTTCAAAGAGGGAGATGGGGATACCAAGTTCTTTCACTGGATAGCCAATGGAAGAAAGAACAAAAATAAAATCAGCCAAGTGAGATTTGAAGGGTAGTGGAAGAACAACCTAAGATTGTTAATTGTTTAACATCATTCTACTCATCCCTCTTCTCCTCTGATGAACTCTTTACTTTTAATTTGGAGCATTAGGAGTGTCCTAAATTGGATGAGGAGAAAAGAAGATGGCTTGAAAGGGAATTTGAAGAGGAAGAAATCAGGAAAGCAGTGTGCATGTTAGGCAAAGATAAAGCACAGGGTCCTGACCAAACGGTTTCACCATGGTGTCCTTTCAGGATTGGTAGAATGTTGTAGGTTAAAATCTTGTTGCTGTTTTAGAGAATTCCATGAATTTGGTATATTCAATAAAGTAATGAATGCTACTTTTCTGTCTCATCTCCAAAAGTCAACGTGCTATAAAATTAAGGATTTTCCCCATTAGCCTGAAAACCAGTTTGTATAAGATTATCACCAAGGTTATATCCTTGAGATTGAGAAAAGTTGTGATATTGCTTATATCAGAAATCAAAATGCATTGGTCATGGGAATTCAAATCTTAGACAGGGTCAGAATAGCAAAACAATGTGTTGAGGACTGTTTTATGTCTGATAGGTCCAGAGTATGTTGTAAATTAGATCTTGAAAAGGCCTTTGACCGCGTAGAGTAGGGTTTCCAAGATTCTGTGCTTCAATGGAAAGATTTTGGTGACAGATGGTGCAAAAGGATCGGTAGGTGTTTACAAAATGTCTGCTTTTCTTTCATCTTGTCTCTCATCTGCAATTTGCGGATGATACCATTCTGTTCCTAGACACCTCTCAAGAACAGGTTTACAACTTCGTCTCAAGTGTGTAATTCTGAGTTGCGCTATCAGGATATTGGTGGTTGGAGTTGGAATCTGAACTTTAGAATTAATATGTTTTATTAGGAAGTCGATTCACTGCTCAGCTCTTGGCATGTTTTTATGGGTAGCCACTTAACTCAAATCCGGATATTATGAAATGGCTGTGGACTAAATCTGGATAGTTTTCTATTAGGAGTTTCTACAGCCACCTAATTAAGGGCATTGGTTTCAAGCTTTCAAGTATGCTATGGCAACCTGCTCTTCCTACAAAATTCAGCTTCTTCATGTGGACAGCGGTGTTGGGGAGAGTATTAGCAATTGATAAAACCTTATGAAGCATGGTTGGCAGTTGCCAAATAGGTTTGTGATGTGTAAATCTCACTTGGAATCTGTAAGTCACTAGTTCAATGCAAGGTAGCATATGATATTTGGTCTGCCTTCATATCAAGATTTGGAAAGGAGTGGGTGCAGCCAAAAGATTTTAATCAGGTTCTAATCTCTTGGAATAGCAGTAAAAGAGTATCTCATCATCAGGTTTTATGGAGCTTGATGTCAACGGCAATATTATATTTTGTTGAAGCTATATCTTTTGAAAGATTAGAATTTATAAAGAATATTCCTGTTTCCAACCCCAATTAAATGAGAATGGCATTTTGTTGTTGCTGTTCTTGTTCCTTAAATTCAGCCCATAGGCCCGCATATCCTATCCAAACTAAATGGATTATTATGTTTTTTCTATTGAATCCATTTCTGGCAACAGCAAACCCCTTTGAATCATTTCAATATTAATAGCTACTTCAGAAGGTATTCCAAACTGTAGGTGGGATGACACAAAGAGCACATCTAACGAGAGTGACCCTTCATAAATTAAAGTTTTTATCCTGCAAAAATCAAGCCATTACTTAAGGGAGAGAACAACGAAAAGAAAAAACACCCAAATATTCGGAAGGCAAATTGGAACACCCAAAGATCAACAGCAAGCATCCTAAAGAAAGCAATATCCACCAAAACAGGTGCTACCATTGGAAAGAAGAAAGACAAACTTTCAAGCCCAATTAAAGTAATATAGAACATCCATTCTCTCTTTATGGGTAACCGATAGTCTAATAACCAAAGAAATGAATTATGTCTAGTTAATCAACAAATTCAATTCCATATATCAAATTTAATCACATTTATATAGAACAATTGTGACTACACATCTATGAAGCATACACAGGAATATGTACATGACTACATGAGTTAATGCAAACGTCGGCTAACAATTCATCCCTTCTTAGCAAAGAAGACAGAAATTCAAAGTTGTTAAAAATATGTTGAAACATAAAGGCATGAAATTTTTAATATGTACGAGGTTTAACATCAAAAAGCAATATTCTATGGAGAAGAAAATGTTCTGTAGTGGAAGTCCATACCTACAATATGACTACTCCACTGAGAAGGGCTCAAAACCAAGTCCGAACCCGCAAATGGAATAATACCACTGCCATCATTGTTCACTAAGCTAGGCCTATACGTAGGATCAATCTGAAAAATTTAGACATAGTAAGATTTCCATGTAAAATGGACTTAATAAGAACAAAATTAAAGCAAATAAATAAACAAAACTGAAGAAACAATAGTGACTTGTCCAATACAAAATTATTATTCTACCTCATTCCAAGATATTTCATATGTTCAACTTTTAAGAACATTAAGATAGTAAAGATTATTATCCACCGCCCCTCTATCTCATTCCAAGATACTTTATATGTTCCTTTCTTTCTTTTTTGGTTGCTTCTTGCAGAGAACGGTGGACTGGGTACCCCTCCCTTCCTCCCTTTCTTTCTGTAATTTTTGTTTTGGGTCTTTCAGAAGTCATGCTGCACAACACGCTATCTCTCCCTCATTCTTTTCTTCCTTTTTTTTTTATAACTTTTTTTGCACCAATGACTCACGGCATATCAACAATAGCAACTGCATTTACGACACAGCGAGTGTGTCATCAATGTTGCCCATATTTTGACCCCCACGGAGCAGTGCGCCACTCACAGCTCCATCCCGGTCAGGAAAGGAAGTTGTTTTTTAAACCCCAAGGGATCCCATGTGTTCCATTATGTCTTTCATTGGAATCGTCTCAATTTTCCCAAAGTGGAATACACTGATTGTTATTGATTACAATTACTACTTACTGAATTGGAATAGTCACGATTATTCCACTAATTCTTCAGGGATCCACAGGAAGAGGAGAATTTTTGAAGCGCAGGATTAAAGTTTTAACAAAGTTTAAGTAAATTTAGATAAATGTTTTGTATGGACTCTTACAAAGATGAGCTTTATAAGGGAATTAAAATAAGATTGTGGTTATATTTCGTGGTTTGTAACCAAATAATTGTGAGACAGCAGAGTGCTTCTTGTAGTTGAACTTGATGTGTGTAAATTTCTTGTATTTTATCTTTTAGTATTGTGCTATGATAGCTTCGGTCATAACTCACGTTTGCTAATAATTTGCTGTGAGTTCGAGCGGTGACATATTAGGTAAATGTGTTTTTTTACTAGTTACTATTACTTATTAGTTGCCATTTTCTGTTTAATCTGCTCATTCAATTGTATGTTTTTTACTAGCATGTTTCACATTGTTATTTAATACACTTATGAATGATCATATTCTTAATACATTACAGTCATATTAATAATTATTTCTAACTAAGAAACATTATTTGCATTTTGAGTTGAAAAAAGTTGTTTAAGGCAAAATTTTGACAATTTCAAGTAGTTCATGATTTTCCCTTAAATTGCTGAAATTTTGTTTCAGCTACTGGAAAAAACACTCAACGGCATCAAAACAATAAACCATGGTTATAAATACATTCAAGAGGTGAGAATTATTAGAACATAACCACAGATTCTTAATTTTAATTGTCTTATTAAAGATTTGCACATGTTATGGAACTAAAATGGTTTCTTTTGAACATTTAAGCTGGTAGATTATAGTCATTTATATTACCAGAAGTAAATATTGTATTCATGTAAGGTACTAATAAGCAAACAAAAGTACACATTGGGGCTAGCAAAGAAAAACATCTCTAGCCCAATCCAAAATACTTATAAATCCCTTCAATCTATTAGGAACCACCGGACCAATTTCATTCTGCCTGTTTGAGCTGTATGTTCCACCCTATTGAAGCATAGGTACATTTTTTGTGTACCTATGATCTATGTTCCTACTTATTAATATATGATGATCTTTACCTATCAAAAAAAAATCTATTAGGAACCACCGGACCAATTTCATACTCAGAAAGGAAAAAGGACCACAACCTAGCGGCCACCTAACAATGCAAGAAGAAATAATTTATTTATTCTTGTTCAAATTGGCTCAAAAATCTTCCATACAGGATAAGAATGCAAACAATCATCTACATGCTATCAAAAGATTATGATTGAGTAAAAAACATCATCTTATGACTCTCTATTAATATAATCTATCCTTATTACCGATCAAAAAAAAGAAAAAACATCCATCTTATGAGGGGCAGACAATCTTCAAATAAACCTTTCTAGGAAAAATTTACCTAGTTAAAAAGGAAGATAGATGACCAAATCAAAAAGCCCCATTATCTCCCATGCATATTGTCTCAAATCATTACATTCCTCTAAAAATATAAATTGAAGAAGAAATACCAATGGTGCCACCAACTCAAGTGCACTATCAAAAAGTAGTTGTCTGAAAGAATTGGAACAGAAGATTCCAAGTCACCTCTCCTATAATCCTAGACATAATATACCCAAACCAAAGCCTCCCCATCTTAGCTTTATAGTCCAATATACAGCAAATATGTCCCCAAACTTAACAGGCAGGTTGGGTGGGGCAGATCCATCTTTAAAAAATTTGATAAATAAAATTCAAGTATAATAAATACTCTAAACATATTTTTCATATAAACAAGCAATCATACACTCAAATTGGCAACAATTTCATATTGGCATGAGAACCATCGAAGTTCATATTGATAAGCACCATCACACCCCCTAACAATGCCACAGGTTCCTAACCCTTCTTTCCAAATATGAACCACTGTATCATTAAAGGGTGGCCTGTAAACTCTTCTAAGCAAGAACCAATAATTGATCTCAATGATCAAGAATTGTTACTGACGAGAAAACAGCATCCCCTTGTGGAGGAGTGACAAAAATATTAGCTTTTATGGATTGATCGTGAACTAAAAAATCTCTAATAAATCTTACTTGCATCTATTAAATGATTTTCGTTTTAAATAAATAAATAACCATTATTGTTATTCTAGTATTATAAAACATTTTCATTATATTGTTAATATGTTATTCTAGTATTATAATAATTATTAGTATTTAATGTAAATTTTTTAGCATAATTTTAGGATTTAATGTATTATAAATTTATAATAATTATATTGTTATTCTAGTATTATAATAATTATTGTTATTTCTAGTATTATTCTAGTATTATAATGTAAATCCTAGTATTATAATATTTTTTAGCATAATTATATTGTTATAACTTATAATTTATAATTATTGTTATTCTAGTGTTATACTTATTGTTATTCTAGCATAATTATTCTAGTATTATAATTTAAATCCTAGTATTATAATTATTGTTATTCTAGTATTAATGTATTATAATATTTTTTAGCATAATTATATTGTCATTCTAGTTTTATAAATTTATAATGTAAATCCTAAAACATTTTCATTATATTGTTATTCTAGACTTCTAGTATTATAATAATTATTTTTAGCATAATTATTACATAATTTTTTAGCATTTAATGTAGATTTTATATATTTTTCCTAATTTTAAATGATTTTTCATGTCAAAAATTTTAAAAATTATAATTTTTGAGGAAAAAAAAAAGTAACAACACCCATCGATAGATCGGGTATTGTTACATAACATATAATAAAATCACTACAATATAAGCTAATTACAAGCATAAATAAGGGAAAAAAACATGATTACCTCACTTCGAAACCCTTGAAGGCTTCAAATCACTCCAAAAGTGTGGGGAGATTGCAATTTTCAGCTTCAATCCTTCTCTGTGTTTGATTTAGAAGAGAATGGAAGCAGAACATCGAAGAAATTTCAAAAAAAAAATCAAAGTTTGGGGATTTACAGACCCTTCCCCTTCGCTCTGTCGAGATTTCGCAATAAATGGCGAAATCTCAATGGCACCTCACCTTTATTTGGTGAGGTGCCGCTCTTTAAGTGACCCAGCGAATTGCTGGGGTTTTGCGAAACGCAGCGGCACCCCAACGAAACAGGTGGCCATCTCGGTAGTGTTTTTCATGCCGCTGAGTGGCCGAAAAGCGAAATTCTGAAAAGTCAAACCTTGTTTGCATGTACCAAAATCAATATGAAAATCTTTTTGGTGATGAAAAAGACCCCAGTTGAGTAGAAGGAGAGGTTCCCCTTACCTAAACTGTTCCTAAATAAGCATTATGATGATAGTTCACATAAATAATAGACGGTTGGAAAACATAGAAACATTTTCTTTCCTCATATACTGTTTACCTACTATTACCTAAACTACTTATAATAAGGCATAATGATAGTTCTCTCATAACTAGTAGATGGTGAATTGGTGATATACCATAGTCCAACCACAAAAATAAAATCTTGTGTCCACCTCCAAGTGGTTTTCTCTAAACATGAATGCTAATAGCAACTCAGAAAGAAAATCTAATCACAACACACAAATTATTATACACATATAGGTAACCACACCAAAGCAAAACCATAATCCTGGTTCCCTATAAAAGGCTGGCACCAAATTGTTGTAGGTGAGCTTACTGACCATTCACACAAACTGATAGCTAATATTGCTAATATGTGACTGGCTAATTGGCCACCAGAACTCACACAAATTTTATATGGCCTTTTAGGATGCAAAGTGATCCAAACCCCAAAGGATGATAAATTCAGCACAAAGGACCTTATAAAAATCCAGAAACCATTCCCACAAGATTCAAAAACACGGTAAATACCATTCCTATATAAATATGATAAACTACAACTTGATAGAGGCTGTAAACTGCCTTATTAAAGAATTAATAATGACTCTAATGACTAAAAATTAAAAATTAAAAATTAAAAATTAATACGGGAGAAATAAAATAACTACAGAATACCAGAAACATTTCTCTCACTGAGCTGTACATTAATTATTTTTCAACAGTCATATTTCACTTGACCCAATATGACTCAAGACGCAAATCTTTATGCAAGAAATCTTAGATGAATAAAGGAAAAGCATTGTCTTCTACGTTTTTTTTTTTTTTTTTCCCATTTCTTAACCAATAATCTAATATTTTCTATTAATTAAAAAAAGGGACCATAAACTGATATAGGTCCTGCCAAAGCAGGGCCCTAAAAAGGTTAGATTGGCAATAGATCTAACCTTTAGCATTATTTTATGCAAAGTGGCTGCACTCAACCCAGGCTTTTACCATCACAGCAAGTGATGGTTCCTCTAGTCATGTCTACTGATGCATGAATAATAATTTCTTCCAAGAAACATATAATTGTAGGTATACAATATCTAATCAGCTTTTGCAAAATAAAATTTACTTTTAAGTATCAAATCACAAATTTGTATACATATGTAGGTAACTGCACTTGAGTGAAACCATTGTCCTGGTTCACTATAAAAGGCCGACACCATGGTACTGTAGGTGGGCTTACTGACCATTCACACAGAATGACAGCCCATGTGGCTGATATGTGACTGGCTAATTGGCCACCAAAAATCAACCAAAACTTTTATGATCCGATTTGATAAGGAAAAACATAAACATATAAATAAGTACACAAATATTCAATTCAATTAAAGATAAAATGAATAGAGTAAAAAGACAAATAATATTACGAGCAAAATATTAGAAACCAACTCACCAAAATAAAATTTGTAAAATACTTGTGACACACACATGCACATGCACACGCACCCATGCCCACACCCGCACACCAGCGCATGCAAGGAACATCCACATACCACACACACACACATATATATATGCAATTTTGTGTCCGTATAAATAAAATTCTGGCATTGTTCAGCATAAGTAAAAATCAGTCTTCTAAAGAAAGTGGTGTTGTGTGCTGTTCCAACTCAGATATAATATGTAACATTGAGTTTAGAAGAAACTTATTAGACTGGGAATTAAAGCAGATGCTTGAGCTGAAGCGAATGCTATATACTTCCAACTTAGCCCAAAATGAGGATGTTAGAATCTGGAGAAAAGATAAGTCTGGTATGTTCACAGTTAAATCTGCATTTGAGGCTTTAGCATCCAAAGGAGCATCCCCCAAGTGTGTCAAATTAGTATGGCCCCACTAAATTTTGTTTCTTCCTATGGACTGCCTGTCTTAATAAAATCCTAACAGTGGATCATCTGAAAAGCAGAGAGTGGCATTTGTCTAACAGATGTGTGATGTGTGAATGTCAAGAGGAAACCCTCAATCACCTTTTGCTTCATTGTGCAGTGGTCAGCAAGGTTTGGGGTGGTATTCTAAAGAAGTTTAACTTATTTTGGGCTCATCTGGAGAAGCTAAGTGATGCTCTTGATACCTGGAAAAGGAAGAATGGTGAGTTGAATTTGTTCAAGCTCTGGAACATAGCTCCCGCAGCAATATGATGAGTAATTTGAGGGGGAGAGAGACAGGAGGATTTTCAGAAACAAGATGAAGAGGGAAGATCAGCTGGTTAAGATGGTATTAAGACTTAAGTTTGAGTGGTCATCTCAGTTTTCATCTTTCCCTAATACTCATCTGGAAAATTTCATTTCATGTAAACACTTTTCTGAATTTCTGGTGGGTTAGTTTGTGTTAAACTTTTTGATCCTCCGTGGAGGATGTTTTTGGCTTTAATGGTGGTACACAAATTGTGAACCCCTATATCTGTATATTTCTTATACTTATGTTACTATATACATACATATTACTGATCAAAAAAAAAAATTGTGTCCGTATAGAAAGGATGGGCACGTATTCATATGTGTATCTATAGAGAATAGGCATGCTACCAAGGCACGCCAGTATAACATTTCTGATGATACTCAATATTCATGGGTAGCAATCAGTTGGCACTTGGCAAGACCCCACTTGCCCACATGGTATTGACATAGTCCTTTGTTAGTACCAGGTTTCAATTCAGTCCCAAGCACATTTTCGATGTGGCATGAACTATAGCCTTGAAATAATTTTTACTTGTTGAGCATTCAAATTTTGGATTTGCATATGACAAAGAGCTAGCACAAATTTAGAATGGGTGCTACCATATATGGAAGGATTTTCCATAGCTTATCGATATGTCCTAATCTCGTCTGAATATATTGCTCAATAGACATATCATTTTTGGTTATACGATGTCAGATAGCCAGCCAAAGGCATAGGCAAGCACAACTGCAAGCCCGGCATGACATGAGCCCAAAAAGAGGCGTCAATTAGCTATTATATCGTTAAACTGCTCCAGCCACACAAAAAAAAAAATATCCATTGGACTAGTCCAATGTCTATTTTTGCTTCAAGTGCATTTTTTTTTCCAAATATGGAGGTTAGGAACAGTGTTTACAATTTCAGGCAACGTGCCGTCGAAATTTTTTTTTTTTTTTTGGGTTAGTGATGCATTTCAAGAGTTGAAAATCGCCAATTTGCGTTTATGCCCATTTTTTGCGGCGTGCCGAGCAAAACAGGGGAAAATGGGAAAAACGAGCGAAACAAGGAGGGAAAACGGATATCTCTTTAATTACCATTGGCGATTTGTGGCAATGTGCCAACAAAACGAGGCGGCATGCCAGCAAAATTTTCCCAAAATAAAAAAATCCAGTTTTTGTCCATTTTTTTCCCTCTTTGATTTTTCCACTGTTTCGACGGCGTGCAAGGGAAATTTCGTTTCGTGCAATAGGCGACACACCGATCGACACCAAAACGGTAAACCTTAGTTAGGAACAATAAAAAAAAGGGCGACATTTTCCAAATGCCATTCTAATGAAAAAGAAAATTGTACCTAATTAAAAAAAATATCATATTTTTGGAAAAGAAATTTGACATTTCAAGCAATTCCTAACTCTATAAATAGAGGTAAGATCCTCCATTCAACCGACAACTCAAATTCATTTTCTCATCTACAACTCTCATATATTTCTCCAAATTATCTCTCATTCTCTCTAATTTCATAGTTTTCACTTGTACCATATTTGTAATTTTCTAAGTTGAAGAAGCAATAATCAAGTTTTTTTTTTTTTTATCAGTAAAAAGATGGAAATGATATATATGAAGGAAACAGCAAACACGGTACACAAAGATTGTACCCACGCCTAGGTTCTAAAAAAGTCAATACATAGACTCAAAGACTAGAACCCAAGGACTACGAACATCAACCCAAACATCCCCCTCCCAGATCATAGAAGTTGTTACATAACAGAAATTCCTCAATAGATATATTAGATCCCCTCATGCTATTTAGAGATCATCGAAGTTATCCCAAAGAGGTATTTATATTTAATTTTAAATATATATATATATATATATATATATATATATATATCATCTTCTATCTCTCTTGTATAAGCGTCACCTTAGCAACAATATATATATTTAGTACTACTTATTAAATAATTTTTTTTTAAATGGGTCCTAAGAATTTTGGAAACCGAGAAATTTGAATATATTAATCAATCACTCCTAGACTTCA